>CM020620.1:2400817-2669564 GCA_009829735.1 Pyropia yezoensis
CTTGACTAGCTTCAAGGCAGCCGCAGACAAGGCGCTCGTTAACGAGGGGCTGGCTCTGGAGATCCTCCGTTCTTTGTTGATGAACGGGTGCGAGGCATTCTTCGCCAGGCATCCCCGATGCCGGGAATGAGGGTCGCGGCCACCCCCATGGATTACCGTGGGATATTGAAGGAGCTGCTGAGCAGCTACCTCAGTGAGGACAAGTGCGAGGACCACTATCGGGCCCTTCGCACTGCCACCGCCCAGTCCTGGAGGATGAGGAGATGTTTGGACGCCGGATCCAAGAGCTCGACTACGAGCTGGGGAAGCTCCTCGGAGAAGGGGAGCTACGGGCCATCCTGTTCGCAGGAGTACCCAACTACGTGCGGATATCCGCACGGGGCGCCCAACACGGCACGGACGAACTTCAGTCGACTGATGCATATGTGCAAGTCCCTAGGGGACGCCTACCGGGTTCTACACCCGGAGTGTGCCTTGGCCCCGAAGCCCAAGGGTGAGGAGGCAAGCCCAGTCTTACCCCGTACCGAGGCAGGAAGAGGTGGAACGTAAAGCCCGCACCAGTACTGGTGCGACCGAACATACCCCTATTGGTGAGGGTGACCCTCTAGTCGACCAACAGGGCCACCTGTTGCTTACCGGCGACCGCCGGTGATTTGATGAACATGGTACGGTAGCGTACATCGCCCCGGCTGGAACCCAGTTCCAGGTTAACAAAGGAACGGGGACGGCGGCGTCCCGTATGTGCGGACTACGGGGTACTCCCCGGTGACGGGTAACCCTCACCAACCCTTGCCAACATGGGCGGTGCGCACGGAGGCACCCCCGCAGATTGCGGGCCGACCCAACCGGTTGGGGGAGTCCATGTTCCGGTTGACCCAAGGACCCAAGGCCTACCAGGGAGCAGGCACTCGGGCGCCCGAGGGAGGCAACCGTAGCTACGGGGCTTACCCCGATGCGACCTCAAGGGGGGACCGGCACGTCCGGTGTATGTTGTGTGGGGATCCCCAGCACTGGGTGTCTTCCTGCCCACTCATCCCCGAGGAGTCTCGGCGGGCAGCGGCGCAACGCAAGGCATCCACCGGGGGGTATCCCGCCCGAGCACCCGGACCCGCACCGGGTAGGCAGCCAGCTCCAGGTGGAGTACTGGCCGTCGAGGGGGGCACCTCCTCAGCCGGATGTCCCGGCGGACAGCACCCTACCAAGGGCGGGAAACGAGTAAGAGGAAGGATGACCGGGGGCGCTGGGGGTCACCCAAGCAAGCCACCCCGGAGTACCGCGGGGAAAGCCCCACGGAGAGCGCGGTTGAGCCGACGCCGCATCAACCCCCGGGTACACCTTCCGGCCCCGACGACACGGCGTCAGGGGATTGGATGACCAACCCTCCAAGGTTGGAGGAGAGGACGGGAAGCCCCTTCACGTTGAACCAGACAAGGGCCCTGTTCAGGATGCCCGAGCTACACCGGATATCGGTGTAGGACATGTGTTGTTTACCTTGGAGAACTTCAAGGTATCAGCCACACTGGGGGTTGACCCCCAGTCGACACGATCGTACTACCCTGTACTGGACACAGGGGCTGGACCCAACCTTATCCGGAAGGATACCCTCCCGGACAAGTGGCTTCCACGAGTCAGAGTGACTCGGGGACCCACCATCAAGGACGCGAAATGGTCGACTCATTCGTACGACCGCAGCGATGTCGCTGCAGGTTACCATCGGGGATCTCACCACGGAAGTTGACTTCCTGGGTATGTGAACGCTATCGGTGCCCTGCATACTGGGGGTGCACCTTCATCAACGTTCACGTTGATGCAATCCGGCCAGGCCGGAGGACCGTCGAGCTTCAAGAAGCCGACGGGACGAAGCGAGGACACACGGCTATCGTCAGGGACCTGACGCTACAAGGAAGCCACGTTAACGTGGCTGAGGTGTACGCAAGCGTCGAGCCGAAGACACTTCGGTTGGCCAAGCGGACTCGCTTTGAGCCGTTGTCAGAGACAGTCCTCCCGGTTAACTGCGACCTCGCAGGCATCTGCAGAGTCCAGTCCAACCTACGGACGTACAAGCGCCATGGGTTGACCATGGCCAACGGTCTTATAGACCTCCCAGCAGAAGGGTCGTCCCTCCTAGTGATGGCGAACTACCGCCGTAAGGCAGTCACCCTCCCGAAGGGAACTATCCTCGGGATTGCCGAACTCTACGAAGGAGATATCCTTACCCCTGATAAGGAAGGTCAAGTGGAACCACTTGAAGTACTGGCGGTCGCCGAGACCACCGAGCGACAGCAACCCGATGACGGGAAGCCTAACCCATCGGCGGCTCCGGCGGACCTGCCGCCAAAGGACCAAGAGGCCTTGAAGGCACTGGCCGAGGCTGACCTCGACCACCTTCCCCCTTCGGTAGCCGAAGGGGTACGACGGATGCTAAGAAAGCATGACGTTATGTGGACAGGCGGGGCCTTGGGGACCATTGGGGCAACCCAACATCGTATAGACCTGGTACCAGGCGCACGACCCGCCCGCTCACAACCGCACCGAGCGGGACCTATGCAACGAGAGATCGTTGATGGAGAAGTGAAGAGGATGAGTGAAGCTAAGGTGATCCGACCTTCGATGTCGGAATGGGGTGCCCCAGTCGTTATTGTGCCGAAGAAGGATCAAACCCCTCGGTTTTGCATCGATTATCGACGCCTCAACTTGGTTACCAAGAAGGACTCATACCCTTTACCAAGGATGGATGAATGCATCGACTCCCTGGGGGAGGCAACGGTGTTTACCACCATCGACTGCAATGCCGGATACTGGCAGATCCCGGTGGCGGACGAGGATATCCCCAAGACGGCATTCGTCTGTCACAGTGGAGTGTACGAGTTCCTAAGGATGCCCTTCGGATTGTCCAACGCCCCCGCTACATTCCAGCGGGCTATCGACATCATACTGTCTGGGGTGAAGTGGCGTAACTGCCTAGTGTACCTCGATGACGTCATCGTCTTCTCACGTAACATGGATGACCATGTACAACATGTTGACGAGGTACTCACCCTCTTGAGGAACGCCGGGGTAACCCTGCGTCTGAAGAAGTGCGCCTTCTTCCAACAGACGGTCGAATATCTGGGCCACCAGATAACCCCTGGTAAACTAGGGGTACTCGAAGCCAATACCCGGGCACTCCGGGATGCCCGGTTCCCTAACACCCAGACGCAGCTCAAGAGCTTCCTGGGAATGTGCAATGTATACCGACGGTTCGTCAAGGACTTCGCTCGGATAGCTAAACCGTTAACGGTTCTTACGAGCAGTACCTTACCCAAGGTACTCCAACCCCCTTCGCCTAGCGAAGAGGAGGCATTCGAGTCGCTGAAGCGAGCCCTACTAGCCCCACCCGTCCTTGCGTTACCGCATAGACGGGGTACCTTCGTCATCGATGTCGATGCGTGTGATACACAAGTGGGATGCACCCTGTTACAGGGAGAGACGTTGATCGGTACCGATAACGTTATCCCGGACCTACGTCCGGTAGGGTACTTCAGCCGGACACTCAACCCGGCTGAGCGGAACTATAGTGCCACCGAGCGTGAATGCCTCGGAGTTATATGGGCAGTGCAACTGCTCCGTCCATACCTGGAGGGCTCCAGGTTCATCGTGAGGTCCGACCACGAACCCCTACGATGGCTCCTCAACCTTGGTGACAAGGATTCCGATAGCCATGGGAGGCTAGCCCGATGGAGGCTGAAGATGGCCGAGCACGACTACCGCACGGTGTATAAGGCTGGGTCAACCCACCACCTCGGAGACGCGTTGTCTCGACTCGACACCCCGAGCGGGGATACCCGCCCGGTGGACGAGGACATCCCGGTGGTACCGGTGTGCATGGTGGGTAATGCTACCCAGGGTATGGCTGACCATACCATGGCACACCTGGCGTGCCCATTGACCCTCGCGGACTTCCGCGAGGCACAGGCCAACGACGATGACTGTAGACGTCATCGTGCTAACCTCCGGGCCGGTACGGCCGGCATCTTCTCCGAGAACGAAGACGGACTCATATACCGGCGGGCACCCGCCGATGGACGACATCAAGTCGTGGTTCCCGTGTCCTTACGGCAAGCCGTCATGGAACGAGAACATGAGAACCCCACAGCCGGACACCCGGGGGGTTCACGTATGTTCGCAGCAATGCGAAGGTTCTTCTACTGGCCAGCAATGGCCGTCGACGTGGTCGACCACGTAAGGGGATGCCACCCCTGTGCGCGTAACCGCATGAGTCTACATAGGCAGGCGTCTGCCATGAAGCTATTCCCACCCGATGGGCCCAACGAGCAAGTCGCTATCGACATACTCGGGCCACTTCCGGTAACGGAAGAAGGGAACAGGTACATCCTGGTCATGTCTGACCGATTCACCAAGCTGTCACGAGCGGCAGCCATCCCGAATGATACGGCATACACGATTATGAACGCAGTGGTTGACCACTGGATCAGTGCATACGGAGTCATGAAGCAACTCCTCTCCGATAACGGAGCAAACCTTACGTCGGCATTCTGCACGAAGGTCCTGGGCATGTTCGGTATCGAACCACGTCGGGCATCCGACTACCACCCGCAGTCCAACGGGCAGGTGGAGCGGTTCAACCGCACCATCGTAAAGATGCTACAGTGCTACGTGGCCGAGCACACGAACACTTGGGACAGGCTTCTGTCCGTACTCACCCTGGCATACAATGCCAGGCCACATCGAAGCACAAACATTGCTCCGCTGGAGTGGGTCATGCCACTAGGCGTCGGTAACCTGACGCTGCCACCCGGCAGGTGCACTCGGTATGATACACCGAAGGGCCGACCCGCCGAACGCATCCACCTAGCTTGGTTGGCCAAGCTATCGTGGATGATTCCTAAGCTCAAGGGTGCCCTTGACAGAACACAACTTCGGTATAAGAAGAACTTCGACGCCCGACTACGGGTGCGCAACGCAACCCTGGTAACAGGTGACTGGGTCTATATCAGACACCAGAAGTTCCGAGGGAACAAGCTTATGCAACCGGTCAAGGGACCGTACCAGATCCTCCACAGAGATGACCACTCTGTTATCTTACACTCCGATACGGAGATCCAACGCATCAGTATGAATGATGTCACACCTGCTCCGAAGCCGGAACAGCCTCAGCCGGTACCGGCTGGGTTGCTACATGAAGCTCTTACAACCCACCGGTCGGATGACCCGGTGGGACCGGATGGGATTCCATACCAAGTAGAGAGCGTGGTCGGACACACCGACCCGGACATACCAGGACCCTGGTACGTCAAGGTTATGTGGGTCGGATACGACTCACCCACCTGGGAACAGGCGGCGAATATACCCCGCCAACTACTCATGCCTTACATGAGGCGACGACGCCTACTGTAACAACCCAACCGACACCGACTTCGGCTGTTGGGGGGTGAGGCTTATACCTACTAAGTAGGGTGTGACATGGTTACGGCAGACTTAGGTTTCTAAGTCAAATCAGACTTAGGTTTCCAAGTCGAACCAAGCTTAGGTAACTAAGTAGAGTTAAGCTTAGGTAACTAAGTAAAAACCTGAACCTTAATAAGTTAACTTAAAGGTAAAGGCTAACTCCGATAATATCGAAGTAACTAGGGAGCTTACACGGGAGGATGACCTCCCCAAGCCAAGACACAAAGTGAGGGAGGATAACCTCCCCAAGCATGAACCAACCGGAAGAAGTTGGGCGGGAGGCAAGGCACCACTGAGCCAGAAGGGGTACTCCCCAGGGCAGCAAACAGAGGCAAGCAATGCCCCCAGCGGGGGATGAGTTTATACTCACTACTACCCGGCTACCATAAGGGTTGCCGGGACCCTCTCCCTCACGAACAAATAGCACTCCTCAGTGGGTAGACCCACTGCCCGAGGGAGGCCACTCACGCGTAAGCGCGTATACCTCCGTACTCCACCGGTCGGCAATGTCACGACGGTCGACCACCCGAGTTACCTCGGTGCATAGCTGGACGAGGGTGCTGCGGCCAGCCTCCACGTCCTCCAGAGCTTTCTGGAGGCGGTCCAGCACGCCACCGAGGCAACGCGCTGACCCAACCAGCGCAGCACCTGGGGGGATATCCCCCCAGCTAACAGAGAGACCCCCACGCATTGCGCGGGTAACAAGGGCGTCAACGCATTCATACCAGAGACGGGGACCCCCGTCATGTAGGACAGGGGCGGGAGGTGACACTGGCGCAGCCAGAGGAGCCACAGGAGCCGACACGGCTACCACCGGAGCCGGTGGCACCTGATACGAGGCCCGGTAGGACCCTACCGAAGGGGCTCCACCGTAATCACGGCGGTACTCCGCCCGACGACGGGACACCTCACGCTCCCCACCCACAGAGCCCCACTCTCGGGGACGACGGCCAACCGCCGCAGGCATCGGGTTACCGAACCACGGAGCAAGGACCTGAAGAGGGTCATGGATAACCATGGGAATACCCAGGTCAGGAACGGCCTCGGTGGACGCCCACCCATGGCAACTAGGCTCACCCGGCTGAGTACGCCGGACACGCAACGAGTGACGAGGCAAGGGGGAAGCCCCAGCCTGCGGGTCCCGGTACGGGGGAAGGGCCAACACCCCAGCCCAGTTCACGGCATCGTGAACAGCCAGCAGGGCTTCGAACTCCCGGGCCAACCCGGTCTTGGCAGCTATCAGATCCACGCCCAACTGCGCGATGTGCCGACGGACACCCGTCGGAAGATGAAACAGACGACCCTGCCGGCGGACGGACAGCAAGAAGGATGAAGCCTGCCCGAGGGTAACCTCAAGGGTGAAGGTACCCTGCAACGGGTGGACCGGTCGCGAGGCCAACACACTCCCGAAGTATCGGAGGCAGGAGCCGGTGTCAAACCGGAAAGCAGGGGCGGGTTCCCACCCCTCCTGCCATAGCGGCGGGCGCACGGGAGTGTATACCGGAGCACGACCGTTGCCGGTCTGCAACGCACACGTTATATCCGTGCGGAACGCATCCGCCATGACACCATGGTTACGTCGCCAACTCGACGCCGACTTCAACCCCGCCATGGGCGGGTAGGGAGCCGTCAACGACAGATACGGAGGTACCCCCGGGTAGTAGTCAAAGTCGGGATACCGACCGGTACGGCTCACCATCTCCCCAAACGCAACCGGCTCCGCCGCCGCCGCAATCCCCAGAGCACTAGCCGGGTAGTCAATCTCCCGCGGCAACGCGGGGGCAATCAGGTCGCAGACCCCGAAGTTGGGGTCGAGGTAGACCTCACCCCGTCCCACCCGGGTGCGCCAGAGCTGCGCATGCCGGTCGTCCGGCTGACTCAGGATCCAATGGTGTTCCACCCGGACCGCGTTCGGCTGGTTGACCAGCCGCACCAACTCCCGCTCCCAGCACGGGTCCACCTTGACGCGCCGGGAGGATTCTCCACGGGGATGCACCAGGTGGAAGTCCACCCGCATACGCCCATCGGACTCCATCGACTCTTGCACCGTGAGGCCTCGAACCCGAGCCACCAAGTCGGACACCGACATGGCGGGTTGACCCGCCGCCACGGCGACGCCGCCACCCAACGGGGCAACCCGGGCAGGACCAGGAAGAATCGGGGGCGCCGGGGGACGCACCACCGGCAGAGGGGCCGACGTCGGAGATGGACGAGGCCGAGGAGGAAGAAGAAGGGCGGGCGCCCGCCCGGAGTAACTCCCGGTGTCAACCGCCATGGGAGAAGGAGCGTCTTGACCGCTCGACACCCGCGGCACCGCAGGTATGGTACCGGCGCCGGCACCACCCGTCGGCGTAGCCCCCGCCTCGGAAGTGGAAGGCACTTGGACAGCCTCCGGAGCCGGAGCCCCGGCCGTGCGGACACCCGCACCGTCTTGACCCACGGCACCGGGTGTCGCACCGCCACCACCACCCGCGTCAACGTCGGGACCGCCTCGAGGAGTCACCGCCCGGACACCCGGACCACCTTGACCAGCCGGAGTCGGCTGCGGGTCGCCACCTCCGCCGCAGGGCGGACCATCTTGAGGTACCTGCGGTGAGCCGGCACCGGCACCAGGCTCCATCCGGGCAGCCGGCAGAGAGGAGGTAGAAGCCGCCACGCGCGGTTGACCGCCGGGTTGACCTCCGGCCGACGGCACCGTCGTGCCGCTGCACACGGACGACAGTCCTCCGGCCGACAGACGGACGGACACCGCAGGCCCGTCGTCGTCAGACGAGCTCACCCCGTAACGCGCGGCGTCGGGACCGACAGGCACGTCGTCCTCCATCTCCTCCCCGATCAGGAGGTCTTCCTCCTCTTCAAGCACCTGGGGATAGGACATGATAACGGGTGCGGAGTCCCCCGCGCCCACAAGCCGTCGACGGCTACAACCCGGTACGGTGGGATAACCGGGACGAGCCAGGGAAGCGCGGACACCCGCGCTTATGACCACAAACGGCCACGAGAAGCGCCGCAGGCACGCGGGTCGACCCGCGCCCCACGGGGCTACGACCGCGCTCCACCCAGGCACCTGGGCGGGACGGGGCCACACCCACACACGGGGTAAGTAAGGGGGGTCACCCCCAACCGCCCCCACGCAACGCGGGCAGCCCCCGCCCCCCACTCAATCGTCCACACGAGAGGGGCCCCCCTACCACCAGGCACCTGGTGGCGGATCCGCTTGCACCACCCCTCGGAAAGGGGGGGCGTGAACAGCAACCCGCATCGGGAATTTAACGGTCCGGAAAACGGATCGTGTGTGTGTACCACGCAAAGGGGGGCACCCCCCTGAGACAACCTCGAAAAGGGGTGTCTGTCGCGACGGGGCGCAAAGCCCCACCCGACGGGTAAACGGTCACGCGACCCACTTACATTCGGTACCCCGAATGCAACTCGACCCGAGGACGGGCCGAATCTAAGGGGGGGATATGTAGCAATATGGTTGTCCGTATTGTGACCCTAATATCAGGGGGGCTACTTCTAACCCTTAACTTTCAATTTGATAGTTCGTACTGGTCACGGTATCTATAAGTTACGTATGACCAGAGGGACTTGCATCTTGGGGTGGAGGGTAGTTAGTAGTGTCTCCGAGGGTTTATAACGAGGGGGCCGGTGGCGAATCCACCGCCGGCCAAGGTAGAACAACAAACCCCTCCCATTTGGGCTCCCATCTTGGTCCCGTGGCTTGCGCTCCAAGGACAGCAACCTTGGCCTCCCGGTGACGTTGGTGCCTATCCCCCTTGGTGAGTGTTCCCTGAGAGTGGACGCGCGACGGATCCCTATTGTGCTACACAGGTCCACAGAGTGAGGGCCGTAGATGGCGTCCAGCCGCTTGAAGGCGGCGCGGCTCAGGGTCCAGGTTGTCGAGTCGTTCTCCCGGGAGAGCCTGTCGGCCCACTCGTTGAGCGCCGACGACACGTGCTCCACCCGCAGCTCCACTTGCATCTCGTGGCAGAGCTCGTGCAGCTCCCGCATCTCGCCCATCAGGACGGGGGAGCGGGACGAGCCCGCGCGTATGACGCCCAGTGCCACCATTGAATCCGTGCGGAGGCGGATGATGGAGCCGCGCGGGATGAGCTTGCGGAACGACTTGAGGGCGAGCGTCACGGCGCCCAGCTCCAAGCAGTTGATATGCAGGCCGTTCCGGTCGACCCCGTGGTAGCCACGGGCCTCGGCACCTTGATCGAGAACGGCTCCCCAGCCGACGCCGCTGGCGTCCGTGTCCAGCAACATTGACGTCGCACCCGGCCACAAGGGGCGGCCGGTCGCGGCATGCTGCTGCAAGCTGGTCCACCACTGCAGGTCCTTCCATGCTTGGCGACCAAGGCGCACGTCGCCGCTGCGACGGTGCCTGTACTGCAGCGCAGTGTACAAGCTGCGCAGGTGGTAGCGTGCGGAGGGCACGGACAGCGTGGTTGATACGGCCGAGCCGCAGAAGCGGCGCAGCGACTGGAAGGAGACCCATCGCTTGTTGCCCGCGGCTCGGCGGGATAGCGCCGTCGCGGCGATCACCAGCTTGTCCACCCGGTCGGGGGGGAGCAAGAAGCGGGCGAGGGTGGTGTCCACCAGATGACCAAGAAGGCGCACTTGGGTGGGCCCGTCGCGCACGCCCTTGGTCGGATGCATGCGTAGGCCAAGCTCGCCAAACAAGCGCTCCACCAACCGGTACGCCGCGATGGCTTGGGCCTGCGTCGCCGGCCGCCCTGGCGGGGCGGGGGGCGCGCCGCCACAGTCGTCGACGTACGCCATCATACGGAAGCCCAGCTCCCGTAGGTGCTGCACGATTGGCCTCATCACCTTGGTCCAGATCAGTGGGGCAGGGGCCAGCCCAAAGGGCATGGTGATGGGCACAAAGAAGCGACCCAGGCAGCGGAACGAGAGGAACTTGCGGTCCTCGGGCCTCACCATGAGGTGGTGGTATTCGTCCTTGACGTCCTAGGTGAGCAGCGCGTCGTTGGGGCGGAGCGTCTGGGCGAGCTCCGGCAACGTCTCGTACTTGCAGCTTGCGGTGTCGATGAAGCCATTCTGGTGCTTGTAGTCGAGCACCGCTCGTGGCTTGTTGGCGGTGTGGGCCACGAACGCCGAGCTGACGCAAACCAGGTTGGCGATCTCTTGAGGGTCCGTCACCTCCACGATGTACTTGTTGTCGAGCTCGCGCGCGATCTCGCCCTTCATGAACGCGTGGTCGTCCTCGGTCAGCGGGTACTCCACCGAGACGAACGGGGTGGGCGTGGATATCCACTCGATATCCACTCCGTTCTTGATCGTGTCCGCGACCCACGGGGAGACGCCCAGCTGCAGCCAACGCGGCAGGGCGGCCCGTAGGGCCTCGTACACGGGCACCGTCGAGGTAGAGCTGGGCCGTGGCAGCCTTTTCCGGTGCTTGCGGCGGCGCTTGCCGCCGCTCGTGCTCTCTGGGCCTTGATGGACCACGCCGGGGGAGAGGCTTCCCGGGCGTGGCATGGCGAAATTTAGGCGCGGCCGCCGCCGCGCCCGCGGCCGCCGCCACCGCCGCCGGCGCCGCCACGGCCGGCGCCGCCTCCGCGACCGCCGCGCGCAGCGTGTCCGCCACGTCCGGCGTTGCGGGCAGGGGAGCGGTTGCGTGCCGAACCAGCTGCCCCCGCCTCGCCGCGGTTGCCGCGCTTGCCGTAGGAAAACCCGCGCTCGGCAGCACCAATCTTGGCGGATGCGTGGGTCTCGGCGCGGGCGACGCGAGAGAGGAAGCGTCGCGCGCCGTCACCGCGGAGGGAGTTGCGAGGAACGGCGTCGGCGTGGGCAAACGCGTCGGCGAGGTTGGGCTCCGACTGACGCAGGGCGAGGTAGTCGTACCTCGATACGCCGAGGGCGTGGATGCGCCGAGTTGACCCGACGACGTACTCGAGTTGCTCGTAGAGGGCGTCGACGGTGTGGCCGGTCGAGTGCCGGGCAGCGAGGGCGTCGTTGTAGAGCTGCTCGAGCCACGCGAGGGAGCAGTACCAGTGACGAGCTTCAAGCTCGTCCCGGCTGCCAACGGGGAAGGTGGCGGTGTGGACAGGGTCGGCGGGGGTGAAGGGCATGGGCATACCGTCGGGACGAACGACGGCGCGGGGGATGTCAAACCCCCGGAGCCAGTCGGACGGCGTGTAGGACTTGTAGAAGTCGAACCCGTCGTCGTAGGACGCGACGCCGTCGAGGTTGGTGCGCGTCCAGCGACCGCCGGGGCCGGCGCCGCCGCCGTCGCGGCGGGCGGGGTTCCAGCTGCCGCCGCCGTCCGAGTCGCCGCCGTCGCCCTCGGCGTCGTCCGCGTAGTCTCCCGGCGCGTCGGTGCCAAGTGGGGCACCGCCGGGGACGGCCCCCCCGGCCAGGGGGGCCTGCCCCGCGCCGGTGGCGGCAGGGGCGATGGCGTCGGGGGCGGGCGTGCCCGCGTCGCCGCTTGCGGCCGGCGCGGCTGGGACGCCGTCAACCGCCGCGCCGCCTCGACCGCCAGCGCCAGCTGGCGCTCCGCCACCGCCGACCGCGTTCGCGGCGGCGGCGTCATCTCGATCGGTGAGGTCGGCCTGCGCCGCCACAAGAGCCGCCTGCGTCTGCGTCAGGTCCGCCTCGGCCACGGCCAGGCGGGCGCGCAGTGCAGCCGACTCTTCCAGCGCGGTGGCCGACGCCCCTGTAGAGGGAGGGACGCCCGCAAGACCACCGTCCATCGTGCACCCCGTCGGCGGGGTGGAGCGTGTGCCACGTAGCCACAGGCAAGGCCTGGGAGGGGGGTGTGTTTCCTCGAGCGCGCGACGCAGCGCGAGAAGAAACGGATGCTGCCGGCCAGGACGGCCGGCGGCGGTCGCCCGATCCACGCCGCTTATGACGGCTGGGTGGCTCGCGCGCCGCAGCTCGCCGCACCCACGGGAGCCGGTGGGCGCAGGCCAAGAGAGGAGGGTCGGTCCGCCCGCCGCAGGCACGGGCGAGGGCGCACCGCGCAGGCGGCCGCCGACTGACAGGAGAGGCCGCAAACGCAGCCGTCCGAGCGCAGCACGGGCGGCAGCCGCCACCCCCGCCACGCCCGTGGAGCGGGGGGAGGGCGCGGGAGAGTCGGTCGCGCCCCGTCCCGGTGCGGTGTGCGGCCAGCGGCAGGTGCGGCAAACGCACGGGCGGGAGCGGCAGGAGGACGTGGCGCAGCGAAGGGGGGCGACGAGAGAGACGCCCGCTCGGCACCCCTGCACCTGCATCCGCTGCGCACCCGCTCGGTCTGCCACGTGCGCTGCTGCGCGGCAGCCGACAAAATAATAGGGGACCGGTTACCTGAAGAATCGTCATTCAAAACAGAATGGGCACCTGGCGTGGAGGGGCGGCGGCCCCACATTGATTGCCGCCCGCTGATTGGGTGAATTGATGCAGGCGGGAAAGCCTCGGAACGGCCGCCGAGCCCCCTCCCCCTGCCAACAGTGTTTTCTTGCTGGTGGCGGATGAGCGTGCGGGGGCCCGACCGCATCGCGCCCCTGTGGCGACTGGATGAGGGGGAAGGACAGGGGGCACAGCGTTTGCCCGATATCTTGCCCTTGATTGGCCGACGCGAAGATAGGAATTTGCCGGCGTGCTCCGGCCACCCGACCGCCTTCTGCAAGCATGTTTTGGGGGGTTGGGGGGGGGGGGGTGCAGCGTGTCCGTTGCGACACTTGCCGTGGGGCCGATTCCTGGGGGGGTGGCCAACCACGCCAACCGCCGTCGCCACCGCCGCCACGCTCATCGTCATCTTCGTCACGCCCACCATCGTCGTCACCCGCGTCCCTACGCCCGCCATTAGCTCCTTCCCCCCCCGCCAATAGACCTGTGTACCCGCCGGCATGGAGGAGGGGCTTGATCTGGACGTTTGCGCGCTGATGCGGGACCAGGAGGACATTGAGGCAGCCTCGGCTGTTGCTGCCCACCTTTCCGTTCTGCGGCGTTATCGCCGCCGTGTGCGCGCGACCCACCGTGGGAAGCGGCTGAGGTACCGCGGATCTGCGCGGGGCCGGCAGAACAAGCCACGGGACTTTGCGTTTGGCATGCTTTGTATCTTACGTGACTATTTTGGTGTGAATGGTGCCCCCCCTGTGTACTCGGAGGCCGATTTTGAGCGTCGCTTTCGCGTCCCTCGCGCTGTGTTTGTCCGCGTGTATCGAGCTTTGAAGGACCGGCCGTGGTGGGCGCAGAAGGTCAACGCAACCGGCCAACTGCAGGCCCACCCGCTGCAGAAGCTGGTTGCCGCTTTTCGAGTGCTGGGGTATGGGGAAGCCACTGACCGTGCCGATGAGTACTGCCGCATTTCCTCCACCACGATCGAGATTGCTGTGAAGAAGCTGGTTGTTTTTATTGGTAATGAGTTTGGAGACGAGTACCTGCGCCCACCCAACGATGCCGAGCTGGACGTGCTGCTGAAGAGGAACGCGGAGAGGGGCATGCCGGGCTGCATTGGATTGCGGGACTGTTCCCAGTGGGAGTGGAAGAACTGTCCGAAGGGGCAGGCTGGGCTGTACCAGAACAGGAAGGGGCGCCGGGCAGTTGTCATGGAGACCGTTTGTGACGAGGACCTGTATATCTGGCACCTTTTTGTCGGCTGCCCGGGCAGTATGAATGACCTCAATGTTTTGCAGCAGTCTCCGCTCTACCAGGATATCACTGCGGGGGGTTGGCCGCCCCGCAGTAAGCCCTTCACTATCAATGGCCACACGCGCACGCTTCCCTATTACCTGGTTGACGGCATTTACCCGCAATACGCCTTCTACATTTGCTCGTATGGACGGGCTGTCACAGACAAGCAGAATACCTTCAATCGCCTCCAGGAGTCGCTGCGTAAGGACGCTGAGCGACTTTATGCGGTACTGACCGCTCGCTTTCTCATCGCCCTCCACCCGGCCAGGTACGCCAAGGTCGCAACCATCTGTTCTGTGGCCAAGGCGGTTGCTATCTTGCACAACATGGTGACTCAGGTGCGTCGGGGGGCGTTTCTGGCCAAGCAGCGGCGGGACTTCGCTGTTGCTGTTGCTGAAGAGACGTCGGACTCTGGTTCTTTTAGTGAGTCTCGTGGCTCTGCCGCCGGGAGTGGTACACCTGGCAGTAGGCGGGGGGGAGGTCCACTTGGAGGACGCTTTCCCACCGCCGGCGAGGCAGGCCCAGACATCATGCCCATTGCCCAGGCGGCACCCAACGCGTTTGTACGAGCTATGATGGCCTGGAAGGAGGTCCGAAGTGCTAAGGAGCACGTCGCGCTGCGTAACGACCTCGCCGAGCACATCTACCGCGACCGGGGGGAGCTGCTGGAGCCGTACCTGTGAGGGAGTCCGCCAAGCTGAGAGTGTAGTCGTCATCAATGGTTTTTTTTTCCCCGTTCAGCAGGGTTTTTTTTTTTCCTTGGACACGATTGTCTCTTGCTCTTGCGTATAACAACAATGGACGCAACTGTGTAGCCGTCCGAAGCGGGAGAAGAGGGCGGGGAACTAGGTGGGGGGAGGGGGTGGAGCGTAGCAACTGGCTACGCGCAGGGAGGGTGTGTCCAGCAGCGGAGAGGGGGGGAGGGTGTCCGGAAACTGGAGGCGTGCAGGGGGAGGACTGCGCTGGGTGTGATGGCGTAAAAGGGGTGCCAGTCGGGGATGGGTTGCGCGCGCGTGCGGTGGTGCGAGAAAGTGGGTGGGGGGGGGGGGCATGCGCCCAGACCTGCGGTGGTGGCCGCGTTCACCCGCGACAGGCACAGCGGCGCCGCCGGCCGCAGTCGGCCGGAGCTGAGGGGAAAGTGCTGACGGGTGGTGGGATTGAAAGGCGGCACAACTATGTGCCGCTCGCTGGACGCCGCCATCCGCAGCGGCGGTGGCGGCGGTGGTGGCGGCGGCGCGAGCCTCTGCGGCGGCTGCTGGGGTTGGTCGCTGGGTAGCTGAGAGGATAGGTGGGTAGAGGAGTAGGAAGGGGGCCAGCCCCTGTGGTGCTCGCCGCCCGAAGCCATCGGGGGCGGTGGCGGTAGCGGCGCCGGCACGGCGCCAGCCGTCGCGGCTGGGGTTCCAGAGGAGGTGGGGGGACGGGGGGGGGGCGAGGGGGGGAGTGGCCACAGACCTTTGGTGCTTGCCGCCAGCCGCCACAGGCGGCGGGCGGCGTCTGCGGCGGCGCTGGCCATGGCGCCGGCCGCTCTGGCTGGCTGGCGTGGAGGGGGGGGAACTCGTGCGACGTGGGGTGGGGGAAGGTGCGAGCCGCTGGCTCGATCGCCAATCGATTGCGGCTGTTACGTTGGTTGGGGCGGCAGCCGCTGGGCCTGGCTGGCGTGGAAAGGGGGGAACTGGTGCGTGGTTGGGGGCGGAGGTGTGCCAACCACGTGTGGCACTCGTCGCCCCCCGCCATCGGGGCAGTGCCGGTTGGGGCGGCGGCCACAGTGCTGGCGGCCGCGGCTGTCTGCAGAGGGGGGGGAAACTGCTGAGAGGAGGGTGGGGGAGCGCGATATTCACAGTGCTGCTTGCCGCGCGCCGCCATTGGACGCGGTCCGAGCGGCGGCAGCTGCCGGTGCTGGTAGGGGTGGAATATGGGACACTCGTGGGAGGTGAGGGGGGAAGGGGGCCAGCCCCTGTGGTGCTTGCGGCCCGCCGCCATCGGGGGCAGTGGCGGTGGCGGCGCCGGTCACGGCGCCGGCCGTTGCGGCTGGTTGCGGAGGAGGGAGAGGGACTGGGGGGGGGCGGAGAGGGAAGCGGCACCACCCCTGTGGTGCTGGCCGCCTGCCGCCATGGGCGGCGGGCGGCGTCTGCGGCGGCGCTGGCCATGGCGCCGGCCGCTCTGGCTGGCTGGCGTGGAGGGGGGGAAACTCGTGCGACGTGGGGTGGGAAGGGGCCAACCCGTGTGGCGCTTGTCGCCCCCCGCAGTCGGAGCAGTGCTGCTGGCGGCGGCGGCAGCGGCGCTGGGTGCCGCGGCTGCTTGGGGTGGAAGGGAGGGGACTGGTGGGAGTCGGGGGGGGGAGCCGGCCATCCCCGTACCGTGTGCCGCCCGCCTCCATCTGCGGCGGCAGCAACGGCGGTGATGGCCGGGGAAGAAGTTGCCCAGATGCTCTGGTTCATTCAGGACAAACAAGAGGCATAGGACAAAAAAAAAAACACCCTGCCCAATGGGTGTAAAAAAAGAAAACCTTGATTTCCACGGTGTCGTACAAGCACAAGCAACATGCACAAACACTTCCCAGGTACAACACTACATGCCGGCATCACTATCAGACTCACTGCTGGATTGGTCAGAAAGGCGGGGAGTCCGCGCCCGCCCGCGGGGCGAGGACAGCCCAAAGGACAGGTCGGACTCATGTAGCAATATGGTTGGCCGTATTGTAACCCTAATATTAGGGGGGCTACTTCTAATCCTTGGCTTTCAATTTGATAGTTCGTACTGGTCACGGTATCTATAAGCTACGTATGACCAGAGGGACTTGCATCTTGGGGTGGAGGGTAGTTAGTAGTGTCTCCGAGGGTTTATAACGAGGGGGCCGGCGGCGAATCCACCGCCGGCCAAGGTAGAACAACAAACCCCTCCCATTTGGGCTCCCATCTTGGTCCCGTGGCTTGCGCTCCAAGGACAGCAACCTTGGCCTCCCGGTGACGTTGGTGCCGATCCCCCTTGGTGAGTGTTCCCTGAGAGTGGACGTGCGACGGATTCCTATCGTGCTACATTGGTGGAGCAGCAGGGGACGGGTTTCCGTCACCCTTGTGGTGACGCCGTCTTCGGCCCTGGCACACGGATAGGGATCCGGTCCTTTTCTTGTACTCGTGGTGTTGCGACCTGATCGATTGTGTTGAGTTTTTACCTTTGACTGTGATCTACTGTTACTCTCCCCAATCTACCCCCTCGCTCTCTTATTCGTGGTGATTGTTACGTCGGTTGACTGATTGTGACGATGTCTACCCAAGAGACGGGGAACGTTCAAGATGAAGAATCGGCGTCGACGCCGACTCCGGAGGTGACTACGGGAGCCGGGATCGGGAACCCGATCGACAACATTGAGACGCCAATGCTTTCCGGTGCCGGATCGACGTTTGGCACGGCTCGGACGGCAGGAGGCGGGGGCCCGCCTCAACTGTCATCGACCGACCTCACTCCGCCGCCTCCTTCACCAGGGGATTCCCTGATGGCATCATTGGCCCGCATCGAAGCCCGATTTTCCGGACTCGACGCTCGTCAAGAGCGGACGGAGGACGCAATGGCAGTGTTGATGTCAACACGCCACACGACGGGACCCCGTCGTGTTCCTCCCACACCGGTCCGGTTTGAACCGGCCGGACTACTTTCGGAGTCCACCAGGGTCAACCCTGGTGTTGCTACTCCTGGACAACCCCCGGACACAATGGGGTATGGATCCGACTCGTCGGCAGAGTTGGAACGGAGTCACACGGAGCGATACGCTCGGAGCACCCGAAGCGGACTCCGCGGACACGACCCGGCGGATACTTACGCCGGTGGAGAGTCGGTTATTGGGGGAGGGGGTACCCTCTCACAGTATCCCCACGACGAAGGAGGCCAGGCAGCTCGGGTTCCCGAGGTGCCGACGCCTGAAGTACCACCGTCAGTGGTGGAAGCTATGACCGCGCAGGTAACTGCGAGCCTACTGAAGCGGATGGAGTCCGATGAGTTTGCTCATCAACTGGCTAAGCGACTGGATATCCATGACGCTGACACGGAGATCGTCAACGAGGTCTTCCGGTCGGTTCTTACTCCGGAACGTTATCGTTTGGAGGACCGCTCTACCACCGTATCGGAATCGATGCGTAATACGTCGCATCGGGCGATCCGCTCTATGCAGACCCTTATGAAGGGAGTTCCTATGTTCGGAGGGCCGAACGGACGCCCGTTGGCAGTCATCGGCTTCTTGACTAGCTTCAAGGCAGCCGCGGACAAGGCCCTCGTTAACGAGGGACTGGCCCTGGAGATCCTCCCGTTCTTTGTTGATGAACGGGTGCGAGGCATCCTTCGCCAGGCATCCCCGATGCCGGGAATGAGGGTCGCGGCCACCCCCATGGATTACCGTTGGATTCTCAAGGAGCTGTTGAGCAGTTACCTCAGCGAGGACAACTGCGAGGACCACTACCGGGCCCTGCGCACTGCCACCGCCCAGAGCTGGGAGGATGAGGAGATGTTCGGACGACGGATTTAAGAGCTCGACTACGAGCTGGGGAAGCTCCTCGGAGAAGGGGAGCTACGGGCCATCCTGTTCGCAGGAGTACCCAACTACGTGCGGATATCCGCACGGGGCGCCAACACGGCACGGACGAACTTCAGTCGACTGATGCATATGTGCAAGTCCCTAGGGGACGCCTACCGGTTTCTACACCCGGAGTGTGCTCTGGCCTCAAAGCCCAAGGGTGAGGGCAGCAAGCTCAATCTTACCCCGGTACCGAGGCAAGAGAAGGTGGAGCGTAAGGCCGCACCAGTACTGGTGGCGACCGAACATACCCCTACGGGCGAGGATGAACCTCTAGTTGACCAGCAGGGCCACCTGCTGCTACCGGCTACGCCGGTGATTGATGAGCACGGTACAGTAGCGTACATCGCCCCGGCTGGGACCCAGTTCCAGGTCAACGAGGGAGCGGGACGGCGCGTCCCGTATGTGCGGACTACGGGGTATGCACCGGATACGGGTAACCCCCACGAGCCCCTGCCTACATGGGCAGTACGTACGGAGGCACCTCCGCAGATTGCGGGCCGACCCAACCGGTTGGGGGAGTCCATGTTCCGGTTGACCCAAGGACCCAAGGCCTACCAGGGAGCAGGCACTCGGGCGCCCGAGGGAGGCAACCGCAGCTACGGGGCTACCCCGATGCGAACTCAAGGAGGGACCGGCACGTCCGGATGTATGTTGTGTGGGGATCCCCAGCACTGGGTGTCGTTCTGCCCACTCCTCCCCGAGGAGTCTCGGCGGGCAGCGGCGCAACGCAAGGCATCCACCGGGGGGTATCCCGCCAGAGCACCCGTACCCGCACCGGGTAGGCAGCCAGCTCCAGGGGGAGTACTGGCCGTCGAGGAGGCACCTCCTCAGCCGGAGGTCCCGGCGGACAGCACCCTACCAAGGGCGGGAAACGAGTAAGAGGAAGGATGACCGGGGGGCGCTGGGGTAACCCAAGCAAGCCACCCCGGAGTACCGCGGGGAAAGCCCCACGGAGAGCGCGGTTGAGCCGACGCCGCATCAACCCCCGGGTACACCTTCCGGCCCCGACGACACGGCGTCAGGGGATTGATGACCGACCACCAAGGTTGGGAGGAGAGGACGGGAAGCCCCGTCACATGGAACCAGACAAGGGCCCTGTTCAGGATGCCCGAGCTACACCGGATATCGGTGTAGGCCACGTGCTGTTTACCTTGGAGAACTTCAAGGTATCAGCCTCACTGGGGGTTGACCCCCAGTCGACACGATCCTACTACCCTGTACTGGATACAGGGGCTGGACCCAACCTTATCCGGAAGGATACCCTCCCGGACAAGTGGCTTCCGCGAGTCAGAGTGACTCGGGGACCCACCATCAAGGACGCGAATGGTCGCCTCATTCGTACGACCGCAGCGATGTCGCTGCGGGTTACCATCGGGGAACTCACCACGGAAGTCGACTTCCTGGTGTGTGAGACCCTATCGGTGCCCTGCATACTGGGGTGCACCTTCATCAACGTTCACGTTGATGCAATCCGGCCAGGCCGGAGGACCGTCGAGCTTCAAGAAGCCGACGGGACGAAGCGAGGACACACGGCTATCGTCAGGGACCTGACGCTACAAGGGAGCCACGTTAACGTGGCTGAGGTGTACGCAAGTGTCGAGCCGAAGACACTTCGGTTGGCCAAGCAAACTCGCTTTGAGCCGTTGTCGGAGATAGTCCTCCCGGTTAACTGTGACCTCGCAGGCATCTGCAGAGTCAAGTCCAACCTGCGGACGTACAAGCGCCATGGGTTGACCATGGCCAACGGTCTCATAGACCTCCCATCAGGAGGGTCGTCCCTCCTAGTGATGGCGAACTATCGCCGTAAGGCAGTCACCCTCCCGAAGGGAACTATCCTCGGGATTGCCGAGCTTTTCGAAGGAGATATCCTTACCCCTGACAAGGAAGGTCAAGTGAAACCACTTGAGGTGCTGGCGGTCGCCGAGACCACCGAGCGACAGCAACCCGATGACGGGAAGCCAAGTCGACCATCATTACCGGCGGATATTCCGCCGAATGACCAAGAAGCATTGAAGGCACTGGCCGAGGCTGACCTCGACCACCTTCCCCCTTCGGTAGCCGAAGGGGTACGACGGATGTTAAGAAAGCATGACGTCATGTGGACAGGCGGAGCCTTGGGTACCATTGGGGCAACCCAACATCGTATTGACCTGGTACCAGGCGCACGCCCCGCCCGGTCACAACCGCACCGAGCGGGACCTATGCAACGAGAGATCGTTGATGGAGAAGTGAAGAGGATGAGTGAAGCGAAGGTGATACGACCTTCGATGTCGGAGTGGGGTGCCCCAGTCGTTATCGTACCGAAGAAGGGTCAAACCCCTCGGTTTTGCATCGATTACCGACGCCTCAACTTGGTTACCAAGAAGGACTCCTACCCTTTACCAAGGATGGATGAATGCATCGACTCCCTGGGGGAAGCTACGGTGTTTACCACCATCGACTGCAATGCCGGATACTGGCAGATCCCGGTGGCGGACGAGGATATCCCCAAGACGGCTTTCGTCTGTCACAGTGGAGTGTACGAGTTCCTAAGGATGCCCTTCGGATTGTCCAACGCCCCCGCTGCATTCCAGCGGGCTATCGACATTATACTGTCGGGGGTGAAGTGGCGTAACTGCCTAGTGTACCTCGATGACGTCATCGTCTTCTCGCGTAACATGGATGCCCATGTGCAACATGTTGACGAGGTACGCACCCTCTTGAGGAACGCCGGGGTAACCCTGCGTCTGAAGAAGTGCGCCTTCTTCCAACAGACGGTCGAGTATCTGGGCCACCAGATAACCCCTGGTAAACTAGGGGTACTCGAAGCCAATACCCGGGCACTCCGGGATGCCCGGTTCCCTAACACCCAGACACAGCTCAAGAGCTTCCTGGGAATGTGCAATGTATACCGACGGTTCGTCAAGGACTTCGCTCGGATAGCTAAACCTTTAACGGTTCTTACGAGCAGTACCCTGCCCAAGGTACTCCAACCCCCTTCGCCTAGCGAAGAGGAGGCATTCGAGGCGCTGAAGCGAGCCCTACTATCCCCACCCGTCCTTGCGTTACCGCACCGACGGGGTACCATCGTCATCGATGTCGATGCATGCGATACACAAGTGGGATGCACCCTGTTACAGGGAGAGACGTTGATCGGTACCGATAACGTTATCCCGGACCTTCGTCCGGTAGGATACTTCAGCCGGACACTCAACCCGGCTGAGCGTAACTATAGTGCCACCGAGCGTGAGTGCCTCGGAGTTATATGGGCAGTGAAACTGCTCCGTCCATACCTGGAGGGCTCCAGGTTCATCGTGAGGTCCGACCACGAACCCCTACGATGGCTCCTCAACCTTGGTGACAAGGATTCCGATAGCCATGGGAGGCGAGCCCGATGGAGGCTAAAAATGGCCGAGCACGACTACCGTACCGTGTATAAGGCTGGGTCAACCCACCATCTCGGAGACGCATTGTCTCGACTCGACACACCGAGCGGGGATACCCGCCCGGTGGACGAGGACATCCCGGTGGTGCCGGTCTGCATGGTCGGTAACGCTACCCAAGGTATGGTTGACCATACCATGGCACACCGAGCATGCCCACTGACCCTTGCGGAATTCCGCGAGGCACAAGCCAATGACGACGACTGTAGACGCCACCGCGCTAACCTCCTGGCCGGCACGGCCGGCACCTTCTCGGAGAATGAAGACGGACTCATATACCGGCGGGCACCCGCCGATGGACGACATCAAGTCGTGGTTCCCGTGTCCTTACGGCAAGCCGTCATGGAGCGAGAACACGAGAACCCTACAGCCGGACACCCGGGGGGTTCACATATGTTCGCAGCAATGCGAAGGTTCTTCTACTGGCCAGCAATGGCAGTCGACGTGGTCGACCACGTAAGGGGATGCCACCCCTGTGCGCGTAACCGCATGAGTCTACATAGGCAGGCGTCTGCCATGAAGCTATTCCCACCCGATGGGCCCAACGAGCAAGTCGCTATCGACATACTCGGGCCACTTCCGGTAACGGAAGAAGGGAACAGGTACATCCTGGTCATGTCTGACCGCTTCACAAAGCTGTCACGAGCGGCAGCCATCCCGAATGATACGGCATACACCATCATGAACGCAGTGGTTGACCACTGGATCAGTGCATACAGAGTCATGAAGCAACTCCTCTTCGACAACGGAGCAAACCTTACGTCAGCATTCTGCACTAAGGTCCTGGGCATGTTCGGCATCGAACCACGTCGGGCATCCGACTACCACCCGCAAACCAACGGGCAGGTGGAGCGGTTCAACCGCACCATCGTCAAGATGCTACAGTGCTACGTGGCCGAGCACACGAACACTTGGGACAGGCTTCTGTCCGTACTCACCCTGGCATACAATGCCAGGCCACATCGGAGCACAAACATCGCTCCGCTGGAGTGGGTCATGCCACTAGGCGTCGGTAACTGTGGCAAAAACCACAAGCACACACGGCACCCAAGTTGGGGCGGTGTACTAGGGCTGCCTCCCGTGTCGGGGGAACCGGAAGAAGTGCAAGTCGCACACACTCTGTCCCTGTTGTGGGGCAAACCCCCCACGGACAAACAAGAGGATGGTGTGTGGTCCAACAGTTTCTTGGTCGGGACGGGGACGCAGGGCCAAGCCCCGCTGTCCCTCCCCTTATCCCCCCAGGGTCCACTCAGAATCTCGCCACTCAGAATCTCCCACCCCAGCACCTGCCCACCGGGCCACACGAAAATTCAAGACGATAAATGCAGAAAACCCTCAAATCCAAGTTGGATTTACTACTAAGCTAACTATCCCAAACTTAGGGAATATGGACCCAAATGCAGGGGGAGGAACGGATCAGGCTAGTGGCCTGCCGCCCCTTGCATGGCACGTGTTGCCCCCTTACCTGGGGGTCAATACTGCCACACTCCCCTCTCCTCAGTTCCGACCGACCCGGTCGGCCCTGTGAGGGGGTGCGTAAACGCACGTCTCGGCGTTGGGGGCGCGACTTGCTGTCCCCCAGCGAGTACGTAACGCGGATGTGGAGGCGGTCACGTTAACCGCCCCTCTCCTTAAGCTTGCCCACTTGGCAGCTTGCTCTCTTCAGTTCACACTTCACCATTACCACCACCTCCCTTTCACCTTCCACTGGGCCGCCCCACGCTGGGGAGGCCACCCGTATACCCACGATCCGAGTCCCCCTCAACTCGAGGCGGGTCTCGTGCCGCGATAGCCAGAGCGTCTCTCCCCAACTTGGGGAGAGCCATGGCGACTCCGGGAGTGGGGACGGACTCTCTTGACGAGCGCATGGAGGACACCTCCTACGGTGCAGCACCCGCCGGGACTTCCGGCGGGGGCTCCGCGATCGCTCCGGGGGACGGGACTCCCGCGTCACCCGGCTTTGGGTTGACGGCGGGGTCTCCCCCGGAGGCGGGACAAGTTGTCCCGCGTGAGGCCTTGGGGCGGTGGTTTTACCCCGCTTGGCCTCTCTATGAGGAGGGGCTGACTGTTCTTCGCTGTGGCCGACTTGGCCCTGCGATGGGCCGGGTATGGGACCGCCTACGGGAGAAGTATCCCCGTAGGGTCGGGTTCCCTGCCGGCTTCAGGACGGACCAGTTTGCCTTCCTGGACGATGAGGAGGTTGAGGACGTTCAGCGGGCCAAGGCCATGGTGGACCGCGGGGGAACTATCCCGGGTCCCGGCGACTTGCCGACCTTCACGTGGGACGCTGTGGCAACTCGCCCACCGTACCTCCACGAGGCCGATCCGCACATTCATCACTTTGATGTGCGGATGGAGAAAGACTTCCGGCGAGGTCCCTACTTGGTGACCTCGGCTCAACTTGAGTTTCCTCAACAGTCTGCTGCCAGTAAGGAGCAGTACTATCCGAAGAAGCCCGAGTGGTGGCCTCAAGTTGAGGTCCCCTACGGGTTCCCGGCGTTGTTGCCACGGTTGATTGACCACTTCGGCTCCGTCATGTTCACGGCTGCCCCTGATCACCTGGTGTGGGCCATGTTGGCCACCCAGTGGCTCCTCGAGGTCATGTCGACCTGGGTGTCCTGTGTTCAGCGGCGGGGGATGCTCTGGCATCTCCCCCTCCGGCTCATCCAAGGTTTGGAACAGCTCACCTCTCAGCTAGTTGCTGAGGGGTGCTCATCAGGACAACTCACTCTACTTGAGGAGATGCTCCGGCTCCATAAGTTTATCGAGTGGGAAAGCATTGAGCACAAGTTGCGCCGCCCCACTCGTGGGCCCAAGGACGAAGGCGCACTTCGCCAGTTCGTGTGGGTCGCTCGTGAACTTCACGACGGCCGTGTGGTCCTACGAGAGGGGTTGGGCATCGGGGACTACCCGTATGCCCCGGGGGTGGATCGCCACACTGCGCCACCCCCGGACAAGCCCATAGTTATGGCCGTGCCGTCCTATGATGACCATATGACTCAACCCACTGCGGGGGCCCCAAGTCGGGGTCGCAGTTACACCCGGGTACCGCCACCTCGGCGGGCCCCTCCGCTTCCTCCTGTTCCTTTCCAACCTCACGGGAACATCCCGATCAGCGTGGCCGTGGAGTCTTCCACCCCGGTGTCCCCCGACTTGGGGGCCACCCTCCTGACGGTATACCCCAAGTTGGTGTTGCCGCCCACGCCTCTAACCTCAGAGATGATGATCACCACGTTGGTGCGCACCATTTCCTGGTTGGCCGCGTCGACCGCAACCCTACAGAGTTCCGAGACTCCTCAACTTGAGGAGCGCGTTCGTACTGCAGTGGCGACCGCGAGTTGCGAGTCGGTGGCGGAGTTTATGACAGCCGAGTTGGCTCGCATTGGGGCTATTATGCCCCAGCCAGCCCCATTTGGGAGTGGCAAACGTCGCGCGAGCCGGGCATACTCGCCTCCTCGCCGTCGTCGCCGACACTCGCGGCGCTCTCCTTCCGTATCGGAAGACGAGTTGTCTTACTCCGTTTCGGAGTCCTCTACCCCGTCGGAGATGGAGTCTGTCCAGCGTCTGCGTCGCAAACTTGCGCGCAAGACCAGGCAGAAGAGTGGCCACGGTCGGCGCCACTTGCGCGACCGTGAGGGGCGCGACGGTTCCGACTTGGAGCCGCCGCCCCCTCCAACGAGTGGAGACCGTTATCGGCGTGGGTCTCGCCGCTCGCCTCCACGTGAGGGCGAGGGCCGTGGAGTGGGAGAGTCTAGCATGCGTGCCTAGTTGGCAGCTGCCTTTGTTGTGAGAGTGTGAGGGTTAGGGCTGTAGTTAAAAACCACTCTGAGTACCACTTCGACTTGAAGCACTCTCTTGGCACTGTTGCTCGGCCTTCCCTCACGTTGAGGGAGGGCTGTTAGGGTCTATCTCATTCCGGGCACAGTACGCCCGGACCTTCTCAGCGGGAAGGTCCTCCACATACTCCCACGTATCATCCTTGGCTTTGTAGCCAAACCAACGCACCCTCAACATGAGGCGGTCAGTGTCTTCATCCCATCCGTGGTCGATGAACTTATCGAACACGTACTCCTGTGGGCCCTGTTTGGCCGCAGGCAGTGAGGGGAGGCGCCACGATTCCAACGCACGCGCCAAAGCTGGGTCGCCTGCAGGTGGTGGTGCAACTTTGACCACGTCCTGTCCGTTCACTGTGCGGACCCCATCGTCTCTTTCGATGGTGAAGCGCCGCCCATCAGTACGAAGGACCTGGTACGGTCCCTTCGTCTGGAATACCAGCTTACCCCCAGTTGGGGTGTGCGAGTGTACCAGCACCCAGTCACCCTGCTCGGGGACGTACTTAGCATTGCGCACCTTTTTGTCAAAGGTACGCTTGTAGCGCTTTTGCGCTTTGTCCATCTCAGCCCTGACTTTAGGGATGAGGTTTTCAAGCCTAGCAGCGAACTCCGCCTTACTCTCAGTAGGAGTAGGCGTACTGCCACCATCCTCCCTAGTTGGGAGCGACCGCCGCACGGCAATAGACCGCACACGACGGGGGGTCACAAAAGCGAGGGGTACTTCCCCTGTAGATGAGTGAACCTGCGAATTGTAGGCAGTAGTAAGGATAGAAATGTATTGGTCCCACGACTTCACGTGCTCACTCACATAGTGGCGTAGCTGCCTAACAATAGTTTTGTTGAAGCGCTCCACCTGCCCATTAGTTTGTGGGTGGTAGGGGGTGGCATAGTTTGCCTTAACCCCCAACATATCCAGCACTCCCTGAAACAGTACAGACGCAAATTGCGGTCCATTGTCCGATAGTGTACTATCTGGGATGCCATACGCGGCAACCCAGTGATCTAGGAAGGCTGACACGACCGACATGGCCGTGACCTCTGCCAGTGGGATCGCTCGCGTAAGTTTCGTGAAGCGGTCACAGATGACCAGGATGTACTGGTTGCCCTCCTCGGTCACTGGCAGTGGCCCAAGGATGTCCATCGCCAACGCGGCAAAGGGCTCCTTGGCCGGGAACAATAGCATAGCCGTAGTAGGCCGCCGTTCCATCAGACGGTTCTGTGCACAACTTGTGCAGGCAGCCACCCAACTGTAGATGTCCACCACCATGGACGGCCAGTAGTACCTGGTCCTCAGGGTCTGGTACAGTTTACTAGACCCCAGGTGTCCACCCGTGGGAGCGTGGTGCTCCCTCTCAAGGACACTGTCCTTGAGGGATGCGGGGACGACAAGTTGTTCGGTCCCCTGGTATACCCCCCTCCTCATGAGGAGGCCATCGTCTCCCAGAAAGAAACGCGTCTCTACCACTGTATCTAGTATATCCCTCTGGGACTTGCAGAAGGGATCCTCGGCCTGGGCCTTCACCACCTCGTCCAGGGACAGGGGCAAGTACTTCTTGTTCCCTGGCGCCTCGGGGTTCAACGCCTGACCCGAGCGCGTGACTACCCCCACGATGGGGATGTCCTCATCGACTGGGTTAGTGTCCAGCCCCTCGGTAGGTACCCGAGAGAGGCCGTCGGCAAGGGCATGTTGCCTGCCAGGTCGGTATTCAATGTCAAAGTTGAAGGGTGCCAGTCGCACCCTCCACCGGTTGAGACGAGTGTTCGTACAGTCCGTCTTAAAGATGAACTGCAACGCGCGGTGGTCACAGCGGATGAGGAACTTCTCACCCTCCAGGTAGTGACGAAGTGACGTCACCGCCCACACCACTGCGAGTCCTTCCAACTCGGTGACTCCGTAGTTCTTCTAGGCCGAGTTCAGCCCCTTACTAAAGTATCCCACCGGCAAGTACTCCTTGCCCGGCTGCTGCTGAAGCAACACACAACCAAGTTGGTCGTAGCTAGCGTCCACATCCAGGATGTAGGGGCCTCCCAACCTGGGAATAGCCAAGATGGGGGGCTTCAGCAGAAGGTCCCGAAGAGTCTCAAAGGATTCCTGCTCCACCCGACTTGGGGGAGGCAGGTTCTTCGGTAGCGTTGAGCTCACTAGCTCATTCAACGGCTTCGCCACCTTGGCGAAGCCCTTGGTGAAACGTCGGTACACGTTACACATCCCGAGGAAGCTCCTCATCTGGGTCTGGGTCCGGGGGTACTGAGCCTTACGAATGGCCCTCAAGTTCTTCTCGTTAACACTGAGACGCCCCGGATGGACAACATGTCCCAAGTACTCCACCTCTTGAGTAAAGAGGTGGCACTTACTCGCCTTCAGTGACACACCGGCGTCAGCAAGTAGCTTGAACACCTGGCCAAGATGGCCAATGTCTTCCTCCGGACTTCGGGAGAACACAATGATATCGTCTAGGTACACAAGACAGATCTGCCACCGTACTCCGGCCAGAATCATGTCCATAGCGCGCTGGAAAGTTGCCGGCGCGTTACACAGACCAAACGGTAGACGCTTGCACTGGTAGGTACCACAGTGACAGGTAAAGGTAGTTTTGTGCCTGTCCTCCGGGGCAATGGGAATTTGCAGGTACCCCGCGTTACAGTCCAGGGTAGAGAACACGTTTGCCTCCCCCAGAGAGTCCAGACAGTCATCCATCCTAGGTAGGGGATAACTGTCCTTCACCGTGCTCTCGTTGAGCTTACGGTAGTCGATACAAAACCGGGGGGTCCCATCAACTTTGGGGACGATAACCACCGGACTCGCCCACTCGGCGTTGCTGGCCTCGATCACATCGAGGGCCTCCATGCGAGCAACTTGCTCCTTAACGAGGGCCCTTGAACGAGGTCCTCCCCTATACGGTTGTTGGCGTATAGGGGGTGCACCGGGCTTCAACTCGATCCGGTGTTGGGTGGCTCTCATGAGTCCCAATTGACCATCCCACAACTTGTGATATTGGTCCAAGAGGCGTTCAACTTGAACCCTCAACCTGGGGGGGACACCCTCCATGTTCACATGGGGTGGAGGAGAGGCGGCCGACTTGGCTTGATGCTTCTCCTTTCCGGACTTCGGGTCGCTACTTGCGCCCGCGTTGAGCGTGACCGCTACTACCGGTCCCTCGTGTTGGTCGATATAGCCGAACTTGGCTCCCGACTTGAAGTACTTGGGCGTCGGGCTCAGGTTCATCACCTGGATCCTCCACGGGACTCCGGCTTTGGAGTCCATCGTGCCAAGGGCAACATGCACTTGGTGCTTGCGAGCAAGACGGGGGTGAGGGTGCACCAACCCGTTCCCCGTAAAATCAGTTACAACATCAACGTGCGCCACCGAGTTGGGAGGCAACGTGACTTTACGGGCTAGACGCAGGGTAGCAGTAAACCCTTCCCTCACAGAGCAAACAGGCTTCGACTGTGAGACTGTCACAGGAGCCACAGACTTTCCCTTACCAAGGATGGGGATAGTCTCCCCATTCATCAACTTGACCCAGTACTCAGGGCCACAAATCAACGGCACTTGTGTAACAACATAAGGGGTACCCAGAAGCAGGGGTACCGATATATTCTCAACTACGCCAAAGGTCACGTCGACCTCATGGGTCCCCAACCTAGTTGGTAGGGTCACGGCACCAACGATGGGAAGTACCCCACCATTGATGTCAATCATATGGTCAGCTTTGGACCTCCAGCGTTGGAGGTTCACCTCCTTTGGTAATAGCGACTTGCGTATCAAGGAGGCTCCTGACCCGGTATCAAGTACGATGCGGGTACAGCATGCACGGCCGGGGGCAAGTTGCACCCGTCCAGCCACCTGGAAGTTCTCACCCGTCAGCACCGCGATGACCCGACGTGGGTTTACGTTCTTGGGGAGTCCTACCCGAGGTGGGCGGACTCCCTTAGGTCGCCGCAGTATCCGGCACGGTTGGTTCGTCCTCCTGGCCCACTTGGCCGAGGCTGCCGTTGTGAGCTTCGGACGGCCAGCTCCAACGGTCATTCGTTTCCCGCCGACTTGGCGTCCGACTCTGAGGGCGGGGAGGAAGACGACGAGTCCGAGGACGACGTGTCCGCCTCCTCCGCCGAGGGTGTGGCGACCGCAACGACCGGTCGAGACCCACCCTCGCGGCGTGAACGTACTTCGTTCGTAGTCGACTTTTTACTCGCATTCCTAACAAGTTCTTGGATGCGTTTACTCAACTTGGGGCAATCATATGCCCAGTGACCATCGGAGTTGCAGTTCCAACACCGATGGTCCGTTCCGGGAGGGGTCTTCCCAACTGGGGAAGACGAAGGGATACCCTGGGAAGTTCCCACGGCAGCTACCACCCTCTCCTTGCGGATTCGGCGTGCCTCTCTCAACTCTCTGGCCTGGCGCGCCTTTTGACGTTCCTTGGCCAACTCGGCCTGACGCTCCTGGCGTTGTTCCTCCCGCAACTTGCGGTAGGCCTCGCCTCTGCGATAGGCGAACCTGGCCAACTCGGCCAGGGTCGCCCGGGCAGTGTTATGCTCCCGGGTCTCCATCCGGACTGACCAATGGAGTCCCTCCACAAACCGACTCTTCACCACAGCTTGTGGATGAAGAAACCCACAAAGATTGTTGAGCTTACGGACTCGCTCCGCAAAGGACAACTCGTCCTCCGCCTCTTCCTTATGGGCTTGCGTAAACTCCTCGACTTGAGAAGCCAACGCTGCCTCATCAACCATGGCTCTCAACAACCAGTTGACGAGCTCAAAATAGGACGTCACCTCACCAGCGCCTCCACTTGAGGAGCTGGGCATGACGGACATAAGTTCTGTCCGTAGGTCGCCCTTCGTAAACTCCTGTAGCATGTAAAAAGCCATGCCTTCACTTATGGCATTGTCGTCACAGGCTTTTGTGAAACGACGTAGGGACTCAAAGACACGGAGGGGGGGAGTTCCGTCCCACTCCGCTTTGTGCCCAAAAGAATGAAGTGCATTCTTCTTGGCACGGCCCATGGCTCGGGCCTGGTCAGGACCATACGCCACCGACTTGTTGTGGAGGGCGTAGGTCTCACAGTCAAAGATCCTCTGGTAGACCGGGTTGGCTACCTGGATCTTGGGCGGCACCGCACGTTGAGGGAACAGCCGCTGTGGCACTGGGGTAAGTTCACTCTCAGTGCCTGTAGTCCGGCGCGGCGCGCTTGGTGTCGCCACCGGTGTTTCCGGGGGGAACTCCCCCGTGAAGGGCGCACGCCCCACCGAGTATGGTGTGGCTCCCTCGTTGGGAGTCACAGGTGTCGCCCCCAGTTCGGGGCGACCAGAGATAGGCGTAAGGGGGGATTCCCCCTGCGCCTGCGGGCTCGAAAGCCCCAATCCGGTTTGGACATTAAGGCCATCTGGCAAACTCGCCACAATCTGATTCAGAATAGTATTCGTCATCGTGACCACCAGGTCCGGCAAAGTCTGCCGCAACACATTGGTCGCCTCCCGACGGACAGTTTCCGCGAGGAGTGGATTGACGACTCCAGTTGAGTCTCGGTCCGCCTCCGGGAGTCCACCTGAGGGGTAACCACGTTCCTCAGGGGTCTCAACCGGGGGCATGGGCGCGAGCCCATCGCCGACCAACGGAGGTCTGCCGTCCTCCGAAAGCCTAGTTGGCGACGGCTCCAAGCCAAAGTTGGCTCCAACCCGAGTGGAACCCGCGGGGACAGTCCTCACCCCTTGGGACGTTCCCGTTGAGTACACCACGCGGTGGCCAGACTTCGGCCCACCCACATCAGAAGTGTCACCCGAGTGAACTCCCGACTGAGTCGAGGTGGCCTGTTGCCCGCCCACACTTCCAGTCCTGCTGGCTTGAGGGACCTCTAGTCCCTCTGCGACCCCAGGTAAACCCACCTGTGTCTCACCAGTATTCAAAGGCACTGAAGTACGTGCGTCACCCGTGTACTCCCCGGACGACGGGGGGTCCGAACTAGCCCTGTTGGCTGACGATCCGTATGACACGGTCCAAGTCCACCGTTCCTCTGAGACAGAGGGCCCCCTACACCCGGGTGCACCCGGAGGTAAAGTTTACCTCTGTCCCCTGCTGCTCCACCAAATGTGGCAAAAACCACAAGCACACACGGCACCCAAGTTGGGGCGGTGTACTAGGGCTGCCTCCCGTGTCGGGGGAGCCGGAAGAAGTGCAAGTCGCACACACTCTGTCCCTGTTGTGGGGCAAACCCCCCACGGACAAACAAGAGGATGGTGTGTGGTCCAACAGTTTCTTGGTCGGGACGGGGACGCAGGGCCAAGCCCCGCTGTCCCTCCCCTTATCCCCCCAGGGTCCACTCAGAATCTCGCCACTCAGAATCTCCCACCCCAGCACCTGCCCACCGGGCCACACGAAAATTCAAGACGATAAATGCAGAAAACCCTCAAATCCAAGTTGGATTTACTACTAAGCTAACTATCCCAAACTTAGGGAATATGGACCCAAATGCAGGGGGAGGAACGGATCAGGCTAGTGGCCTGCCGCCCCTTGCATGGCACGTGTTGCCCCCTTACCTGGGGGTCAATACTGCCACAGTAACCTCACGCTGCCACCCGGCAGGTGCACTCGGTATGATACACCGAAGGGCCGACCGGCCGAGCGTATACACCTAGCTTGGTTGGCCAAGCTATCGTGGATGATACCGAAGCTCAAGGGTGCCCTTGACAGAACACAACTTCGATACAAGAAGAACTTTGACACCCGGCTACGGGTGCGCAACGCTACCCTGATGACAGGTGACTGGGTCTACATCAGACACCAGAAGTTCCGGGGGAACAAGCTCATGCAACCGGTCAAGGGACCGTACCAGATTCTCCACATTGATGACCACTCTGTTATCTTACACTCCGATACGGAGATCCAACGCATCAGTGTGAATGATGTCACACCTGCTCCGAAGCCGGAACAGCCTCAGCCGGTACCGGCTGGGTTGCTACATGAAGCTCTTACAACCCACCGGTCAGATGACCCGGTGGGACCGGATGGGATTCCATACCAAGTAGAGAGCGTGGTCGGACACACCGACCCGGACCTACCAGGACCCTGGTACGTCAAGGTGATGTGGGTCGGATACGACTCACCCACCTGGAAACAGGCGGCGTATATACCCCGCCAACTCCTCATGCCGTACATGAGGCGACGACGCCTACTGTAACAACCCAACCGACACCGACTTCGGCTGTTGGGGGGTGAGGCTTATACCTACTAAGTAGGGTGTGACCTGGTTACGGCAGACTTAGGTTTCTAAGTCAAATCAGACTTAGGTTTCTAAGTCGAACCAAGCTTAGGCAACTAAGTAGCGTCAAGCTTAGATAACTAAGTAAAGCCTGAACCTTAATAAGTTAACTTAAACGTACAGGCTAACTTTGATAATATCGAAGTAACTAGAGGGCTTACACGGGAGGATGACCTCCCCAAGCCAAGACACAAAGTGAGGGAGGATGACCTCCCCAAGCATGAACCAACCGGAAGAAGTTGGACGGGAGGCAAGGCACCACTGAGCCAGAAGGGGTACTCCCCAGGGCAGCAAACAGAGGCAAGCAATGCCCCCAAAGGGGATGAGTTTATACTCACTAATACCCGGCCACCATAAGGGCCACCGGGGCCCTCTCCCGTACAAACAATAACACTCCTCAGTGGGTAGACCCACTGCCCGAGGGAGGCCACTCACGCGTAAGCGCGTATACCTCCGTGCTCCATCGGTCGGCAATCTCACGACGGTCAATCGCCCGAGTTACCTCGGTGCATAGCTGGACGAGGGTGCAGCGGCCAGCCTCCACATCCTCCAGAGCTTTCTGGAGGCGGTCAAGCACGCCACCGAAGCAACGCGCTGACCCAACCAGCGCAGCACCTGGGGGGATATCCCCCCAGCTAACAGAGAGACCCTCCCGCATTGCGCGGACAACAAGGGCGTCAACGCCCTCATACCAGAGACGGGGGCTCCCGTCTTGTATGACAGGGGCGGGAGCGGACACTGGCGCAGCCAGAGGAGCCAGAGGAGCCGACACGGCCACCACCGGAGTCGGTGGCGCCTGATATGAGGCCCGGTAGGACCCCACCGAAGGGGCTCCACCGTAACCCCGGCGGGGCTCCGCCCGACGACGGGACACCTCACGCTCCCCACCCGGAGAGCCCCACTCTCGGGGACGACGGCCAACCGCCGCCGGTATCGGGTTACCGAACCACGGGGCAAGGACCTGAAGAGGGTCATGGATAACCATGGGAATACCCAGGTCAGGAACGGCCTCGGTGGACGCCCACCCATGGCAATTGGGCTCACCCGGCTGAGTACGCCGGATACGCAACGAGTGACGAGGCAAGGGGGAAGCCCCAGCCTGCGGGTCCCGGTACGGGGGAAGGGCCAACACCCCAACCTAGTTCACGGCATCGTGAACAGCCAGCAGGGCTTCGAACTCCCGGGCCAACCCGGTCTTGGCAGCTATCAGGTCCACGCCCAACTGCGCGATGGGCCGACGGACACCCGTCGGAAGATGAAACAGGCGCCCCTGCCGGCGGACGGACAGCAAGAAGGAGGACGCCTGCCCGAGGGTAACCTCAAGGGTGAAGGTACCCTGCAACGGGTGGACCGGCCGGGAGGCCAACACACTCCCGAAGTATCGGAGACAGGAGCCGGTGTCAAACCGGAAAGCAGGGGCGGGTTCCCACCCCTCCTGCCACAGAGGCGGGCGCACGGGAGTGTATACCGGCGCACGACCGTTGCCGGTCTGCAACGCACACGTTATATCCGTGCGGAACGCATCCGCCATGACACCATGGTTACGTCGCCAACTCGACGCCGACTTCAACCCCGCCATAGGCGGGTAGGGGGCCGTCAACGACAGATACGGGGATACCCCCGGGTAGTAATCAAAGTCGGGATACCGACCGGTACTGCCCACCGTCTCCCCAAATGCAACCGGCTCCGCCGCCGCCGCAATCCCCCGAGCACTAGCCGGGTAGTCAACCTCCCGCGGCAACGCGGGGGCGATTAGGTCGCATACCCCGAAGGCGGGGTCGAGGTAGACCTCACCCCGTCCCATCCCAGTGCGCCAGAGCTGCGCATGCCGGTCGTCCGGCTGACTCAGGATCCAATGGTGTTCCACTCGCACCGCGTTCGGCTGGTTGACCAGCTGCACCAACTCCCGCTCCCAACTCGGGTCCACCTTGACGCGCCGGGAGGACTCTCCACGGGGATGAGGCAGGTGGAAGTCCACCCGCATCCGCCCATCGGACTCCATTGACTCTTGCACAGTCAGGCCTCGAACCCGAGCCACCAAGTCGAACATCGACATGGCGGGTTGACCCGCCGCCACGGCGACGCCGCCACCCAACGGGGCAACCCGGGCAGGACCAGGAAGAATAGGGGGCGCCGGGGGATGCCCCACCGGAAGAGGGGCCGGCGCCGGAGTCGCACGCGGCCGAGGAGGAAGAAGAAGGGCGGGCGCCCGCCCGGAGTAACTACCGGAGTCCACTGCCATCGGTGTAGACCCACCTTGACCACCAGACGCCCGCGGCACCGCGGGCAGAGCATCGCCGCCACCTGGACCCGACGTGGGTACCACGGGGGCAGCACGGGTAGACCCGCTACCCGCCGCAGCGGACACACCAACCGGGCGGGCACCCGCGCCGTCTTGACCCGCCGGACTGGACGGGGAGCCAACACCACCATCCGCTACGCCGGCGACACCGTCTTGAGGTAGAGCCACGCCGGTACCGTCGACAGAAGCCATCCGGGCCGCCGGAGGAGAAGCGGTAGAACCCACCGCTACACGCGGTTGTCCGCCACCCGACGGAGCCGTCGTGCCGCTACACACGGACGACAACCCGCCCGGCGCGCCTTCCGGGGCTACACAAACGGTCACCCGGTCGTCCTCGTCCTCCGACGAGCTCGCTAGGAAGCTCTCGGCGGCGGTGGCGGAGACGGGAACGTCGTCCACCATCACCTCTTCCCCCTCCTCAGGCAGGAGGTCGTCCTCGCCCCCGGGTACCTGGGGGTCCGACATGGTGCAACCGGGGTGGCAGGGGCGCCCCTTGCGGAAAAGCCGAGGCCGGCTCGACCCGGTACGAGGAACGCTCGCGCGGACGAGCCAGGGAAGCGCGGGCGCCCGCGCTTATGACCACAAACGGCCACGAGAAGTGCCGCAGGCGCGCGGGTCGACCTGCGCTCCACGAGGCTACGATCGGGCTCCACCCAGGCACCTGGGCGGGCCGGGGCCACACCCCCGTACGGGGCAACCAAGAGGGGTTCACCCCGAAACCGCCCCCGCGAAAAGCGGGAGCGGCCGCCCCCATTCACTCGGTAACACGAGAGGGGCTCCCCTACCACCAGACACCTGGTGGCGGATCCGCTTGCACCACCCCTCGGAAAGGGGGGTCGTGAACAGAACCCGCATCGGGAATTTAACGGTCCGGAAAACGGATCGTGTGTGTACCACACAAAGGGGGGCACCCCCCTCAGACAACCTCGAAAAGGGGTGTCTGTCGCGACGGGGCGCAAAGCCCCACCCGACTGGTAAACGGTCACGCGACCCACTTACATTCGGTAACCCGAATGCAACTCGACCCGAGGACGGGCCGAATCTAAGGGGGGGATATGTAGCAATATGGTCGTCCGTATTGTAACCCTAATATTAGGGGGGCTACTTCTAACCCTTAACTTTCAAGTTGATAGTCCGTACTGGTCACGGTATCTATAAGTTACGTATGACCAGAGGGACTTGCATCTTGGGGTGGAGGGTAGTTAGTAGTGTCTCCGAGGGTTTATAACGTGGGGGCCGGCGGCGAATCCACCGCCGGCCAAGGTAGAACAACAAACCCCTCCCATTTGGGCTCCCATCTTGGTCCCGTGGCTTGCGCTCCAAGGACAGCAACCTTGGCCTCCCGGTGACGTTGGTGCCGATCCCCCTTGGTGAGTGTTCCCTGAGAGTGGACGTGCGACGGATTCCTATTGTGCTACAACTCATCGAGGGGTAGCGTGGTGCCCAATGACTTGTTCTGCAACTTCGCCGCGGCCGCCACCTTTGTCAGTTGGGCTTTGGCCGCGCGCGAGAGCGCGAGAACAGGTGGCACAACAGTTCAGGGGCTGGAGCGTGGAGCGCCCTCCGCAGCCGTGGGTACTTGCGCAGGTGTGGCTGCCTCGGGTCGCATAAGCGGCCGCACGGGCCGGTCCAGGGCCGCTTCAACAGTTTCCAATAGCCCAGCCGCAGAGGCGGGCAGCGGCACCATATGAACAGGGGCGGCGGGGGGGGACGGCGGCGGTCGCAAACTGTCGTCGTCGTCCTCCTCCTCGTCGGCAGGGGCCGCGGATGGGGGGGGCGACGGTCGCACACTGTCGCCGTCGTCCTCCTCCTCGTCGGCAATCTCATAAACAGCAGGCCCGGTCGTGGCGTCCATTGCCGCGGCCGGGCTCACCGTCGGGGGGGTCCAGGACTTGGCCGGCTCGGGGCCGAGAGGAACGCCGGCCGCCTTCAGCATCTGGCGCGCCTTGGTGCGCATAAACAGCTTCGCCTCCTCCGTATCGCGCATGTTGGGCTGGTTGAAAAGGATAATGGCCGACCGCTCGGCCGCGGCATTTGCCACAGCCTAGAGTGCTTCGGTGCTGGCCCGCACTTCCCGCGCCGCCGCAATGTCTTCCTTGCGGCCACGCTTAGCCGCTTTGGTGCCAGGTGTGCGAGGGTCAAATTTGCGTGCAGGGCCCCCGACGTTGCCACTGGTGCTGGGGCCATCCGCCGGGTCGTCCGTCTCAGGGTCGTCATGCTCACTTGTCCCGCTGCCCTCCGTGCCCCTGCGGGTGCCGATTCCCGCCGCGGCCGATCCAGCGGCGCCGCTCCACTTGTCCGAGTTGCGCAGCACCTTCCAGCACGGGACATATTTCTGCAGCGGGTAGTACTTGCGCTTCCCAGTCTCGGCCTCCGCCCCGTCCATACGCGCCTGATGCTTTCGGATAGCCTCGTAGATGTCCATGCCCTTGCTGTGGGCCAAAGCGCCCTGGATGACCGCCTCCTCGGACGGGTTGCCTGTCAGCTTCAGGCGCTGCACAGCTAAAAACGACGATGCGAAAGCGCTGGTCATCTTCTTGACTTTGTCCCAGGTCTTCGTGATCGATCCCCCCGTGCGGTCGTTCGTCATTGGCAGCGCCCCGCGGGCGCGCATCAGGTCCAGGTCCTCGTCGCGCCCCCCAGTGTAGAAGTCTGCCCCCCTCTGGTCCGTCCCCACAATGTTGTCCCGCGTTTTCACAAGCCATGCCTGCGACAAACACGTCAGCTCCACCTCCGACCACCCCAGGCCAGAGCCCATGGCGTTAGGCACGCGGAGGGCCTTGCCCGCGGTAGCCGCCACGAGCACCGTGGCGCGGCAAAGGCAGTCGAGGAGTCGGCGGGCGGGGGCCGAGGTCGGCGGCAGGCGGGGGCGCCGGCGGCGGTGGCGGCCGCTTGTCGTAAAGCGCAGGAGGGCGCTCGTTGTAGGGCGGGGGCAGGCGTTCGTTGTAGAGCTGGGGCATGCGCTCGTCGTTGGGCGGGGGCGGGGCGTCAGGTGAGACCCAGCTTTCGCCGCGGTCCTTCTCCCAGCCGGGACTGGGGGGGCGCCGGCGTTGGTCGTCCTGATACCGCGGTGCGCGTGTGCGGCTGCGGGGGCGCGGCGGCTCTTCCTGCTCAACGCGGGGGCGGTGGCGGCGTCCAAAGTTGTCGTTGTCGCGACCGCCGTAGTGGCCGTGATGATCGTTACGCGGAGGCGTAGGTCCGCCACCATAAGTAGTCGGCGGCGGGGTGTAGGTCCAGCCAGGAGGCGGGGGCGCCGCCCAAGGGCACGGGCAAGTCCAGTGGCAGGCGCCGCGGGGCGCGCTGCTTGCCGCACGCGGCATCCAATCAATCGGCGAGGGCGCGGCCGGCATCCATGCGCCGTCGCGGGGAGGCAGCATCCAGGCGCCTTCCGCGGAGCGGCCACCAGCACCGCGGCCGTGCATGTCGTAACGGGCGGGGAAGGGAACGGTTGGCGTGGGCGGGGGCGGGGTAGGACGTGCCGGCCCCAAGGCGGGAGAGGGAAAGGCGGGAGACGGCATGGTGGGTTCGGTTGGGCGGGGGCAAGCAGAGTGGCGAGCGTCGTGCGGGGCAGGGCGCGGCTAACGGTGGCGGGTGGGCGGGGTGGCGTCGACCCGGAGAGTGGGGCGACGTCCCCGCCCTCTCCCAAGAAAAACCGTCGACGGCGGGTGGGAGCGCGCCCTCCGCCAGCGCAACGCCTGCGCCCCCCCCCCCACCATTGCAGAGGAGGTGGGGGGTGCGTGTCCGATCGCTGGGGCTGTTGGGACGTCAGCCCGGATTCAAGTCGTGGGGGAGGGGGGGGGGCCGGGGGAGGGCATACACGGGGCGGGGGCGGTTTCGCGGTGTGCTCCCCCCGATCCACGCTGTGTGCGGGGATTGAAGGGGGGGGGGGGTCAGGAGGCGGTTTGCACTGCGTCCTCGCTGTCCATGCCGTATGGGGGGGTTGTGACGAGGGAGGGGGGCGTCGAGGGGCGGGCGGCCTGCACTGCACCCCCCACAGAAGCACGCTGTGGGACGGGGGTCGACCGGGGGGGGGGGATAGGGCGGTCGGAGGGCAGTTTGCACTGCGCCCCCGCCGTCCATCGCGAGTGGGGGAGTTGCTGCGGGGGGGGGGAGGGGGCGCCGCGGGGCGCGCGGCGTACACTGCACCCCCGCCAAACTATGCCAAGGGAGGGGTTAGAAGGGGGAGAGGGGGCTGCTGGGGGGCTGTGGGCCGTGCCGGGGCTGCAGGTTGGGGGAGGGCCGAGAAATGGCTCTCCTGCCCCGGGTTGCTGGGCATTTCGTGCGGTGGAGGGTGGTGGCTGCCGCGAGAGAGTGGTGTTGGTTGTCACACAGAGCTTGGGGAAGAGGGGCCTGTGGCACAGAGACCCCCCTTCCCGCCTGCTGCATGACCCGACGCAGCCGCCCCGCCCCGCCGGAAAATATCCAAAGGGCTCGCGCGACCGCCGCGGGAGCACCACGTCGAGCGCACACTCGACTGTCCAATGACATGTATCGTGGGGAGACTGTGGCAGGGGGGATTTAGGCAATGGGGACTGTTTGTAGGTGGCGACCTGGTGGCACAACGCCCGAACACACACCTCCCTTGCAGGCGGATGATAAAGACCACCTCGCGTCGGCGCCATGACGGCCTCACACTTTTCCGTTACGTAATGCCCGCCTCCGGCGGCGTGACACCATGGCCTGCCGTGAGGGAGCTCCCCCCCTCTGTGTCTCGTCCTGGTGGGAAACGCTCGCCATATCGGCTCGAAAGCCATCAGAACGGTCCTCCCGCCAATCAGAACCGAGGCTTCCGGGCGAGGGGGGAGGGCGGACGTGCTGAGCGCACAGAGCCCGAGGGAAGGACGATGTGGTGTCTGCAAGAGAGGCTGACGCGAGAGAGAGAGAAAAGAGAGACGCAGGTGTTGCTGACTGCAAACGGACGGCTGCGGGGTCCACGCTGGTGCCACCCGAAAAATCAGCGGCTGATCCTTGTACATCGTTGGCGACCCGTGGAGTCACGCGGGAAGGGAACGCAGGTGACATGGTTGCCATAGGAGACACCGCGACACACCCACACTAGCACCCCCCCACCAAAACCCCCTGTATACGGGGAGACTACGGCCAATGCGGCGGGTCAAAGCCAGTGTTCCACCCGTTTCTCCCCCCCCACGTCGCGCGGACGAGCACATAGGGGGAGATCCGAGCCAGATTGCGACGCGTGCGCCGATCGTCGAGAAAATTGTACGGTTTCGGGCCCTTTTGGGGGCCATGATTGCGATCGACAGCGTAGTTGCGCTCTACGTGTCACGTTTGATCGCCCAAGAAACGCTTCGGAAGGATACGATCGCAGGCGATCCAGGAGGCTCGGACAGTATCTCCCCCGCCAAGATACCGCGCTTCGGTGGTCCCTGTGAAATATTCTAATGGGATTGGGCTTTGGTCCGGCACGGTGTTGCAATGGCTCCGAAAATTTACGCCCGATTTTGCCGCCCTCTGACATCGTTCTACACAAGTCCTGCCCCCTCGGTTGGGGAAGCACGGTTTTGTTTGGTCGTCCAGTCACAAGCCGCCGCGTGCTCCCATTTCAGCCTTAAATGAAATTCGCTTGGTCTTGGCCTCACTGTTGAAGGGTCTGCTCCTAGCACAAAATACTATGCATTTCCTGAGAAAAAAGTTTCAGCACAGATTTCTGGGTTGCCGAGAGCGTATCTGACGCTGCAAGATACGCGAAGAAAAATCCTGCCGAGCCAGGGAACTGACTCTAAAATACTTTTTGAATGCATGTTTTGCCGTGCTGCAACACTCTTGCAATGCGTTGTGGCGGAACTATTTAACGCACTCATGTCGCCGACACTATCCAGGATATAATCTCGGGATTAGAGAGTATCAGCAACTCGAATATGGGTCGGTGGCGCGGGTCGGGGACACGTTTCGCCCGGATCACGCCCCCCGGCCCACGATTGGCGTCCAATAAATGGCTATCTACCCCTGCATACCCACGTTAAAAGCCGGTATTGCCTGGCCGTCAGAGGCGGTCAAGTGCGCCAAGTGACATGCTGCAGAGCTGTTGGATTCGAATAAGGACCGTTCTCGTAACCGTCCGACACAGCCTCACGGCACCCGCCGGGGGCTGGAGCGCTCAGGGCGCCACGCCAGCCCTGCATCGCGGTGCCCACCCTGTACGCCCGCCCAGCCCCGCCTTGCGATGCCCTGCCTGTCCACCCGCCCCGCTCTGCCTCTCAGTGCCCGCCCCGGGCACCGACCTCACCCCGCCCCATGGTGCTCGGCCGGCGCACGCCGTCTGTTTCTTTGCTTTGTGAATGTGGACCAAGAGTATGCGTCGCAGCCGCGTGCGACGTTGGCGCAGCGCTCCAAGAGCAAAGTCCCGAATGGCCACCATTCCTGCAGAGAGAGCTGCTCGGGCGATGACAGGAAGCGCGCACAGCTCCCGGCACCCTCAAGGTCGCGGCCAGCATGGGGACGACGAATGGATGTGGCTGAACGGCCGATCCCGCTCCCTCAGAACAGCGATCCATGGCAAAAGTGAAAGAGTGCGGGAAGACCGCAGGAGAAGTTACAGGCGGGAACTTCTTCGCGAGGCCATTTGCAGTCACACCGTTTTCTCCCGACATGCTGATTGTAGCATCCCTGGCCCCGACTTGGCGCCGACCCGGGATTGCGACCAGAGGGCACCAGGTGCCAGAACACGACCGCGGTGTGGTGATGGTTTGCGGCCGTGGCCCGTGCCCGGCACTGGGATGCGGTGGACTACGCTACCCACACGTGAGAGAGGGATTTCTGATGGGTTTTCGCATATTTGTGAGGGACTTGATTTGAGAGAATTTGAGTGTGAAATGAGTGAGTGGGAATAGAATTAGTAGTGATCGTGGCCCCCGACCTGAGGAGGTTAGACTCGGGTCGGGGCCACTCGGGGGTATGGGGGGGCTACCTGGCCAACGTGCCGAGGCTCCCCCAGATGCACGTTAAGAGGGACAGCGAGGCGCCCTTGGCCCGCGCCCTCAGGAGAAAGACAACTTCGCGTTTGCTTTCCTCTTCCCCGTGTGCACTACCGTGCGTATCTGTTTGCTCTGCGAGCAGGCACGTGAGGCAACATGCATACCACTCTCGTAGTTCCCCTTTCTGTGTTACCTGTCCCTTCCCCCTGAGGGATATTGACGCGTGTCTGAGAGGATCGAGTTTTATACCACTCTGATGCACATAATGGGTACAAAGGTGGGTCGCTGTCCGTGGGTTGACGACCCACATTTTACCCACATTTGGTACCCATGTCGCACTTGCTGATACTTTCTCATGTTCTCAGGAAAGTTCTGGCTTCAGTTCTCACGGCTGCTCTAAGAGCAGCTTGTACCCTGTTAGTAGTTAACGAGTACTTTTCCCCCGTACCGCTCTCGCGACCAACTTGCGTTGTTCGCCCGGATTGTAAGCGTGCAACTGAAAGTTGCTGAGGCACAGGAGTGGACGTACCAGGCCTGCTGGTTCCACGGCTTCGCCGCCAACTCATCGAGAAATTGTGAACGCGTGTATGGCGAAGTAGCTTGCCACCCATCTCGGGCATTCTCAAAGAAGAGTTGACTTCCACCGTGGCCCACCATCGCCCGGATATGAGCGGTGGCTGTGGCGACTCCGGCAGCCACCACCCAAGCTGTCTAAAGCCACAAGCTGCAGCAGCCTGCTAATCCTCCCGCGTCTCTGAAAAGACGAGAGTCGCGTCAGGCAAGACTGTTCCGGCTCAGAACCTGCACGCCAAAACGCGAACAGCGCATGATGCAGAGCGAACACCACAATATGCGTCCCAAATCGTTGCGCCTAATACGTGCACTACTGTTTCGCTGTGAGCAACATCTCTCAGAGTTCTACATCGCCCAGACCAGTCGTTATAGCACCTACTTGTCATCACACCACACATGTCAACCCTAACGCTCCGGTCTCGAACGGGCACACCATACCAAAGCCGCGCGAGTAACTGTCTGCACGAAAACACACAGCGCAAGCAACCATCCACCCGGCAGCCAACCCGGCCACATCTTCAACAGGTCTTCACCATTCAAGAAACGCTGACCATTTGGTCTCGTTCAGATCGTAGATATTGTTTTTCTCAAGAATTTCAGCTTAAGATATACCTCCACGCCTTCAGAAACTGCGAGTCGCAGACTTGCAAGAATATCCCGACCAGCTCCCGTCATCACTGTCCCAGGCTCCCCTCGCTTAGAATCTCTGAACGGTTCTCAGAAGGATTCCGAGAAAAAAATAATGTGCGCCGATCATTCTTGTCAACACTCTTCCTCGTGACTTTCGAATAGTTCGCAGACCGGTTCAACAACTCTTGGTGAAATGCCAAAAACTTATTTCTGAGAAGAAATATCACGGATGTACTTGAGAATGTATTGAATGCAATGTCACCTTTTTGTTGAATGGGTGATCTTGAGTACTCTTCGTATTGTTTGGTTATTAAACCGTTCCGAAATACTGTTTTTGAAGAGTTTCGCACGCCACTGAGTGGCTAGACAGCGGTATCAGGCCCATTTGCAGTTCCGCTTCGTAGAAACATCACGCCGTTATAACGCGCTCTGGGCTTCGAAAGGACGCACGCACGGTCGTTACAGTGGACCGCATCAAATACGTAGTTATCTGATACAATGCTGACAGTTCGCCTGCACAATCCCACCAAAAAAAGGGGTTCGGCTTGCTCCGTGCTTTGCGGGGTGCGTGGCGGCGCTCGACCACCCGGGCGCACCTGGTGTGATGCAGCTGCTCCCTTGTTCTTGATGTGCAAATTACCACAGTGGACCCTGTGGCGTTCTGAGCCCCTGGGACCGTTGGAACTCGGGAGACTGACTTGGGACCCGGCTGGCAGCGTTACGTGGAACCACGCGCTGGCCGAGGATCCCTGCATCGGTGGCCCGGGGCAGTGGCGACACGCCCGGTGCCCTGATTGGTCACCCGGAGCGGTGGACTTTCCGGGTTGGGGCATACTGACCTTGGGGTTATTTGTTTGATTTTTCGCATTTGTTTTCCTTGCGTGATTTCGTGTCTTTCCCCTTTTTCCCACTGGGTTTTTTTCGGGGATTGACATTTGTGTGTGGGGAGATTTCGCTTGCTTTTTGTGTGTTAGCCCCGTCAGCGGCCGGTGCCTTGCTGGCACTTGGCCCGCTCGGGGCGCCCTCTGGGGGCCTCGCTCAGGGCCCCTGGAGGGGCCAGGGGGGGAGGTTCTTGAGGGGTGCTCCGGGGTTCTCCCCGGGGCCATCTTGTAAAATCAACAGTACTTTGGGTTCCTTCTCCCTCGGGCTTTTGTCCTGTTTACCTTTGCCTCGTATCGTGGCGGGCGAGTGGATCAGCAAGGGCTCTTACCTGTTCCATCCTGGGCTTCTGACTGTGGTCTCTGTGTGTGTGGTTGTGGTTTCCGGGTCTGGGAATCTGGGTCCCATTACGCTACATTTATGGTGGAGCAGCAGGGGAGGGCGTTACTCTTCTTCCGTATCGGGACAGCCTTCTTGTTTCTTTGTGGCGTTTGGTTCCTTGGTTCCCGTTTCTAGTAACGAGATCGTTTGGTTCAGGTCGAGTGCCGCACGGCCAACATGACGGACCCTGTCCCTTCGGGTAGTCGGGGCCGTGGTGCGCCGTCGGACGTTTCGATGGTTACTCCCGCTGGCCGTGGCCGCGGCGGTCCCTTGGGTCCGTCGAACCGTGGTAGAGGCGGGCCGACAATGATTCCTCGTCGGGGGACAGTGTAGCATCCCTGGCCCCGACTTGGCGCCGACCCGGGACTGCAACCAGAGGGCACCAGGTGCCAGAACACGCCCGCCGTGTGGCGATGGTTGGCGGCCGTGGCCCGTGCCCGGCACTGGGATGCGGTGGACTACGCTATCCACACGCGAGAGAGGGATTTCTGATGTGTTTTTGCATATTTGTGAGGGACTTGATTTGAGAGAATTTGAGTGCGAGATTAGTGAGTGGGAATAGAATTAGTAGTGATAGTGGCCCCCGACCTGACGAGGTTAGACTCGGGTCGGGGCCACTCGGGGTTATGGGGGGGCTACCGGGCCAACGTGCCGAGGCTCCCCCAGATGCACGTTAAGAGGGACAGCGAGGCGCCCTCGGCCCGCGCCCTCAGGGAAAAAGACAACTGCGCGTTTGCTTTCCTCTTCCCCGTGTGCACTACCGTGCGTATCTGTTTGCCCTGCAAGCAGGCACGTGAGGCAACAGGCATACCATTCTCGTAGTTCCCCTTTCTGCGTTACCTGTCCCTTTCCCCCGAGGGCTATTGACACGTGTCTGAGAGGATCGAGTTTTATACCACATATTTGGTGGAGCAGCAGGGGATTGGAGTGTTTGAGAAGAGACATTTGGGAGCAGCGGTTGCGTTGTTCCTATTCTGTCTTTTTCTGTGGTTTGGGAATTATTTGCACCCGTTCACGGGAACCCCATTCCTGGCTCTCCAACCCCTCTCTTGTGGTCTTGCGATCTTTGGACACGCAGGTAACTGGACTGTGGCTGTCAAGAGACCAACATGGCTACCCTCCCTGGCACGACGGTGCCCGAAGGGGTAGACCCCGCGTCCCTTGACGCATCCCTGGTCACCGCGGGGGACGGTGCCCAACCCGGCGTTCTCCCTACGGGTGAAGCAGACCTGGGCGTGACATCCGGTAGTGGACTGGAGTCTACAGGCGGCCAAGTACCCCCTGCTTTCGTTCCTCCGGCTGTTCCTCCTGTGGGAGCCACCCCGGGGTCAACGGCGTTTGAGTCCGCTCGCAGCAGACGTCTCCCTCCTGTCGGTTCTACTCTTCAACCTCCAGGGATAGCCCCTGGTGTGTTTACTCCTGGACCCACACATGGCAGCTGGGTGTATACACCTCTTCCTGTGGGCACTAGCAGTGCCAGAGGCACCGCTATGACTGGTTCTACGGGTCTTCCTGAGACTTCGACTCCTGGGACCGGCCAAGCTTTTCCTCCCCTTGCGTCCTATGGGGCGGGGAGCTCCAAGACCGGTGACCGGAGCAGCCGTAGGCGTCGGCGTCGTCGCCGCCGCTCTAGCACCAGCGAGACCAGTTCCTCCAGCTCTGAGGAGGGATATGACTGGGATGCATCTCCCGGTCCTACCCGGCGCAGGCTAGTCGAGTTCGACTTCCCTGCCCACCAAGTGGGAGATGCCACCCTGAACAAGGTCACGTATTGGGGTAACTACCGGCTGGAGAACCAAGACCAAGGTTACACCCGGAAGATGGCCAAGAAGATGGCATCCCTGAACCGGCGAATGCAGCCGAGCTTTGGGGGGCATCCTAAGTTTTCCGGGAAGAGACCGGCGCTTATCTTTGCCTTCCTGCGCCGGTTTGTCAAGGCATGCAATGACAACGATGTGTCCGAGGGCAAGGCTCTCTATCTCCTGGTTAACTTCATGACCGGAGAAGCGGAACAGCGGTTTGCACAGGTTCTACCAGACTCTGCCGGGCACATTGTTGGACGTACCGTCGCGAGTTATCCGGAGGCGGTCAACTGGCTCCTGTCCAACTACGCAGACGCGGACTCCCTGCGTAAGGCAGTCGGTAGGCTGAACCGGGCAACCATGGAGAGACAAGAGACTCCAGAGGCGTTCGCCCGTCGTGTCCGGGAGATGAGCGATGCTTGTGGCAACGTTTACCCTGAGGACAGGCTCAAGATGATCTTCTCGGAGGGGCTTCCTGAATATCTTCAAGTGGATGCGGAGAACTACAACCAGGAACATCAAGAACATACCTTCCAGCAGTTGATGGCCTATACCCAGGGCAAGCACCGGCAAGCCAAGGCCCTCCAGGCTCCTATGGTATCAACCCCCAAGCCGTTGTCGCGAGTTCGTCCCGGACCCGACAAGTATAAGGGAGGTGATAACCCTGTACCGGTACTCGCAGTTGGCGAGGCCTCACCCATGGAGTCAAGGGACAAGTGGGGCGGCTTCGTTTCTAAGGAGCAACCTTCCCTGGTCGCCCCCAAGCAGATCAGGAACCAGCGGTTCCGGTCTTGCTGGCTGTGCCAGAAGGAGGATCATATGTCCTACCAGTGCCCGACCATTCCCGAGGATCTCCAGGAGAAACTCAAGCGTCAAGGACTGGTGTTTACAAAGGCGGTCAACTGGGCTGACCGGCGGGCACCCTCCAAGATGGACAAGGCACAGGTACATGCCATCCGAGTGGCAACCTTACAGAGCATCACGGAGGCTCTGGCAAGGGAAGCTCCTACGGACTTTGACCTGGAGACCGAAACCTCTAAGGACTCCTCGGAGCCGGGAAACGAGTAGGGCAGGCGCTCTCCCCAAGTGTCTTCCCGAATCTCCAACGGCAGGGTACTTCTACCTGTTCTCCCCTTGCGTGCCGGGAGAAAGGACGGCAGTTACCTGCTCAACCGGTAGCCGCCTGGACACCCTGTTTGTTCAAGGGGACCTTGCTCGTCCTGCGCAAGGAAAACCTCAAGATTAATGCTCGTATGCGTGTGGGGGATAGCCTCCCCCAAGCTGTTACGCCGGTGGTTGACACGGGAGCCGGACCAAGCGTCATCACTGAGAACCTGTTACCTCCGGGCTGGCGTCGACATGCCTGGAGAGCGCCTACCAAGACCCGGATTGTAGACGCATCAGGTCAAACCCTACGACCGCTTGGCCGTCTTCCCGTCGCCATCTATGTCAACAATGAACCAATGCTTTTTCCCTTTCTAGTAGTCAAGACCTTATCAGTCCCCCTCATCCTAGGCTGGGACTTCCAGAAGCAGCATGTCAAGAGCATCCTACCCGGAGAAGGAAAGGTGCAGTTCAACCATGGGTTTGTGTCACCAGTGCTGGAGCACCTGGACACCAAGGTTCGTGTGGCCAAGAACCAGAAGGAACGCATCCCACCCTCTACCTTGACCCTCATCAAACCGGTGCTCCTACCTCCTCGCTCGGAGACCAAGGTTCAAGTCACGACCCGGACTGCAGGTCAATGCCTGATCTACGGACGCAAGGAATTTCTGGCGAAACACCGATTATACCTAGCCCACGGACACCACAAGAAGGTGGAGAGGCACACCCCGTTCTCGGTGCTGATCGTCAACGTGAGCCGGAAGCCAATAACCCTCGCCAAGGGCACTCGAGTTGGTACAGCAGAGCCTTACCGGGGGTCCGCCCGCGCTATGAGCAAGGAAGACCTCTTCAACCTGCAACAAGAGCTGGCATCCAACTTGACGGCCTTAGACGTATCTCCGGAACAAGAGCAGGCTGGCCGTACTACTCCGAAGCCCGAACAAGCACCACCCGGGATGCCGAAGGTCAACCAAGAAAACGTCCCTCTCGACTTGAAGGAGGCACTGGAGAAGCTTCTCCAGGAATATCGGCACCTGTGGTCCGGAGAGCTGGGCAAGATGGACGCCACCCTACACCGGATTCAACTCAAGCCAGATGCCAAACCAGTGCACATGCACCCATACCGGGCTGGACCTCATCGCCGGGATGAGATTGAGAAGCAGGTTAACAAGATGCTCAAGATGGATGTTATCGAGCCGTCTGATGGCGAGTGGGCTTTCCCGGTGGTAGTCGTCCCGAAACCTGGCGGTCACTTCCGTTTCTGCGTTGACTACAGACGCCTGAACGAGATGACAGTCAAGGATGTATACCCGATACCCCGGATGGATGATTGCCTCGACTTTCTTGGTGATGCCACCCTCTTCTCGACGCTGGATTGTAATGCCGGTTACTAGCAGATCCCTCTGGCTGATGAGGACAAGGACAAGACTACCTTCACATGCCACATGGGACTATTCCGGTGCAAGCGTCTCCCTTTTGGTCCCACTAATGCTCCGGCAACCTTCCAGAGAGCCATCGACATCATCCTGTCGGGGCTAAGGTGGAGAACATGTTTGGTCTACCTGGACGACATCATTGTTTTCTCCAAGACCCCAGCGGAACACCTGGAGCACCTTCGAGAGGTCCTGGCCCTCCTGTCCAAGGCTGGAGTTACCCTCAAGGCCGAGAAGTGCCACCTGTTTGAGACTGAGGTGGAGTACCTGGGGCACGTGCTGAGTCCGGGGGAGCTCCGAGTCAATGAGAAGAACATCAAGGCCCTCCGGCATGCACGGCAACCTAAAACCCAGACGGAACTCAAGAGCTTCCTGGGTATGTGCAACGTCTACCGCCGGTTCGTACGAGACTACGCTCTGATTGCCCGGCCCTTGACCAAGCTTACTAGCAAGAAGCTTCCAGCACAACTCCCGGTGTTCGACGAGAAGCAGACAGCAGCCTTCGAAGAGCTCAAGAAGCGCCTGACCACCACTCCAGTACTGGCGTTACCCAAGCGGGAGGGTCAGTTTGTTCTGGAGACTGATGCCTGTGGCGTCCAGGTGGGGTGCTCACTACTCCAGCAGCAACCTGATGGGCACTTCCTCCCGATAGGCTACTACAGTCGCGTCTTGACTCCAGCCGAGAAGAACTATTCGACGACCGAGCGCGAGTGCTTGGCGGTCGTCTGGGCTTGCTTCCTGTTACGTCCATATCTTGAAGGACAAGAGTTCCTCATCCGGACGGACCACGCCAGTCTAAGGTGGCTGCTATGCATGGACAGCAGTCAAGGAAGGGTCGCCCGGTGGCGCCTACGCCTTTCGGAGTTCAAGTACAAGGTGTGCACCAGAGCAGGGAGGGAGCACCACTGCGCCGACACCATGTCCCGGCTGGAGACTCCTGCAGCCGATACCGGTCCTATCCCGGAGGATATACCTTGCTTCATCCTCCCGAATGTCGGACGTGGCTGGCACGCTCCCCTGTACGAGACACCTGACGCTCATCAACCGGTAACCATTCACCGGATGCTGGAGGCACAATTGACGGACCCTCAATGCTTGGAGCTTCGCCACCAAATGGACCTGAACCGGAACAGTTGCTTCTCCGAGTCTACAGACGGACTCCTGGTACGGGTGTCACCCTTCGATGGGGCAACTCAAGTCTACGTACCCCGGAGCCTACGGACTGACATCCTACGCCTGGAGCACTCGTCTCCCCAGGCCGGGCATCCTGGTATCAATCGGATGTATGCTTCCATGAGACGACATTATTACTGGGAAACCATGGCCAGTGACGTCCATAAGTGCCTGGAGGCTTGTATTTCTTGTGCAAGGAACCGGTTGTCCCAGAGAAAGAAGACTTCTAAGCTACGCCTATTCCCTGCGGCGGAGCCCTTTGCAAGCTTAAGCATGGACATCCTGGGGCCCCTACCTGAGACCTCCAGTGGCAACATATACCTGCTCATCATTTGTGACCGGTTCTCCAAGTTCACTCGAGCAATCCCGTTGAGAACCATCACGGCTCTGGATGTCACGTCGGCCTTCTGCGAGTACTGGATAGCTGCCTACGGCCCTCCAGACTCCGTCTTAACCGACAACGGTCCCCAGTTTGCATCCCTGTTCTTCCAAGGAGTCTGTGACCTGATGGGCATCAAGAACTTGTACACCACGACGTACGACCCTCAAACGAACGGCCAGGTGGAACGATTCAACCGGACCCTAGTGGACATGCTACGGCACTACGTGGAGGAGCACCAAGAAGACTGGGACGAGCTCCTGGCTGTCCTCACTCTAGCCTACAACTCCCGAGTTCACCGGACAACGGGAGTCGCTCCACTCGACTTTGTCACCCCAAGGCGGCTGACCAACTTCTCCCTGGAAAGAATACCGGATGGTCTCCAGCCTGCACTGAAGTCAGGTCCCAAGGCAAAGGATGAGTTCCTGGAACAACTAAAGCTCCTGCTCCCAAGAGTCAAGGAGTCAATCTCAAAGACCCAGGAGCGATACAAGCGGGACTATGACAAGGGTGTCCGGGAAAAGAACAAGGAACTGGGTGGTGGCGACTGGGTTTTTGTGGACAACCATAGCAAGACCCGGGGGAAGCTGGACTCTAGGACGGATGGACCTTATGAGATTCTCAATACGGATGGCTGGACCTTCCTTCTAGACGTGGATGGTTCCCCGTACCGGGTGAGCAGCGACCATGTCACCCGAGCTCCACCGCCAAGCCAACGGGACTTGACCCGGCGTAAGCGGACTGCGATACCCTGGCTATCCCAAGAAGAAGGTCGGGAATTTGTCTACGTCAAGTTTGTCGACCATGCCTGGAGAGATGGACGCCTGTACCTGCGAGTACGCTGGTTCGGTTTCAACCCGGCAGATGATACATGGGAACCCTCAAATCGGCTACCCATCGCGGACGTCTGTGCCTACACGCGACGGAACGGGATTGAGGGCACTCCCGTGGCCAGAGCCGGCAAGATTCTGGAGTCGGACACGGAGGAGGACCAAGAGGACGGGGTCACCCAAGACCCTCGGGACGAGACGAGCTCACCCGCAACGGATGCGGAACAAGAGGATTGAGAAGAAGGGAACGGGTATATCAAGGAGAACACGCAATGCAAGCATGGAACAATCAAGGAAAACAAGCACCCGCTCGAGCAACCCTTCTCTCCGCCTCTTCCCTCCTCGCTTCTCCCAAGACCCTCACCCTCCTTGCCTCCAACTACTACTCCCGGCGCGGACGCTGAGCCGCGGGAGTGTCCTCCGGCGTTGCCTCCGCGGTACGACGGGAACCGGAGGAAGACGGGATGACGTAGTGCGGTGGACGCGGCGCATCCCGGTATGACGCCATCGGAGTAGTACCAGTAGTTGCCGGTGGCTCCCGCTCATCCAGATATGTCCGTCGGCGCCGCTGGAAGCCCGTGAAGGTCTCTGACCACTGCTGGGCCAGGCCATGCCGCGTCAAAGTCGCCAGAAGTTCGCCAACCACCGGGTTGTTCGACATCTGGCCGCTGTCCGCGCAAGCAAACACCCGGTCGACCACGTCGTTCAAGACGCTGGCGTAAGTACCCAGCACCAGAGAGGACCCGACGCCTTCAACCTGCACCGGAAGACGACCCAGCTGGTCTTCAATCATGCCGACGTCGTACTGGTCGCATGTTGGACCACCTTGGTTCAGGTACCAGTCAGGCACCCGGAAGCGGGTAAGGCGCAGAGTTGGCGCCGGAATCTCGAACCGGCCTGAGGATGACACTACCGGACGGTCCACAACGGCCCCCGAGACCGGAGTGCCCAACTCCAGCGGAGGCACAGCGCCGCCGGTGTTGGAAGAAGGCGTCCGGGGTAGAGCGACCGGAGTAGTCGGCGACCGCACGGCCACTCCCAGACTCGCCGCAGACAAGCGCGGTGCCGGAGGAGCTTGAAGTACTGGCACAGCCGGAACAGGGCGCGGACGTGCCGGTGACGGTTCAGGCGAGGCGACCGGGGCGACAGGGGCAACCGGAGGAAGCGGAGCCGCCGCAGACGCCCGACCGACCGCCGCGGCCCATCCCGACTCCTGCACCGGCGGCCCAACTGGCAGAAGATCAAGGGCGGCCGGAGCAGGAAAGCTACCTAGCTGCGGCCACGCCGGAAGCGGCGTCGCCAGCTGCACCTTGGCCGGAGAAGACTGGTAGACCACCTGCGCCCAACCGAAGCCATCCCGACGCGGGCGGTTCTGGTCGGCAATCGCGTTCAAGAAGTTCCGGTCATGCACCGGTACCAGACGCCGGAAGTCGATCATCGCCTGGAAGAGCTCCTTGTACTCCTCGTCCTGGCTGCACAGGAAGTCGACGGTCAACTTGTCGACAATCCAGACCATCAGGAGGTCAGGGAGAAACCAAAGCCGGTTGGACACCAAGACCTCATGAAGCCAGTGGTTGGCCGCCAAGACTGTCATCTCGGACGTGTACATCATGTACGGGATTGAGTGGAAGAAGCCCTTGATCGACGCCTGAGTCAAGGCGTCCAAGAAGTACCAGGTGCAAGGGATGCTGGAAGGAGCAAACCCGACCGGGATCTCGACTTCCTGCTGCTGCGGGATGACCTTGGGGTAGTATGCCGCCCGGTTAGCCTTGTCCAGCTTCCAGAACTCCTGGTAGTTGCAGCTTACAAGGAAGTCACGCTGACGCCCGCGTCGCTCACCCTGCTCCCGTGCCGGCGACAACTTGGAGTATTTCCGGGTCAAGAAAGGCGGCTCCAGAGCGACCATGCTCGGACGGGGGTCGCAGTTCAAGCTTCCCGACCCCTTGAGCGCCTCGTCCCAGACCTTGAGCGCCCGGTGGACGTACCCTTCCTCCTCCGGCCACCGGAGAACGGACGCGGACACGCGACGCTCGGTCAAGGGTAGATCCAGTACCAGCGCGAAGGGGAGATCCTCCAGACGAGCAACCCAAGAGGAACCCGAGAAGCTCTGGGAGCGGTCTTGTGCCAGGCGCATCTGGTCCGCCGTATGAAGACGTGCCTTGTCCATCTCGGTCAAGACCCCGCGCTGGAGTTCCTTGCGCCAGAGGTCCATGCAATCCTGCTGGCACTGGGCCGCGCCGGCGTTGCCGACCACCGTGGAGTAACGCCGGGCCGCCAGAGGGTCCTGCCCAAGAAGCATCTCCGGGAGACCCACCGGGGGGGTCTCGACCGGGTGCATCGCGGAAGCCGGGGGAACTCGATCCGTCCCCGCCGTGGCGACCGGCGCCGGCACCGACATCCGAGGAACCGGAGGCAGGAGAGGGGCACGACGACCCGAGTTCTCCTCCGCAACACTCGCCGCCGGAACCACGGGCCCAGCTTGGATCTCGGAACTGGACATACCGTCCGGACTCCGGGGAACGAGAGGGCCAAGGTGAAGGAGCGGAGGGGGGGGGGCAGAATCGGGGCAGGTGATCGTGACCGGGGTGAAGACGCTCGACCTCGGCACCGGTGTGGACGTGCTCGAGGCTATGCACGGTGGCACCTGGTTCGGCCCGAGGACGTGCCGGACTAGGGAGGGAGCTATGTAGCATCCCTGGCCCCGACTTGGCGCCGACCCGGGACTGCAACCAGAGGGCACCAGGTGCCAGAACACGCCCGCCGTGTGGCGATGGTTGGCGGCCGTGGCCCGTGCCCGGCACTGGGATGCGGTGGACTACGCTATCCACACGCGAGAGAGGGATTTCTGATGTGTTTTTGCATATTTGTGAGGGACTTGATTTGAGAGAATTTGAGTGCGAGATTAGTGAGTGGGAATAGAATTAGTAGTGATAGTGGCCCCCGACCTGACGAGGTTAGACTCGGGTCGGGGCCACTCGGGGTTATGGGGGGGCTACCGGGCCAACGTGCCGGGGTTCCCCCAGATGCACGTTAAGAGGGACAGCGAGGCGCCCTCGGCCCGCGCCCTCAGGGAAAAAGACAACTGCGCGTTTGCTTTCCTCTTCCCCGTGTGCACTACCGTGCGTATCTGTTTGCCCTGCAAGCAGGCACGTGAGGCAACAGGCATACCATTCTCGTAGTTCCCCTTTCTGCGTTACCTGTCCCTTTCCCCCGAGGGCTATTGACACGTGTCTGAGAGGATCGAGTTTTATACCACAGACAGCGCTCCCGGGTGGGATCCGGGCTACAACGGGTCAGGATTTACGTGGGAACACGGGTTCCGAGTCAGGGACCTGAGTTCCACCTTCGGCTACTGTTGCTGGATCCCCGGACATTGTGTCCACACTGGAAACGTTTCGAGATGAGATTATGGCTACTGGTTCCCAGGCCCTGAGCCAGAGTCCTGCTGGCCAGTGTGGGTCCCGTGATACCAGTCGTTCCGATCGTTCTCGTTCCCGCCAGCGCCGGCGTCGTCATCATTCGAGTGGCTCCTCTTCCTCTTCTTCCTCTGATACCACATGTTCATCCGTCTTTGACGAGGAGGACCTGAAACCCATTCGGAACCCACGAACCGAGCCCCAGGTAATCAAGTGTTCCGATGATCGTTTTGCTCGGGTCTTGGACTATCGTACGTACCGCCTACGGAACAAGAAATGGACCTATGGAACGCGAGAAGCACGCAAGATGGGACGGGTTGCTCGTAACATGAAACACTCTTTTGCTGGGTACCCTAATTTCTCTGGGAAGGAGGCCCTCAAGGTGTTCACGTGGCTCCGCAAACTGGTTAAGGCATGTAACGATAATGGGGTTTCTGAGGGCATGGCCCTGTACGCGATCCCTCATTTCCTGTCTGGGGACGCGGAACTGCGGTACACTCGGGCCCTTCCGGACTCCTCAAGCGCGTCAGGTGGCATTTCGATCACGAGTTACCCCGAGGCTGTTAACTGGTTCCTTGAAACATACGCTGAACCCCATGCGTTGGCACTGGCACAGGACAACTTCAGTCGGGCCGCTAAGGAACCAGATGAGGGGATCGAGGCCTTTGCGGTAGGCTAGCGGGGTCTGACGGAACTATGCGGAAACATCCACACCGAAGGTACTATGAAACAGCAGCTTATTCAAGGGCTCCCTGAGTACCTACGTACGGACGCATTTGTTTACAATATCCCTGACCGTACGTACCAGCAGCTGGTAGCGTTTACTGCGGGCAAGAACAAGGCGGCTACCGAGGTTATCAAGATGGCCCGAGGGTCCTCTGTGACCAAGGCTGGCCCCTCTGGAACCGTCCGCAGACCCACTGAACCGAGGCCCAATCGTTCGTTGGACTCGTCCCCGTTGATGGCTGTTTATCCTATGGGCCCCTCTACGATCCTTAAGGGCCCCCTCGAGGTGGAAACTGAGAAAAACGGGTCGGGTCAAGTGTTTGGGTTCAAGGGACCCACGCACCAGTTCGTGGGAGTACGTACCATGGAGAGTCGACGCCCATACCGTTGTTACCTTTGTTGGGAACCGGGTCACATGGCCCGTCAATGTTCCATGTTGTCTGAGGTCCAACGGGAAGCGGTTCTCCAGGCCCGGGACTCGTTCCTTGCGGCCACTCGTGGACGGAGTCAGAGTACCGATGTAAAGCCGAACGCGGACCGCCAGTTTCATCGTCAGATCCGGGTTGCTATGGTTCAGGCCCTTTGTAAAGGGATAAACCTCTCGGATGACGAGACGGACCAAGCGTACCAAGTGAACGACGGTCCCCAGGAGCCGGGACTCTCGGGAAAAGAGTAACGGGGGGCGGATCGAAACGGTCCCCTCCCCATCGTCGGGATAGTACATGCTCGTTTGCAACTGCGTTGGGGTTCTCCAAGATTTTTATGGGCCCCGTTATACCTGTACGGTCTGAGTCTCCTATTACTTTGAAAACCCCTTGTTCCTGTTTGCCCTCTCTGGCACGACGATCCAAGTCTGGGCTCCGACGTCGGATGGGGATGAAGAAACCCTATGGGTTCAAGGGTACCTTGCTTGTACTGCGTAAGAGAAACTTTGCGTTGAATGCTTTGGTTCGATTGGACAGGGAGGAACCGAAGGACACTACGGCAATCCTGGACACTGGTGCTGGGCCAAGCGTGGTACGCGAGGACATCCTCCCTGACGGGTGGCGACGACTGGCGTCAAGGGCCCCCAAGTCGACGCATGTGTGTGACGCCTCGCGTCAGTTGTTACGGGCCCGTGGGATCGTGAAACTATCGGTTATTGTGAACGGGAAGCCGATGGAGTTCGAGTTCCTCGTGGTCAGGGCCCTCTCGGTACCGTTGATCCTCGAGATGGACATTCAGAAGGAACACGTTAAGACGATCTACCCTGGAACAGAGTCTGTGCTTTGGAACCTGGGTTTCCTGACCTACGCCAAGAGAACGTGGGACGGAAAGACCCAGAACGCTTTTCCTGTGAAGGGTAACCCCGTACGCCAACATCCTTCTGCCCTGTACCTCTCCAAGGGTGTAACTTTGGCACCCCGATCCCTCTAGGCGGTCTACGTCAAGTGCGGAACGAATGGACGTTGTTTACTTTATGAACGACCGCACAAGATGGCTAAGAAAGGGCTCCGTCTGCATAACGCCCTGGCTAACGTACGGACCCGGCGGGACTTCCGAATCCACATCATGAACATCTCGAACCGGGCGGTCAACTTGCCCAAGAACTTCGCCGTTGGCCTCGCTATCCCGTACGACGGACCCGTGCTCGAGGTCCCCACTGGCTAATTGCCGGCCCCGTGTGAGGGGGCCGACCCTATTGTTTGGCTGGGAACCGAGCAAGGGAGCACGTCGGGTCAAGCGTCGTCACCGGGGGGCGAAACCCCGGAAAGATCCGATAGAACCACGGTACCCGAGCCGGATACAAACGGGAAGACGACTGACGGAACCCCTGTCAAGATGCCTATGGTGGCGTACGAGCTGATCCCGCCTGAACTGCACCAGGCTGTACGTGAACTTTTGGAACGCTACAAGGGTCTGTGGGACGGACAACTGGGACGTATTGACGTAACACCCCACCGGATCACTTTGAAGGACGGGGCCAAGCCTATTCGTTCCCAACCTTACCGTACCTGGCTCCATCATCGGGACCTGATCAAGGAACAAGTGGAAAAGCAGACCAAGCTCGGGGTCATTGAACCGTCTCAGGCTGAGTGGTCGTTCCCGGTCGTCTTGGTCCCCAAGCCCGATGGTACCCCGCGGTTCTGTGTTGACTACCGCAGACTGAACGATGTGATGGTTAAGGACACGTACCCGTTACCGAGGATGGACGACTGTATCGACCTTCTGGGAGAAGCAACCGTGTTTTCGATGTTGGACGCGAACTGTGGTTACTGGCAGATCCCTGTTGCTGCCGAGGACCAGGATAAGACGACGTTCACGTGTCACGAAGGAACCTTCCGGTACATCAGGCTCCCCTTTGGTCTCACGAACGCTCCGGCTACGTTTCAACGGGCCATTGACATGATCCTGTCCGGGGTTAAGTGGAAGACGTGCCTCGTGTACCTGCACGACATTATTGTCTTCTCTAAGAACCCTATAGAACACGTGGAACACCTGGAAGAGATCTTTGGGCTACTCGCTGAGGCCGGTGTTTCCCTTCAGGCCAGCGAGTGCTTTTTGTTTCATGACGAGCTTGAGTACCTTGGCCATATCGTCGGCAAGGGCCAGCTCCGCGTGAACGAGAAGAACCTAGTCGGGCTACGGGAAGCCAAGACACCAAGAACCAAGAAGGACCTACGCAGTTTCCTGGGAATGTGTAACGTTTACCGTCGCTTTGTTAAGGACTATGCTCAGGTGGCCCGCCCTCTGTTGGCTATGACGAGTACAAAGGTACCCGACCCTCTGCCTACTTTTACTCCGGCTCAGACGGACGCGTTCGAGGAACTCAAGCACCGTCTGACCCACACGCCGATCCTGGCGCTTCCGCGACGCTCGGGCCAGTTCATTGTGAATACCGATGCGAGCGCTGCCCAGATTGGGTGTGTTTTGCTACAGGAACAAGAGGACGGGGCCTACAAGCCCGTGGGTTACTGGAGCAGGGTCTTGACACAAGCGGAACGGAACTATAGTACCACAGAACGCGAGTGCCTTGCCATTGTCTGGGTTCTCTTTTTGTTACGACCGTACCTAGAGGGGACACGCTTCGTTGTACGCACGGACCACACCGCTTTAAAGTGGATGTTACACATGGACGGAGCCCATGGACGTTTGGCTCGTTGGCGACTCCGGTTAGCCGAGTACAATTATACCGTTGAGTCCCGTCCTGGTCAACACCACCATGCTGCAGACTTTATGTCAAGGCTAGAAAGTACCGGACACGACCGAGGACCTATACCTGAGGAGATACCTTCCCTGTTAACTATGGCCAATTTTTTTACCGGATGGGTCCGCCCGAACTTCGAGACACAAAAGAGGTACCCACCGTTGTCGCTTGACAGGATCCTCAAGGCTCAGGGAAATGACAAGCGTTGAAAGGAACTTCAGGAAGAGATGAACCGGAACGCTAACTCGCGGTACGGGAAAACACCCGAAGGGTTACTTGTACGACTGGCTCCTCTGGACCGAGCCGTTCAGATTGTGGTCCCCAAGGAACTACAGCATGAGGTACTGACTTTGGAACTTGAACCAGGCCACGCTGGACACCCAGGGATCAATAAGATGTATACCTCTATGAGACGAACGTTCTACTGGGAAACTATGGTGGCCGACGTGCACGCTTTTGTTACCAACTGTACCGCTTGTTCCAAGGGCAAGGTTCAAGGACGGCGACGTACCAATCCGTTGAAGTTGTTCCCCGCCACGGATCCCTTCAAGGACGTATGCCTTTGACCTGTTGGGACCCTTGCCTGAGACAGTGGACGGGAACAAGTACCTTTTGGTTATCGTGGACAGGTTTACCAAGCTTTCCAGAGGGCACCCATTAGCAGTCAGGACGCGGAAGTGGTGGCCTCGGCCTTTTTGGATACATGGGTCGCTTCTTACGGGCCCCAGGAAACGTTACTGGCAGACAACGGGCCCCAGCTGGTGTCCACGCACTTCCGTGGCGTCTGCAGTATGCTTGGGATCAAACACGTAACGTCTACCACGTACCATCCGCAGACCCAGGGACAAGTGCAACGCTTTAACTGTACTATTGTGGCCCAGTTACGTACGTACATCGAGGACCATCAGGACCAGTGGGACAAATTATTTTCCGTGCTTACCGTGGCGTACAACACAAGGCCACAACAGAGTACCGGTGTGGCCCCGTTTGAGTTCGTTATCCCTGAACGCGTGCGTACCTTTGCACTGGACCGGCTCCCAGGGTCCCCGTATCCCAAGGAGTTCAGTGGCAACGCACGCCAGGTACGCGAGATGAGACGGGCCCACCTCAGGAACCTAGCCTTCACGGTACGCAAAAACCTTGACCTGGCCCAGCGTCGGTACAAGAGGGGTTAAGATAAGCGGGTTACGCCTGTGAACGAGACCCTTCGCGTGGGAGACTGGGTGCACGTGGATACCAACGACGACAGTCGGAAGAAACTGGACCAAATGGTCAAGGGTCCCTATCGGATCGTGGACCGGGTTGGGCACACGTTCACGGTACTGGTTGAAGGGATCCGTGACCGGGTTAGTAGTGACCATGTGGCCCGTGCACCCACACCCTCTGGCCAGACGGACTCCACGTCCATGTTGCATGGTCCGCAAGAACCGGTTGTACCCTTGGACCATGAGGACTCTGGTACCCCTTTTGTTTGGGAACGTTTCTTGGTGCACGACAGGGACCAGGAAGGAACCTTTGGCTCTTGGTACGCTGGTGGCGTTACGCGCAGTCCGAGGATACCTGGGAACCTTACCACAAGTTCGACAGGGCCAACGTTACCCAGTACTGTGAACGCGTTGGTACCGAACCTCCACTGCAGGAGGAGGAGGCCATCGTACTCCTGGAACCGTTCAAAACCGTCTATGCTGTGTGGCCCTGGAACCTTGAACCGGGTGCGGATATGTGGCCCCGTTGCTAACCCTGGGGCACGCACCTTTGACCTGGTCAGCCGGTTCCCCGAGGCCAAGTGCTGCTTGAAACACCCGAGTGGGTGGGCAGGTAGGTGGTTCGACTCGGGACACCAAGGGCAACATTCGGTTCCTGCAAAGATTTCTTGATGGGGGGCTACTTTATTGTCCCCGTCGTGGCGACCATCGTGTTCCACGGCATCGAAATCGGCTAAGTCGCATCTTCCTCCCCGGGCGCGGGAGCGGATTAGAGGCGTTGCAAGAATGTGGGATCAAAGATTTATCACTATTTGGCGTTGCAACGCGGAGGTTGCTTACACCAAGTCCCACTCATGTCTCTCCCCCCCACGACCCCCCGCGACCTTGGACGCCCTCCTCCGTGGTGCTGGGCACGCTGGCAAACCTCTGTGTCCCTGACGTGGGTCCGTGTGAACCTTGACGGGACCCTCTTGACTGTGCTTGACCCTTCCACGTTGGTGCCCTTGGTGCCTTGCCTCGCGGCGGGTGCCTCGTCCCACGCGGTGGCGTACTCGGTCCTCGTCTCCCTTGCTTCCTTGGGTTCCTCGTACCTTGTCCTGTTATACCGGTTGACATCTTGGTTCCACGTTTCGTCGTTACCCGGCTTGTTGAACGCTTCCTTGACGGTCCCCTACGTCCCGTGAACCCGTTGGTACTGGGACATGTTGCCGCTTGGTACGGGATGCCTGGACGGTTGCACGTCGGTATCAGCACTTGGTTACGGGAGCCCATCGGTGCCACGTCCGTCGTCCGTCTTGTTCCCGTCGGTCCTCTCGGAGCCCATATGGTTGCCGGGCCCCACACGACCTGGGTTCCTTTCGGGAGCGTGACGACCGCGTACAATTGGCCCACCCCGGTCTTCTCTTGGTTCGTGGGTAAAACGTCTGGCCCAGTAGCGGCACCACCTTGGGTAACACGTACGCCTTGACCACTTGGTACGCCTGACCCAGAAGCGGGGCCACCTTGAAGAGCGCGGTCACCCCGAAGGATGGGGGCCCCAGGGCCCGCCAGCAGGCGAACCCGCCGCGGCGCTGCCGGTATCCATGGGGGCCCGGGTGGAGGGGAACGTGGTGGTGCGTGTGGTGGGGTACGTGGGCACAGAGACGGAGAAGGGGAATGGGGTAACGAAGAAGAACGAGGTGGCCACGGGAAGCGCCGCGGGGACGATGGTGCAATGGGACCCGGGTGCTGGGGACGAGGGAACCCGTGAGGGTGCTCTTATCCACTGGCCCCCTGCGTTCCCACTGGTACCTGCGCTGCGCCCACGTTCCGCTGGCCCCCGCATGTGCCACTACACCGCGTCACCCCCCCCTGGCGTGCGGCGCCACATGGGGAGGGCGACGGGGAGGAGGAATGCAGGTGGGCGGCCGGCGCGGGCTGCGCCACAACCCCCTTTGGTTTCCCCTACGCGTGGCCCACACCTCTCCTGTACCCGCCCCTGGCCAGTCTGAACGGGTTCCCCTGCCACGAGACACTTGTCGGGCGGCCCCTGTTGACAGACACTGGCCCCACAGCCCGTCCGTTGTTGCCCTGTTGTAACCCTGTCAGACGTTCCCCAGTCCCTTTCCTCGGTTTCCTTGTTGGCCGTCAGGACGCTCGGCCCTAGGGAGGGGGCCATGTGGCGTTCTGAGCCCCTGGGACCGTTGGAACTCGGGAGACTGACTTGGGACCCGGCTGGCAGCGTTACGTGGAACCACGCGCTGGCCGAGGATCCCTGCATCGGTGGCCCGGGGCAGTGGCGACACGCCCGGTGCCCTGATTGGTCACCCGGAGCGGTGGACTTTCCGGGTTGGGGCATACTGACCTTGGGGTTATTTGTTTGATTTTTCGCATTTGTTTTCCTTGCGTGATTTCGTGTCTTTCCCCTTTTTCCCACTGGGTTTTTTTCGGGGATTGACATTTGTGTGTGGGGAGATTTCGCTTGCTTTTTGTGTGTTAGCCCCGTCAGCGGCCGGTGCCTTGCTGGCACTTGGCCCGCTCGGGGCGCCCTCTGGGGGCCTCGCTCAGGGCCCCTGGAGGGGCCAGGGGGGGAGGTTCTTGAGGGGTGCTCCGGGGTTCTCCCCGGGGCCATCTTGTAAAATCAACAGTACTTTGGGTTCCTTCTCCCTCGGGCTTTTGTCCTGTTTACCTTTGCCTCGTATCGTGGCGGGCGAGTGGATCAGCAAGGGCTCTTACCTGTTCCTTCCTGGGCTTCTGACTGTGGTCTCTGTGTGTGTGGTTGTGGTTTCCGGGTCTGGGAATCTGGGTCCCATTACGCTACAGACCGCCCATCCTTTCTTCACGTTCGTCACCTTGCTGCCTCTGTCGCGGGCGCGGTCTACTGCCTGAGAGATGTCCCGTCTACACCGTTGCACCCCAACCTCGGGTGTCGTTTGACGACGTAGAGGCAACGCATGGCCAGCAGTTTGCTCGTGCTATGCGCATGCCGGCACCCGCCTTCCGTGAGCTTTCCAAAGTCCTGAAGCCCTGCCTCCCCGTTCCGATATTCCTCCTGAGGTGCGCACCGCCATTGCCCGTCGATACTACGAAGTCCGTGGCCTCGGCGTTATGACCCGCGACAGGATCGTGACTCCCCGGTTTCACCGCACAACGCTTATCCAAGTACGTTTTTACTACCGAGATTGATGAAACATACTCGAGATAACTCGGGAATGTGCATGGCGTCTTAACGTTATGACATACGCGAGCCGGCCGCGTATGTCATAACGTTATATTGCAGTAGTCCTAATTTTGGCGGTTGTGCAGGTGTACAACTGCACATCAACAGGTGGCTGACAGCACTTCAGCCAATGACGTTCGAGAAGGGCATGAGAACGGCGCAGTAATGCCGAAGCTCTCGGATCCCGGAAATACGCGATTGGCCCCAGGTCCTGAGGCTTCTCCATCAGAGAGCTCATTGGTCAGAATACTGTTGTTCTTTCCAACGATCTTCCCTCTTCTTCCTCGATCTCAGGCGAGTCTTGGGCAGGTACAGTTGGGAAGCATCAGTCGTTCTCGATTCTATGGTTGATCGGCTCAGAAATTGGTCGGCGATATCCGACCGCTCTGTTTGCACAACAACGGATCCTACTCCGAGGCTGCCATTGGTCGCGACAGCAAGATCTGATGCACGCCATTGGTCGGCCACTGTTGTACTTTTGTCCTTGAGCAGACAGCCAAAATTGCGACGACTGCAATAACGCCCGTAGAACGCGTTCGACCAACCAGAGCGACGTTATCTTTATACGGAGTGGAACTGCGAACGGGCCTCAGCTGCTTGACAGCCCGATCCTGTGATCGTATGCTGGGGCAGAAAAGGCCGCGGCTGTTTCTCACTGTTTCTTCTCAGAAGCTTATGGTTTTCTACTGTCAGGAGCACTTTGCCGGGAGATCTTGGCAGAACCACTTGTTTCCCCAGAGATGGGAAGAAAAGTGTAGGCGATTCTATCCTGTAGGGTCGCATCCGCCTGGGAGTCGGCCCCAGCGGCGTATCTGATTGTCTGAGAGCCCATCCGAAAGAGGCAGTGGCGGTCCACCAGGACAGCGTTCAGAAACCAGCAATACTTGCGCACTACTCTACAATCCCTGCCTTGTGTCACTATTGGCCCGGACGACCTGGCTTTGTGCCCGCGCTTTCCCATGGAAGGCACAATGCGTGAGCGATCGTTGCTCTTCGATCGCTGGCACTTGACCGCGAACAAAGCGAGTCCCTCACCCAGACCTCAGGAAGGCGTGGGACAGCGGGGGGGCTCGGGGGGCTTGGAGCGAAGAGGCGGGCACTGTCGTGCCAGGTTGGCTAGTGCAAACAGCCGCAATCACCCAACACTGTTCCAAGGTACACAATAAAAGCGCTCCAGAGGACAGAGAGCCGCGGGAGGATGGGAGGACAGAGGGACGAAGGGGATGAAGACGGGGGCAGTGACGAATGAGAAGCTGCTGGCTGCGGAACATACCGCGACGCAGGTGAGCGCTGACTGAAGCGACACAACTGTTCAATAGAGCACGCCTGGAAGAGAACGAGGGCAGGGAGGACCGAGCTTTAGACGGGAGGAACAGTTGAGGCCCGATCTTGACGGCAGCCGTGAGAGTGCACCTATTTTCCGAGACACAAGGTTAACGCCGTGTTTCCGTGTCCGTGCACGGGGCCGTCTTGAACGACAGGCACAAAGCACACGCACGCGTTCGTGCCTGGTGCTCTCCTGGGAGATTCTACCACCCATGGTTGGGTACATCCAATGGAAGGGCCCGCAGTCAGTTGGCGTGATATATTTGGTGACATCTTCGCTGAAAGCTGTGAGCCACTCATTTGCTCTCTCGGGTGGAGATCGGGTGCTCAAGGCATGCTTCAGAGTTGTCGGAGAAGCACAGTGCTTTCCCGACCACTCGCCGAGCGTGTCGGGCGTGTCTGGAACTCTATTTTAATTTTTGCGTGACTGAAGAATGTTGCTGTGCCCCACAACGTGCTTCCGAGGTGTGCTCGCGGCACGCCTGTGGGTTCGGCCAATGGGATGGCTTCCTGCCTGTGCTTTGTGTCTGAGGCACTTCTGTGCGCTGCCGTCAAGATAGGGCCTGAGAGACAAGTTGTCAATCGTCGTCTCGAGTGATCACATCCTCTGATCAGTCATCGAGTTCTATTTTGTCCGCTGTTGTGGCACTGTGATGAACCACCCACACTTGGGCAGCCCTCAACGTACTCATGATGGTGTCAGCGACCCGTGCCAGCCAATAGGGCGACAGGGTGCGGGGAAGAGGGTGGAGGTCGTGACGGTGGTGGGTCTGGGGAAGAGGACGGCGCGACGTCGGTGGTGATCGAGGCGGGTTCAACGGGTTGAGGTCGTCTTTGGTCTGTGTCTTTGGTTGCCCGTCCGGTCCTTCTCGGTGGCGCCGACACCCACGCACTATATACTCATGTCGGGGCACCCAAGGTGCGCGAAAGCATGCGTTTCCCCGCCGCGCCGCCGGTAGGCACAAAACGGCACAGAAACCAAGCATGGCTCTGAAAACGAAGCATGGGCGGGCGTGCGCACTTAAAGAGTGCAGCCCCAGTTTGCCCCCAATGAAGAGGTTCGGCGTGCTGCGCCTAGTGCGCCACCCCGGCCGGCACCAGATGCCAGTCGGTTTGACTGCGAAAGAGCCGTGTAAGCCCGGCTCGATCGTGTCGAACGAATCGGCCAGCCGGCTAGCCAGTCACATCACTGCAATGCTGCAGCGATGACCTTCTAACGGACTCGCCAGCTGTGGCAGGTGTGGCTCGTCATTGGTGCTGACGGTGGCGCCCTTGACAGGCCATGATGGGCTGTCGATGGCTGCTGTCGTGCGGCCGGCAGACACCGTGAGACAGCGGCTGACTCATCTTGAGTCTGGAAGGTACACCGCGTCATGCTCCTCAATACGAGGAGTTGATCCATGTTGCCAGTAGCTGGTTCGGCAGGATTTGTAAGGAGAGGTCCCAGGTATTATCCCGTAGTTATGAGGCATGGGATAAAGGGGGAAATCTTTACAGGCATGAATACCCCAGTGATCGTCCTTGTCCATCCATTGCTCCACAGCCGCCTCGCTGTCCAACTTTCCGGTGCTAGCGAACGCCGCGGCGTGGAACCGTCACTGGCGCAATAGGACCACGAATGCTTCAACTGAAGTGCGTATCGAGTTGCATGACGCGCAGTACTCCCCATGCAGCGCCGTCACCTCTGCTGCCGTTGCAGCAGACAGAATAGTGGACTTGACTAAGCAGTGGGTGCTTGTGGCCGGCTCGGTATGGTTGCAGACCGAATTTACACTCTCCGAAGTGTCCTCTAGGCGAGCGTGCCCTGCATCTCAGACACCACGAATGAGGCGCGGCCGTGCTCGACGACGGGCACCCGCGCCACGCCCGCCTACAGGGCCCGGACGAGTTGCTTATGGGGTCCCCACCATTAAATCCGCAGCCCTAGGGAGCACCAATGCGGTGCCCCCTCTATCCGCCGTCCTTCGCCCTGAAGCGGACATTGTGAGTCTTGGCCATGCATTCGGCAGAACGATTAATGTCAGCACTTGTGGCGTTTTTTTTTTATTTACGACTTCTAATTAGTTAAGGCTCTTGAAATTTGTCAGTTGGGGGCAGTAGTCGATGCAGCTCGTCAAGAAATCTCTTCTCGTGCTGTTCATTTTTTCCCTTATCCGCTCGTCCATGTGTTCTACGCCACTTTCACTCTCTGAGAATGTCACGTATTCTCCAACGGGCGGTCGGAGAATGACAAGTTCTGAGGAACTAGGCGGGCTACCTTCTCCAAACTGTCTCGATTCGCGTCGGTTTGACGCCTCCGAGCCAAAGGGGAGGCGTTTCAGAAGGCAGATGGTTCAACGAGCGCGCGTGGAGAGCTGCTGTGCGCCGCTACCTTGCGCGTCGAGTACTTTTTCAGACGAAGTATTCTGGCGCCTGTATCTCCGGTCGACAGAACTCAAGTAGAATGAGAGGTCTGCAGTAAGCCGCCGCTCTTTCTCACTTCTCGAGCACGTGTCATTGTACAATGTACCGATCGTAGCGCATTTTGTGACTTGTCTTACGCATAGAGCCTTCCAGCCCGTCCGTGACAGGTCGTCTCCAAACGTGTTGTGACGGAATCTTGAGCATTGGGAAACCCTCTCTTTCAAAGTACTTGAGCTCGATTGCCCCAGTCCATAGAAGCTAAAATCTGAAAGGCCGGCCGCTGTGCAGTGTAGAGATGACAACAAGCGAAGGCATGAAAAGCGTGTGAAGACAGCAACTACTGTGCAGGTCAAGCACCTGGCAGTGATGCACTCGTGCGTGTCGGTCCAAGACGTCACGTTCTGTGCAATTAATGCAGTTCTCTCAATTTTGGCCGATCCGGACAAGAGCAAGAACAAAAGTCCACTGACCAATGACATGCCTCACAGGATGCCTCTCTGACCAATGAGAGCTCCGAATCCGCCTCCATTGTTGGGCAAACAGTAAGATCTGCAAATTTCCCGGGACTCCGAGCACTTGGAGGGGAGAACCCGAGTGGAACAGACACCAAGACAATCTGGACAACTGTTCCGGCGAGGACCGAGCCGACGTGGGGGAAATCTTTGGCGATCTCAGCCTAGAGAACAACAGTGATTCGACTAATCAGCGATTGGTAAGAGGCCCACTGTTGCTGCAGCCAATCATCTGCTTAGGGCGATCGCGTCCCTAGAGTACGCGATTGGCTCGCCCCCACCTGCCAGCACGCGATTGGCTCACATAGTTGTTCATGCAGTGTCGTTCTTTTCCGGGTCAGCCAAAATTGGTAGAACAGCAATACTTGATGAATATCGTTTCCATGCGTAAACACTCCAAAGCCAGCCGACACACAATGCCGATCGGCGGTGGTGGGTCGGGTGAAACAACGCGGTTCCCCCGACTACTGCGCATCTACAATGGACCACCATTCGTGTGGCGACACAAGCGGAAGTGTGGCAGTATTGACCCCCAGGTAGGGGGGCAACACGTGCCATGCGAGGGGCGGCAGGCCACTAGCCTGACCCGTTCCTCCCCCTGCATTTGGGTCCATATTCCCTAAGTTTGGGATAGTTAGCTTAGTAGTAAATCCAACTTGGATTTGAGGGTTTTCTGCATTTATCGTCTTGAATTTTCGTGTGGCCCGGTGGGCAGGTGCTGGGGTGGGAGATTCTGAGTGGCGAGATTCTGAGGGGACCCTGGGGGGATAAGGGGAGGGACAGCGGGGCTTGGCCCTGCGTCCCCGTCCCGACCAAGAAACTGTTGGACCACACACCATCCTCTTGTTTGTCAGTGGGGGGTTTGCCCCACAACAGGGATAGAGTGTGTGCGACTTGCACTTCTTCCGGTTCCCCCGACGCGGGAGGCAGCCCTTGTATACCGCCCCAACTTGGGTGTCGTGTGTGCAAGTGGTTTTTGCCACGTTTGGTGAAGCAGCAGGGGACAGAGGTAAACTTTACCTCCGGGTGCACCCGGGTGTAGGTTGCCCTCTGTCTCAGAGGAACGGTGGACTCCCGGAGGCAGACCGAGACTCAGCTGGAGTCGTCAATCCACTCCTCGCGGAAACTGTCCGTCGGGGGGCGACCAATGTGTTGCGGCAGACTTTCGCGGAACGGGTGGTCACGATGACGAATACAATTCTGAATCAGAGTGTGGCGAGTTTGCCAGATGGCCTTAATGTCCAGACCGGGTTGGGGCTTTGGAGCCCGCAGGCGCCGGGGGAATCCCTCCTCACAACTACCTCTGGTCGCCCCGAACAGGGGGCGACACCTGTGACTCCCAACGAGGGAGCCACACCATACTCGGTGGGGCGTACGCCCTTCATGGGGGAGTTCCCCCCGGAAACGCCGGCGGCTACACCAAGCGCGCCGCGCCGGACTACAGGCACTGAGGATGAACTTACCCCAGTGCCACAGCGGCTGTTCCCTCAACGTGAGGTGCCGCCCAAGATCCAGGTAGCCAACCCGGTCTACCAGAGGATTTTTGACTGTGAGACCTACGCCCTCCACAACAAGTCGGTGGCGTATAATCCTGACCAGGCACGAGCCATGGGCCGTGCCAAGAAGAATGCACGTCACTCTTTCGGGCACAAAGCGGAGTGGGATGGAACGCCCACCCTCCGTGTCTTCGAGTTCCTACGTCGTTTCACAAAAGCCTGTGACGATAATGCCATATACGAAGGCATGGCTTTCTACATGCTACAGGAGTTTACGAAGGGAGACTTGCGGACAGAACTTATGTCCGTCATGCTCAGCTTCTCAAGTGGAGGCGCTGGGGAGCTGACGTCCTATTTGGAGCTCGTCAACTGGTTGATGAGAGCCATGGTTGATGAAGCGTGTAGCACTATAGGAATCCGTCGCACGTCCACTCTCAGGGAGCACTCACCAAGGGGGATCGGCACCAACGTCACCGGGGGGCCAAGGTTGCTGTCCTTGGAGCGCAAGCCACGGGACCAGGATGGGAGCCCAAATGGGAGGGGTTTGTTGTTCTACCTTGGCCGGCGGTGGATTCGCCGCCGGCCCCCGCGTTATAAACCCTCGGAGACACTACTAACTACCCTCCACCCCAAGATGCAAGTCCCTCTGGTCATACGTAGCTTATAGATACCGTGACCAGTACGGACTATCAACTTGAAAGAAAAGGATTAGAAGTAGCCCCCCTAATATTAGGGTCACAATACGGACAACCATACTGCTACATATCCCCCCCTTAGATTCGGCCCGTCCTCGGGTCGAGTTGCATTCGGGTTACCGAATGTAAGTGGGTCGCGTGACCGTTTACCCGTCGGGTGGGGCTTTGCGCCCCGTCGCGACAGACACCCCTTTTCGAGGTTGTCTGAGGGGGGTGCCCCCCTTTGTGTGGTACACACACGATCCGTTTTCCGGACCGTTAAATTCCGGATGCGGGTTCTGTTCACGACCCCCCTTTCCGAGGGGTGGTGCAAGCGGATCCGCCACCAGGTGCCTGGTGGTAGGGGGGCTCCTCTCGTGTGGACGATTGAGTGGGGGCGGGAACTGCCCGCGTTGCGCGGGGGCGGTTAGGGGTGACCCCCCTTGCTTACCCCGTGTGGGGGGGGCGTGGCTCCGGTCCAGGTGCCTGGGTGGAGCGCCCCCGTAGCTCGGCTGGCGCGGGTCGTCCCGCGTTGCCGTATCGCTCGTGCTGAGCTGTGTGGTTATAAGCGCGGGTGCCCGCGCTTCCCTAGCTCGTCCTGCGCGAGCGTTCCTTGTACCGGGTCGAGCCGGCCTCGGCTTTTCTGCACGGGGCGCCCCTGCTACCCCGGTTGCACCATTTCGGACCCCCAGGTACCCGGGGGCGAGGACGACCTCCTGCCTGAGGAGGGGGAAGAGGTGATGGTGGACGACGTTCCCGTCTCCGCCACCGCCGCCGAGTGCTTCCTAGCGAGCTCGTCGGAGGACGAGGACGACCGGGTGACCGTTCGTGTAGCCCCGGAAGGCGCGCCGGGCGGGTTGTCGTCCGTGTGTAGCGGCACAACGGCTCCGTCGGGTGGCGGACAACCGCGTGTAGCGGTGGCTTCTACCGCTTCTCCTCCGGCGGCCCGGATGGCTTCTGTCGCCGGTACCGGCGTGGCTCTACCTCAAGACGGTGTTGCCGGCGTGGCGGATGGTGGTGGCGGCACCCCGGCCAGCCCGGCGGGTCAAGACGGCGCGGGTGCCCGCCCGGTTGGTGTGTCCGCTGCGGCGGGTAGCGGGTCTACCCGTGCTGCCCCCGTGGTACCCACGTCGGGTCCAGGTGGCGGCGATGCTCTGCCCGCGGTGCCGCGGGCGTCTGGTGGTCAAGGTGGGTCTACACCGATGGCAGTGGACTCCGGTAGTTACTCCGGGCGGGCGCCCGCCCTTCTTCTTCCTCCTCGGCCGCGTGCGACTCCGGCGCCGGCCCCTCTTCCGGTGGGGCATCCCCCGGCGCCCCCTATTCTTCCTGGTCCTGCCCGGGTTGCCCCGTTGGGTGGCGGCGTCGCCGTGGCGGCGGGTCAACCCGCCATGTTGATGTTCGACTTGGTGGCTCGGGTTCGAGGCCTGACTGTGCAAGAGTCAATGGAGTCCGATGGGCGGATGCGGGTGGACTTCCACCTGCCCCATCCCCGTGGAGAGTCCTCCCGGCGCGTCAAGGTGGACCCGAGTTGGGAGCGGGAGTTGGTGCAGCTGGTCAACCAGCCGAACGCGGTGCGAGTGGAACACCATTGGATCCTGAGTCAGCCGGACGACCGGTATGCGCAGCTCTGGCGTACTCGGGGGGGACGGGGTGAGGTCTACCTCGACCCCGCCTTCGGGGTATGCGACCTGATTGCTCCCGCGTTGCCGCGGGAGATTGACTTCCCGGCTTGTGCTCGGGGGATTGCGGCGGCGGCGGAGCCGGCTGCGTTTGGGGAGACGGTGGGCAGTACTGGTCGGTATCCCGACTTTGATTACTACCCGGGGGTATCCCCGTTTCTGTCGTTGACGGCTCCCTACTCGCCTATGGCGGGGTTGAAGTCGGCGTCGAGCAGGCGACGTAACCATGGTGTCATGGCGGATGCGTTTCGCACGGATATAACGTGTGCGTTGCAGACCGGCAACGGTCGTGCGCCGGTATACACTCCCGTGCGCCCGCCGCTATGGCAGGAGGGGTGGGAACCCGCCCCTGCTTTCCGGTTTGACACCGGCTCCTGCCTCCGATACTTCGGGAGTGTGTTGGCCTCCCGGCCGGTCCACCCGTTGCAGGGTACCTTCACCCTTGAGGTTACCCTCGGGCAGGCGTCCTCCTTCTTGCTGTCCGTCCGCCGGCAGGGGCGCCTGTTTCATCTTCCGACGGGTGTCCGTCGGCCCATCGCGCAGTTGGGCGTGGACCTGATAGCTGCCAAGACCGGGTTGGCCCGGGAGTTCGAGGCCCTGCTGGCTGTTCACGATGCCGTGAACTGGGCTGGGGTGTTGGCCCTTCCCCCGTACCGGGTCCCGCAGGCTGGGGCTACCCCCTTGCCTCGTCACTCGTTGCGTATCCGGCGTACTCAGCCGGGTGAGCCTAGTTGCCATGGGTGGGCGTCCACCGAGGCCGTTCCTGACCTGGGTATTCCCATGGTTATCCATGACCCTCTTCAGGTCCTTGCCCCGTGGTTCGGTAACCCGATACCGGCGGCGGTTGGCCGTCGTCCCCGAGAGTGGGGCTCTGTGGGTGGGGAGCGTGAGGTGTCCCGTCGTCGGGCGGAGCCCCGCCGGGGTTACGGTAGAGCCCCTTCGGTAGGGTCCTACCGAGCCTCGTATCAGGTGCCACCGGCTCCGGTGGTAGCCGTGTCGGCTCCTCTGGCTCCTCTGGCTGCGCCAGTGTCCGCTCCCGCCCCTGTCATACAAGACGGGGGTCCCCGTCTCTGGTATGAGGGCGTTGACGCCCTTGTTGCCCGCGCAATGCGGGAGGGTCTCTCTGTTAGCTGGGGGGATATCCCCCCAGGTGCTGCGCTGGTTGGGTCAGCGCGTTGCTTCGGTGGCGTGCTTGACCGCCTCCAGAAAGCTCTGGAGGATGTGGAGGCTGGCCTCAGCACCCTCGTCCAGCTATGCACCGAGGTAACTCGGGTGATTGACCGTCGTGAGATTGCCGACCGGTGGAGCACGGAGGTATACGCGCTTACGCGTGAGTGGCCTCCCTCGGGCAGTGGGTCTACCCACTGAGGAGCGCTATTGTTAGTGCGGGAGAGGGCCCCGGTGACCCTTATGGTGGCCGGGTATTAGTGAGTATAAACTAATCCCCTTTGGGGGCATTGCTTGCCTCTGTTTGCTGCCCTGGGGAGTACCCCTTCTGGCTCAGTGGTGCCTTGCCTCCCGCCCAACTTCTTCCGGTTGGTTCATGCTTGGGGAGGTCATCCTCCCTCACTTTGTGTCTTGGCTTTGGGAGGTCATCCTCCCGTGTAAGCCCTCTAGTTACTTCGATATTATCAAAGTTAGCCTGTACGTTTAAGTTAACTTATTAAGGTTCAGGCTTTACTTAGTTATCTAAGCTTGACTCTACTTAGTTGCCTAAGCTTGGTTCGACTTAGAAACCTAAGTCTGATTTGACTTAGAAACCTAAGTCTGCCGTAACCAGGTCACACCCTACTTAGTAGGTATAAGCCTCACCCCCCAACAGCCGAAGTCGGTGTCGGTTGGGTTGTTACAGTAGGCGTCGTCGCCTCATGTAAGGCATGAGGAGTTGGCGGGGTATATTCGCCGCCTGTTCCCAGGTGGGTGAGTCGTATCCGACCCACATCACCTTGACGTACCAGGGTCCTGGTAGGTCCGGGTCGGTGTGTCCGACCACGCTCTCTACTTGGTAAGGAATCCCATCCGGTCCCACCGGGTCATCTGACCGGTGGGTTGTAAGAGCTTCATGTAGCAACCCAGCCGGTACCGGCTGAGGCTGTTCCGGCTTCGGAGCAGGTGTGACATCATTCACACTGATGCGTTGGATCTCCGTATCGGAGTGTAAGATAACAGAGTGGTCATCAATGTGGAGAATCTGGTACGGTCCCTTGACTGTTACAGTAGGCGTCGTCGCCTCATGTATGGCATGAGGAGTTTGCGGGGTATATTCGCCGCCTGTTCCCAGGTGGGTGAGTCGTATCCGACCCACATCACCTTGACGTACCAGGGTCCTGGTAGGTCCGGGTCGGTGTGTCCGACCACGCTCTCTACTTGGTAAGGAATCCCATCCGGTCCCACCGGGTCATCTGACCGGTGGGTTGTAAGAGCTTCATGTAGCAACCCAGCCGGTACCGGCTGAGGCTGTTCCGGCTTCGGAGCAGGTGTGACATCATTCACACTGATGCGTTGGATCTCCGTATCGGAGTGTAAGATAACAGAGTGGTCATCTCTGTGGAGAATCTGGTACGGTCCCTTGACCGGTTGCATGAGCTTGTTCCCCCGGAACTTCTGGTGTCTGATGTAGACCCAGTCACCTGTCATCAGGGTAGCGTTGCGCACCCGTAGCCGGGTGTCAAAGTTCTTCTTGTATCGAAGTTGTGTTCTGTCAAGGGCACCCTTGAGCTTCGGTATCATCCACGATAGCTTGGCCAACCAAGCTAGGTGTATACGCTCGGCCGGTCGGCCCTTCGGTGTATCATACCGAGTGCACCTGCCGGGTGGCAGCGTCAGGTTACCGACGCCTAGTGGCATGACCCACTCCAGCGGAGCGATGTTTGTGCTCCGATGTGGCCTGGCATTGTATGCCAGGGTGAGTACGGACAGAAGCCTGTCCCAAGTGTTCGTGTGCTCGGCCACGTAGCACTGTAGCATCTTGACGATGGTGCGGTTGAACCGCTCCACCTGCCCGTTGGACTGCGGGTGGTAGTCGGATGCCCGACGTGGTTCGATGCCGAACATGCCCAGGACCTTAGTGCAGAATGCTGACGTAAGGTTTGCTCCGTTGTCGGAGAGGAGTTGCTTCATGACTCCGTATGCACTGATCCAGTGGTCAACCACTGCGCTCATGATGGTGTATGCCTTATCATTCGGGATGGCTGCCGCTCGTGACAGCTTAGTGAAGCGGTCAGACATGACCAGGATGTACCTGTTCCCTTCTTCCGTTACCGGAAGTGGCCCGAGTATGTCGATAGCGACTTGCTCGTTGGGCCCATCGGGTGGGAATAGCTTCATGGCAGAAGCCTGCCTATGTAGACTCATGCGGTTACGCGCACAGGGGTGGCATCCCCTTACGTGGTCGACCACGTCGACGGCCATTGCTGGCCAGTAGAGGAACCTTCGCATTGCTGCAAACATATGTGAACCCCCCGGGTGTCCGGCTGTAGGGTTCTCGTGTTCTCGCTCCATGACGGCTTGCCGTAAGGACACGGGAACCACGACTTGATGTCGTCCATTGGCGGGTGCCCGCCGGTATATGAGTCCGTCTTCGTTCTCGGAGAAGATGCCGGCCGTACCGGCCAGGTGGTTAGCGCGATGACGTCTACAGTCGTCGTCATTGCCTTGTGCCTCGCGGAAGTCCGCGAGGGTCAATGGGCACGCAAGATGTGCCATGGTATGGTCAACCATACCCTGGGTAGCGTTCCCCACCATGCAGACCGGTACCACCGGGATGTCCTCGTCCACCGGGCGGGTATCCCCGCTCGGGGTGTCGAGTCGAGACAATGCGTCTCCGAGATGGTGGGTTGACCCAGCCTTATACACGGTACGATAGTCGTGCTCGGCCATCTTCAGCCTCCATCGGGCTAGCCTCCCATGGCTATCGGAATCCTTCTCACCAAGGTTGAGGAGCCATCGTAGGGGTTCGTGGTCGGACCTCACGATGAACCTGGAGCCCTCCAGGTATGGACGGAGGAGTTGCACTGCCCATGTAACTCCGAGGCACTCACGCTCGGTGGCACTATAGTTACGCTCAGCCGGGTTGAGTGTCCGGCTGAAGTACCCTACCGAACGTAGGTCCGGGATAACGTTATCGGACCCGATCAACGTCTCCCCCTGTAACAGGGTGCATCCCACCTGGGTATCGCACGCATCGACATCGATGACGAAGGTACCCCGTCTGTGCGGTAACGCAAGGACGGGTGGGGATAGTAGGGCTCGCTTCAGCGACTCGAATGCCTCCTCTTCAACCCATGGCGCTTGTACGTCCGCAAGTTGGACTTGACTCTGCAGATGCCTGCGCGGTCACAGTTAACCGAGAGGACTGTCTCCGACATCGGCTCAAAGCGAGTTCGCTTGGCCAACCGAAGTGTCTTCGGCTCGACGCTTGCGTACACCTCAGCCACGTTAACGTGGCTCCCTTGTAGCGTCAGGTCCCTGACGATGGCCGTATGTCCTCGCTTCGTCCCGTCGGCTTCTTGAAGCTCGACGGTCCTCCGGCCCGGCCGGATTGCATCAACGTGAACGTTGATGAAGGTGCATCCCAATATGCAGGGCACCGATAGGGTCTCACACACCAGGAAGTCGACTTCCGTGGTGAGTTCCCCGATGGTAACCCGCAGCGACATCGCTGCGGTCGTACGAATGAGGCTACCATTCGCGTCCTTGATGGTGGGTCCCCGAGTCACTCTGACACGCGGAAGCCACTTGTCTGGGAGGGTATCCTTCCGGATAAGGTTGGGTCCAGCCCCTGTATCCAGTACAGGGTAGTACGATCGTGTCGACTGGGGGTCAACCCCCAGTGTAGCTGATACCTTGAAGTTCTCCAAGGTGAACAGTACGTGGCCTACACCGATATCCGGTGTAGCTCGGGCATCCTGAACAGGGCCCGTGTCTGGTTCCATGTGACGGGGCTTCCCGTCCTCTCCTCCCAACCTTGGAGGTTGGTCATCAATCCCCTGACGCCGGGTCGTCGGGGCCGGAAGGTGTACCCGGGGGTTGATGCGGCGTCGGCTCAACCGCACTCTCCGTGGGGCTTTCCCCGCGGTACTCCGGTGTGGCTCGCTTGGGTTACCCCAGCGCCCCCCGGTCATCCTTCCTCTTACTCGTTTCCCGCCCTTGGTGGGGTGCTGTCCGCCGGGACCTCCGGCTGAGGAGGTGCCTCCTCGACGGCCAGTACTTCACCTGGAGCTGGCTGCCTACCCGGTGCGGGTACGGGTGCTCGGGCGGGATACCCCCCGGTGGATGCCTTGCGTTGCGCCGCTGCCCGTTGAGACTCCTCGGGGATGAGTGGGCAGGAAGACACCCAGTGTTGGGGATCCCCACACAACATACATCCGGACGTGCCGGTCCCCCCTTGAGTTCGCATTGGGGTAGCCCCATAGCTGCGGTTGCCTCCCTCGGGCGCCCGAGTGCCTGGTCCCTGGTAGGCCTTGGGTCCTTGGGTCAACCAGAACATGGATTCCCCCAACCGGTTGGGTCGGCCCGCAATCTGCGGAGGTGCCTCCGTGCGCACCGCCCATGTTGGCAAGGGTTGGTGAGGGTTACCCGTCACCGGGGAGTACCCCGTAGTCCGTACGTACGGAACGCGACGTCCCGTGCTCTCGTTGACCTGGAACTGGGTCCCCGCCGGGGCGATGTACGCTACCGTACCGCCGTATTGGCTCCCCGTGCGGATATCCGCACGTAGTTGGGTACTCCTGCGAACAGGATGGCCCGTAGTTCCCCTTCACCGAGGAGCTTCCCCAGCTCGTAGTCGAGTTCTTGGATCCGGCGTCCAAACATCTCCTCATCCTCCCAGCTCTGGGCGGTGGCAGTGCGCAGGGCCCGGTAGTGGTCCTCGCACTTGTCCTCGCTGAGGTAACTGCTCAGCAGCTCCCTGAGGATCCCACGGTAATCCATGGGGGTGGCCGCGACCGTCATTCCCGGCATCGGGGATGCCTGGCGAAGAATTCCTCGCACCCGTTCATCAACAAAGAAAGGGAGGATCTCCAGGGCCAGCCCCTCGTTGACGAGCGCCTTGTCCGCGGCTGCCTTGAAGCTAGTCAAGAAGCCGATGACTGCCAACGGGCGTCCGTTCGGCCCCCCGAACATAGGGACTCCCTTCAGAAGGGTCTGCATAGAGCGGATCGCCCGATGCGACGTATTACGCATCGATTCCGATACGATGGTAGAGCGGTCCTCCAAACGATAAGGTTCGGGAGTCAGTACCGACCGGAAGACCTCGTTGACGATCTCCGTGTCAGCGTCCTGGATATCCAGTCGCTTAGCCAGTTGATGAGTAAACTCATCGGACTCCATCCGCTTCAGTAGGCTCGCAGTTACCTGCGCGGTCATAGCTTCCACCACTGAAGATGGTACTTCAGGCGTCGGCACCTCGGGAACCCGAGTTGCCTGGCCTCCTTAGTCGTGGGGGTACTGTGAGAGGGTACCCCCTCCGCCAATAACCGACTCTCCACCGGCGTAAGTATCCGCCGGGTCGTGTCCGCGGAGTCCGCTTCGGGTGCTCCGAGCGCATCGCTCCGCGTGGCTCCGTTCCAACTCTGCCGACGAGTCGGATCCATACCCCATTGTGTCCGGGGGTTGTCCAGGAGTAGCAACACCGGGGTTGACCCTGGTGGACTCCGAAAGTAGTCCGGCCGGTTCGAACCGTACTGGTGTGGGAGGAACACGACGGGGTCCCGTCGTGTGGCGTGTTGACATCAACACTGCCATAGCGTCCTCCGTCCGCTCCTGGCGAGCGTCGAGTCCGGAAAACCGGGCCACGATGCGGGCCAATGATGCCATCAGGGAATCCCCTGGTGAAGGAGGCGGCGGAGTGAGGTCGGTCGACGACAGTTGAGGCGGGCCCCCGCCTCCTGCCGTCCGAGCCGTGCCAAACGTCGATCCGGCACCGGAAAGCATTGGCGTCTCAATGTTGTCGATCGGGTTCCCGATCCCAGTTCCCGTAGTCATCTCCGGGGTCGGCGTCGACGCCAATCCGTCATCTTGAACGTTCCCCGTCTCTTGGGTAGACATCGTCACAGTCAGTCGACCGACGTAACAATCACCACGAATAAGAGAGCGAGGGGGTAGATTGGGGAGAGTAACAGTAGATCACCGTCACAGGTAAAAACTCAACACAATCGACCAGGTCGCAACACCACGAGTACAAGAAAAGGACCGGATCCCTATCCGTGTGCCAGGGCCGAAGACGGCGTCACCACAAGGGTGACGGAAACCCGTCCCCTGCTGCTCCACCAATGTAGCACGATAGGAATCCGTCGCACGTCCACTCTCAGGGAACACTCACCAAGGGGGATCGGCACCAACGTCACCGGGAGGCCAAGGTTGCTGTCCTTGGAGCGCAAGCCACGGGACCAAGATGGGAGCCCAAATGGGAGGGGTTTGTTGTTCTACCTCGGCCCGCGGTGGATTCGCCGCCGGCCCCCACGTTATAAACCCTCGGAGACACTACTAACTACCCTCCACCCCAAGATGCAAGTCCCTCTGGTCATACGTAGCTTATAGATACCGTGACCAGTACGGACTATCAACTTGAAAGCCAAGGATTAGAAGTAGCCCCCCTAATATTAGGGTCGCAATACGGCCAACCATATTGCTACAAAGCGGCGCTGGCTTCTCAAGTCGAGGAGTTTACGCAAGCCCATCAGGAAGAGGCGGAGGACGAGTTGTCTTTTGCGGAGCGAGTCCGTAAGCTCAACAATCTTTGTGGGTTTCTTCATCCTCAAGCTGTGGTGAAGAGTCGGTTTGTGGAGGGGCTCCATTGGTCAGTCCGGATGGAGACCCGGGAGCATAACACTGCCCGGGAGACCCTGGCCGAGTTGGCTAGGTTCGCCTACCGCAGAGGCGAGGCCTACCGCAAGTTGCGGGAGGAACAACGCCAGGAGCGTCAGTCCGAGTTAGCCGAGGAACGGGAGGAGGCGCGCCAGGCTAGAGGGTTGCGAGAGGCACGCCGCTTCCGCAAGGAGAGAGTGGTAGCTGCCGTGGAAACTTCCAGGGTATCTTTTTGTCTTCCCCAGTTGGGAAGACCCCTCCGGGAACTGATAATCGGTGTTGGAACTGCAACTCCGATGGACACTGGGCATATGATTGCCCCAAGTTGAGTAAACGCATCCAATAACTTGTTAGGAATGCGAGTAAGAAGTCGGTTACGAACGAAGTACGTTCACGTTGCGAGGGTGGACCTCAACCGGTTGTCGCGCTCGCCACACCCTCGACGAAGGGGGCAGACACGTCGTCCTCGGATTCGTCGTCTTCCCCTTCGTCCTCAGATTCGGACGCCAAGTCGGCGGGAAACGAATGACCGTTGGAGCTATTCGTCCGAAGCTCACAACGGCAGCCTCGTCCAAGTGGGTCAAGAGGACGAATCAACCGTGCCGGATACTGCGGCGACCTCTGGGAGTCCGCCCACCTCGGGTAGGACTCCCCAAGAACGTAAACCCACGTCGGGTCATCGCGGTGCTGACGGGTGAGAACTTCCAGGTGGCTGGACGGGTGCAACTTGCCCCCGGCCGTGCATGCTGTACCCGCATCGTACTTGATACCGGGTCAGGAGCCTCCTTGATACGCAAGTCGCTATTACCAAAGGAGATGAAGATCCAACGCTGGAAGTCTAAAGCTGACCATATGATTGACATCAATGGTGGGGTACTTCCCATCGTTGGTGCCGTGACCCTACCAACTAGGTAGGGGACCCATGAGGTCGACGTGACCTATGGTGTAGTTGAGAATACATCGGTACCCCGGCTTCTGGGTACCCCTCATGTCGTAACACAAGTGCCTTTGATTTGTGGCCCTGAGTACTGGGTCAAGTTGATGAATGGGGAGACTATCCCCATCCTTGGTAAGGGAGAGTCTGTGGCTCCTGTGACAGTCTCACAGTCGAAACCTGTTTGTTCTGTGAGGGAAGGGTTTACTGCTACCCTGCGTCTAGCCCGTAAAGTCACGTTGCCCCCCCACTCGGTGGCGCACGTTCATGTTGTAACTGATTATATGGGGAACAGTTTGGAGCACCCTTGCCCCCGTCTTGCTCGCAAGCACCAAATGCATGTTGCCCTTGGCACGATGGACTCCAAAGCCGGATTCCCGTGGAGGATCCAGGTGATGAACCTGAGCTCGTCGCCCAAGTACTTCAAGTCGGGAGCCAAGTTCGGCTATATCGACCAACACAAGGGGCCGGTAGTAGCGGTCACGCTCAACGCGGGCGCAAGGAGCGACCCGAAGTCCGGAAAGGAGAAGCATCAAGCCAAGTCGGCCGCCTCTCCTCGGCCCCATGTGAACATGGAGGGTGTTCCACCCAGGTTGAGGGTTCAAGTTGAACGCCTCTTGGACCAATATCACAAGTTGTGGGATGGTCAATTGGGACTCATGAGAGCTACCCAACACCGGATCGAGTTGAAGCCCGGTGCACCCCCTATAGGCCAACAACCGTATAGGGGAGGACCCCGTTCAAGGGCCCTCGTTAAGGAGCAAGTTGCTCGCTTGGAGGCCCTCGATGTGATCGAGGCCAGTAACTCCGAGTGGGCGAGTCCGGTGGTTATCGTCCACAAAGTTGATGGGACCCCCCGGTTCTGTATCGACTACCGTGAGCTCAACGAGAGCACGGTGAAGGACAGTTATCCCCTACCTAAGATTGACGACTGTCTGGACTCTCTGGGGGAGGCGAACGTGTTCTCTACCCTGGACTGTAACGCGGAGTACTGGCAAATTCCCATTGCCCCGGAGGACAGGCATAAAACTACCTTTACCTGTCACTGTGGTACCTACCAGTGCAAGCGTCTACCGTTTGGTCTGTGTAACGCGCCGGCAACTTTCCAGCGCGCTATGGACATGATTCTGGCCGGAGTACGGTGGCAGATCTATCTCGTGCACCTAGACGATATCATTGTGTTCTCCCGAAGTCCGGAGGAACACATTGGCCATCTTGGCCAGGTGTTCAAGCTACTTGCTGACGCCGGTGTGTCACTGAAGGCGAGTAAGTGCCACCTCTTCACTCAAGAGGTGGAGTTTTTGGGACATGTTGTCCGTCCGGGGCGTCTCAGTGTCAAAAAGAAAAACTTGAGGGCCATCCGTAAGGCTCAGTACCCCCGGACCCAGACCCAGATGAGGAGCTTCCTCGGGATGTGTAACGTGTACCGACGTTTCACCAAAAGCTTCACCAAGGTGGCGAAGCCGTTGAATGAGCTAGTGAGCTCAATGCTACCGAAGAACCTACCTCCCCCAAGTCGGGAGGAGCAGGAATCCTTTGAGGCTCTTCGGGACCTTCTGCTGAAGCCCCCTATCCTGGCTATTCCCAGGTTGGGAGGCCACTGCATCCTGGATGTGAATGCTAGCAACGACCAACTTGGTTGTGTGTTGCTTCAGCAGCAGCCGGACAAGGAGTACTTGCCGGTGGGATACTTCAGCAAGGGGCTGAACTCGGCCGAGAAGAACTACGGAGTCGCCGAGTTGGAAGGACTCGCAGTGGTATAGGCGGTGACGTCACTTCGTCACTACCTAGAAGGTGAGAAGTTCCTCATCCGCTGTGACCACCGCGCGTTGCAGTTCATCTTTAAGACGGACTGTACGAACACCCGTCTCAATCGGTGGAGGGTGCGACTGGCACCCTTCAACTTTGATATTGAGTACCGGCCTGGCAGGCAACATGCCCTTGCCGACGGCCTTTCTCGGGTACCTACCGAGGGGCTGGACACTACCCCAGTCGATGAGGACATCCCCATCGTGGGGGTAGTCACGCGCTCGGGTCAAGTGTCGAACCCCGAGGCACCAGGGAACAAGAAGTACTTGCCCCTGTCCCTGGACGAGGTGGTGAGGGCCCAGGCCGCGGATCCCTTCTGCAAGTCGCAGAGGGATACACTGGATACAGTTGCGGAGACGCGGTTCTTTCTGGGAGACGATGGCCTCCTCATGAGGAGTGGGGTGCTCCAGGGGACCGAACAACTTGTCGTCCCCGCATCCCTCATGGACAGTATCCTTTAGAGGGAGCACAACGCTCCCACGGATGGACACCTGGGGTCTAGTAAACTGCACCAGACCCTGAGGATTAGGTATTACTGGCCGTCCATGGTGGTGGACATCTACAGTTGGGTGGCTGCCGGCACAAGTTGTACACAGAACCGTCTGATGGAACGGCGGCCTACTACGGCTATGCTATTGTTCCCGGCCAAGGAGCCTTTTGCCGCGTTGGCGATGGACATCCTTGGGCCACTGCCAGTGACCGAGGAGGGCAACCAGTACCTCCTGGTCATCTGTGACCGCTTCAAGAAACTTAACCGAGCGATCCCACTGGCAGAGATCACGGCCATGTCGGTCGTGTCAGCCTTCCTAGATCACTGGGTTGCCGCGTATGGCATCCCGGATAGTACACTATCTGACAATGGACCGCAATTTGCGTCTGTACTGTTTCAGGGAGTGCTGGATATGTTGGGGGTTAAGGCACACTATGCTACCCCCTACCACCCGCAAACCAACGGGCACGTGGAGCGCTTCAACAAATCTATTGTCCGGCAGCTGCGCCACTATGTGAGTGAGCATGTGAAAACGTGGGACCAATACATTTTTATTCTTACCACTGCCTACAATTCGCAGGTTCACTCATCCACCGGGGAAGTATTCCTCGCTTTTGTGACCCCCCGTCGCGTGCGGTCTATTGCCGTGCGGCGGCCGCTCCCAACTAGGGAGGATGGTGGCAGTACGCCTACGCCTACTGAGAGTAAGGCGGAGTTCGCTGCTAGGCTTGAAAACCTCATCCCTAAAGTCAGGGCTGAGATAGACAAAGCACAAAAGCGCTACAAGCGTACCTTTGACAAAAAGGTGCGCAAAGCTAAGCATGTCTATGAGCAGGGTGACTGGGTGCTGGTACACTCACACACCCCAACTGGTGGTAAGTTGGTATTCCAGACCAAGGGGCCGTACCAGGTCCTTCGTACTGATGGGCGGCGCTTCACCATCGAAAGTGACGATGGGGTCCGCACAGTGAACGGACAGGACGTGGTCAAAGTTGCACCACCGCCTGCAGGCGACCCAGCTTTGGCGCGTGCGATGGAATCGTGGCGCCTCCCCTCACTGCCTGCGGCCAAACAGGGCCCGCAAGAGTACGAATTCGATAAGTTCATCGACCACAGCTGGGATGAGGACACTGACCGCCTCATGTTGAGGGTGCGTTGGTTTGGCTACAAAGCCAAGGATGATACGTGGGAGTATGCGGAGGACCTTCCCGCTGAGAGGGTCCGGGCATACTGTGCCCGGAATGAGATAGACCCTAGCAGCCCTCCCTCAACGTGAGGGAAGGCCGAGTAACAGTGCCAAGAGAGTGCTTCAAGTCGAAGTTGTACGCAGAGTGGCTTTTAACTACAGCCCTAACCCTCACACTCTCACAACAATGGCAGCTGCCAACTAGGCATGCATGCAAGACTCTCCAACCCCACGGCCCTCGCCCTCACGAGAAGGCGAGCGGCGAGACCCACGGCGACAACGCTCCCCACCAGTCGGCGGGGCCGGCGGCTCCAAGTCGAAACCGCCGCACCCCTCACGGTCGCGCAAGTGGCGACGACCGCGGCTGCACTTCTGTTTAGTCTTGCGCGCAAGTTGGCGACGCAGACGCCGGACCGACTCCGCCTCTGACGGAGTCGAGGACTCCGAGACGGAGTAGGACAACTCGTCTTTCGACACGGAAGGAGAGCGCCGCGAGTGTCGGCGACGACGGCGAGGAGGCGAGTATGCCTGGCTCGCGCGACGTTTGCCACGCCCAAGTGGGGCTGGCTGGGACATAATAGCCCCAATGCGAGCCAACTCGGCCGTCATGAACTCCGCCACCGACTCGCAACTCGCGGTCGCCACTGCAGTACGAGCGCGTTCCTCAAGTTGAGGAGTCTCGGGACTTTGAAGGGTTGCGGTCGACGCGGCCAACCAGCAAATGGTGCGCACTAACGTGGTGATGATCATCTCTGAGGTTAGAGGCGTGGGCAGTAACACCAACTTGGGGTATACCGTCAGGAGGGTGGCCCCCAAGTTGGGGGACACCGGGGTGGACGACTCAATGGCCACGCTAATCGGGATGTCCCCGTGCGGCTGGTAGGGGACAGGAGAAAGCGGAGGGGCACGCCGAGGTGGCGGGACCCGGGTGTAACTGCGACCCCGACTTGGGGCCCCCGCAGTGGTTTGAGTCATATGGTCATCATATGAGGGCACGGCCATATCTATGGGCTTGTCCTGGGGTGGCGCAGTGGGGCGATCCACTCCCGGGGCATACGGGTAGTCCCCGATGCCCAACCCCTCTCGTAGGACCACTCGGCCGTCGTGAAGTTCACGAGGGACCCACACGAACTGGCGGAGTGTGCCATCGTCCTTGGGCCCACGAGTGGGGCGGCGCAACTTGTTCTCAATGCTCTCCCACTCGATAAACTTATCGAGGCGGAGCATCACCTCAAGTAGAGTGCGTTGTCCTGATGAGCACCGCTCAGCGACTAGCTGAGGGGTGAGCTGTTCCAATCCTTTGATAAGCCGGAGAAGGTGATGCCAGAACATCCCCCGCCGCTGAACACAGGACACCCAGGTCGACATGACCTCGAGGAGCCACTGGGTGGCCAACATGGCCCACACCAGGTGATCAGGGCCAGCCGTCAACATGACGGAGCCGATATGGTCAAGCATCCGTGGCAGCAACGCCGGGAACCCGTAGGGGACCTCAGCTTGAGGCCACCACTCGGGCTTCTTCGGATAGTACTGCTCCTTATTGGCAGCAGACTGTTGAGGAAACTCAAGTTGAGCCGAGGTCACCAAGTAGGGACCTCGCCGGAAGTCCTTCTCCATCCGCACATCAAAGTGATGAGTGTGCGGATCGGCCTCGTGAAGGTACGGGGGGCGAGTTGCCACCGCGTCCCAAGTAAAGGTCGGCAAGTCGCCGGGACCCGGGATAGTTCCCCCGCGGTCCACCATGGCCTTGAACCGCTGTATGTATTCGACTTTCTCGTCGTCCAGGAAGGCAAACTGGTCCGTCCAGACGCCGGCAGGGAACCCGAACCTACGGGGATACTTCTCCCGTAGGCGGTCCCACACCCGACCCATCGCTGCGCCAAGTCGGCCACAGCGAAGAACAGTCAACCCCTCCGCATATAGAGGCCAAGCGGGGTAAAACCACCGCCCCAAGGCCACACGCGGGACAACTTGTCCCGCCTCCGGGGGAGATCCCGCCGTCAACCCAAAGCCGGGTGACGCGGGAGTCCCATCCCCCAGAGCGATCGCAGAGCCCCCGCCGGAAGTCCCGGCGGGCGCTGCACCGTAGGAGGTGTCCTCCATACGCTCGTCGAGAGAGTCCGTCTCCACTCCCGGGGTCGCCATGGCTCTCCCCAAGTTGGGGAGAGACGCCCTGGCTACGGCGGCACAAGACCCACCTCGAGTTGAGGGGGGCTCGGATCGTGGGTCGACGGGTGGCCTCCCCAGTGTGGTGCGGCCCCGTGGCAGGGGAAGGGGAGGTGGTGGTGATGATGAAGTGTGAACCGAGGAGAGCAAGCTGCCGAGTGGGCGAGCTTGACGAGAGGGGCGGTCAACGTGACCGCCTCCACATCCGCGTTACGTACTCAAGGGGAGGGGGACAGCAAGTCGCGCCCCCAACGCCGAGATGTGCGTTTACGCACCCCCTCACAGGGCCGACCGGGTCGGTCGGAACTGAGGAGAGGGGAGTGTAGCAGTATTGACCCCCAGGTAGGGGGGCAACACGTGCCATGCAAGGGGCGGCAGGCCACTAGCCTGATCCGTTCCTCCCCCTGCATTTGGGTCCATATTCCCTAAGTTTGGGATAGTTAGCTTAATAGTAAATCCAACTTGGATTTGAGAGTTTTCTGCATTTATCGTCTTGAATTTTCGTGTGGCCCGGTGGGCAGGTGCTGGGGTGGGAGATTCTGAGTGGCGAGATTCTGAGGGGACCCTGGGGGGATAAGGGGAGGGACAGCGGGGCTTGGACCTGCGTCCCCGTCCCGACCAAGAAACTGTTGGACCACACACCATCCTCTTGTTTGTCAGTGGGGGGCTTGCCCCACCACAGGGACAGAGTGTGTGCGACTTGCACTTCTTCCGGTTCCCCCGACACGGGAGGCAGCCCTTGTATACCGCCCCAACTTGGGCGTCGTGTGTGCATGTGGTTTTTGCCTCAGGAAGTGCGCTTGCGGAATGCATGAAATTTGCCTGCCGTGTCGAATAGTTCTAAAGCTGCCAGCCTCAGCTCATGCACGGAGGGCCAGCGCGACGCGGCGTGCGAAGTCCGGTATTCAATTAAAACCGAAAGTTGCCCTGAGCACCGCGGTGCGTGTCGGTCCCAGACGCGGCTCTCTGTGCAAATACTTTCTGAATATCGTCTCCGTGAGCGGACACTGCAAACGCAGCCGCCATACGTTTCCGCTGGTGGTCGGTGGGGGCAGTCGCAATAACGCGGTTTGGCCCACCAGTGCGCACACTCGCTGAACCACCGTACATGTGGTGACTCATGCCGAAGTGAGCCAGCCGAAAGATCACACTATGGATGCTTTGTCGGATGGTACCAGAACTGCACGCCTCAGCTGATGCATGGGGGGCCAACGCGACGCCGCGTGCGAATTCCGGTTCACAATCAACACAGAAATTTGCGCTCTGCGCCGCGGTGCGTATCGGTCCGATACGCGGCTCTCTGTGCAAGCGCAGTCTAAATATCTTCATTGTACGTGGACACTCGAAACCCAGCCGCCACACGATGCAGCTGGTCGATAATGGGGCCAGTCGCAGCAACGTGGCTTGGCCCGCCAGTTCGCATACACGCTGGGCCTCCGCACGTGTGGAGACACAGGCGGAACCGCAGGTGTGCGAAGCTCCAGCTTCCGCTGACTTCTCGCGTGACACAAAAGTGAGTGCCTCAACTCACGTACGGGGGGTTCGCGCGACAAGGTGTCGAAATTCCGGTTGTCAACTACCATCGAAGCTTGACCTCTGCACCGCGGTGCGTGTCGGTCCAAGACGCAGCTTTATGAAAAAATAAGTGCTGAATATCGTCTTTGTAAGTAAATACTCGTACACCGGCCACTACACATTGCCACTGGCCGGTGGTGGGGTGGGTCGAAATACAGCCGTGTCACCGACCAATCAGCAAACACACCGGACCACCATATGTGTGGCGAAGCGACAAGAAGTGTGTGAGCGGAATGTCTTCCTTATGAATGATGTGTCGAATGGCGTCAAGGCCGCCACCCACAGCTCTCGCACGGGGGCCCAGCGCGACCCGGCATACAAAGTCCGGTTTTGAGTCAAAACAGGACTTTGCCGTCTGCACCGCTGTGTGTGTCGGTCCATGATACCGCTTTCCGTGCAAATATGTGCTCGATATCGTATATCTGCCTAGACGCTCCAGGACCGGCCGCCACACATTGGCACTGGTCGGTGGTGGGGTGGGTCGAAATACAGCCGTGTCACCGACCAATCAGCATCCACACCGGACCAACGGACGTGTGGCGAAGCGACAAGAAGTGTGTGAGCGGAATGTCCACCTATTGCATGTTGTGTCGCAGGCGTCAAGTCCGCCACCCACAGCTCTCGCACGGGGAACCAGCGCGACCCGGCATGCAAAGTCCGGTTTTGAGTCAAAACAGGACTTTGCCGTCTGCACCGCTGTGTGTGTCGGTCCATGATACCGCTTTCTGTGCAAATGTGCTCTCGATATCTTATCTCTGCCTGGAAGCCCCGGGACCGGCCGCCACACATTGCCACTGGCCGGTGGTGGGGTGGGTCGAAATACAGCCGTGTCACCGACCAATCAGCATCCGCACCGGACCACCGGACGTGTGGCGAAGCGGGAGGTAGTGTGTGAGCGGAATGTCCCCCTTATGGATGCTGTGTCGGATGGCGTCAAGGCCGCCACCCACATCTCTCGCACCGGGGCCAAGCGCGACCCGGCATGAAAAGTCCGGTTTTCGGCCAAAACCGGCCTTTGCCGTCTGCACCGCTCTGTGTGTCGGTCCATATCGCCGCTTTCTGTGAAAATGTGTTCTTAATATCATATCTCTGCGTGGACGCCCCGGGACCGGCCGCCACACATTGCCACTGGCCGGTGGGGGGGTGGGTCGAAATACAGCCGTGTCACCGACAATCAGCATCCACACTGGACCACCGTACGTGTGGCGAAGCGGGAAGAAGTGTGCGATCGGAATGTCTCCCTTTTGGATGCTGTATTGATTTGCGTAAAGGCCGCCACCCACAGCTGTCGCACAGAGGCCCAGCGCGACCCGGCATGCAAAGTCCGGTTTTGAGTCAAAACCGGACTGTGCCGTCTGCACCGCTGTGCGTGTCGGTCCATGACGCCGCTTTCTGTGCAAATATGTGCTGGATATCGTATCTCTCCGTAGCCGCTCCAGGACCGGCCGCCGCAAATTGCCGCTGGTCGGTGGTGGGGTGGGTCGAAATACAGCCGTGTCACCGACCAATCAGCATCCACTCTGGACCACCGTACGTGTGGCGAAGCGGGAAGAAGTGTGCGAGCGGAATGTCTCCCATTTTGATTCGTTGTCTGACGGCGTAAAGCCCGCCACCCACAGCTTTCGCACGGGGGCCCAACGCGATCCGGCATGCAAAGTCCGGTTTTGAGTCAAAACCGGACTTTGCCGTCTGCACCGCTGTGCGTGTCGGTCGATGACGCCGCTTTCTGTGCAAATATGTGCTGGATATCGTTTCTTTCCGTAGCCGCTCCAGGACCGGCCGCCACACATTGCCACTGGTCGGTGGTGGGGTGGGTCGAAAGACAGTCATGTCACCGACCAATCAGCATCAACTCTGGACCACCGTACGTGTGGCGAAGCGGGAAGAAGTGTGCGAGCGGAATGTCTCTCTTTTGGATGCTGTGTCGGATGACGGAAAGGCCACCACCCACAGCTCTCGCACGGGGGCCCAGCGCGACCCGGCATGCAAAGTCCGGTTTTGAGTCAAAACCGGACTTTGCCGTCTGCACCGCTGTGCGTGTCGGTCCATGACGCCGCTTTCTGTGCAAATGTGTTCTTGATACCTTATCTCTGCGTGGACGCCCGAGGGCCGGCCGCCACACATTGCCACTGGCCGGTGGTGGGGTGGGTCGAAATACAGCCGTGTCACCGACCAATCAGCATTCACACTGGACCACCATACGTGTGGCGAAGCGGAAGGTAGTGCGTGAGCGGAATGTCGTCCTTATGAATGACGTGTCGAATGGCGTCAAGGCCGCCACCCACAGCTCTCGCACCGGGGTTCAGCGCGACCGGGCATGGAAAGTCCGGTTCTGAGTCAAAACCGGACTTTGCCGTCTGCACCGCTGTGTGTGTCGGTCCATGACGCCGCCTTCTGTGCAAATATGTGCTGGATATCGTATCTCTGCGTAGCCGCTCCAGGTCCGGCCGCCACATATTGCCACTGGCCGGTGGTGGGGTGGGTCGAAATACAGCCGTGTCACCGACCAATCAGCTTTCACACTGGACCACCATACGTGTGGCGAAGCGGAAGGTAGTGCGCGAGCGGAATGTCTTCCTTATGAATGACGTGTCGAATGGCGTCAAGGACGCCACCCAGAGCTCTCGCACCGGGGTTCAGCGCGACCCGGCAAAGAAAGTCCGGTTTTGAGTCAACACCGGACTTTGCCGTCAGCACCGCTGTGTGTGTCGTTCCATGATACCGCCTTCTGTGCAAATATATGCTGGATATAGTATCTCTGCGTAGACGCTCCAGCACCAGCCGGCACACATTGTCACTGCCTGGTGGTGGGGTGGGTCGAAATACAGCCGTGTCACCGACCAATCAGCATCCACACCGGACCACCGTACGTGTGGCGCAGCGAGAAGAAGTGAGCAAGCGGAATTTTTTGCCTTATGAATGATGTGTCGAATGGCGTCAAGGCCGCCACCCACAGCTGTCCCACGGTGGGTCAACGCGACCGGGCATGGAAAGTGCGGTTTTGAGTCAAAACCGGACTTTTCCGTCTGCACCGCTGTGCGTGTCGGACCATGACGCCGCTTTCTGCGCAAGTATGTTCTGGATATCGTATCTCTGCGTAGAAGCTCCAGGTCCGTCCGCCACACATTGCCACTGGCCGGTGGTGGGGTGGGTCGAAATACAGCCGTGTCACCGACCAATCAGCATTCGCACTGGACCACCATACGTGTGGCGAAGCGGAAGGTAGTGCGCGAGCGGAATGTCTTCCTTATGAATGACGTGTCTAATGGCGTCAAGGCCGCCACCCACAGCTCTCGCACCGGGGTTCAGCGCGACCCGGCATGGAAAATCCGGTTTTGAGTCAAAACCGGACTTTGCCGTCTGCACCGCTGTGTGTGTCGGTCCATGATACCGCCTTCTGTGCAAATATATGCTGGATATAGTATCTCTGCGTAGACGCTCCAGGACCAGCCGGCACACATTGTCACTGCCTGGTGGTGGGGTGGGTCGAAATACAGCCGTGTCACCGACCAATCAGCATCCACACCGGACCACCGTACGTGTGGCGAAGCGAGAAGAAGTGCGCAAGCGGAATTTCTCTCTTATGAATGATGTGTCGAATGGAGTCAAGGCCGCCACCCACAGCTGTCGCACGGTGGGTCAACGCGACCGGGCATGGAAAGTGCGGTTTTGAGTCAAAACCGGACTTTGCCGTCTGCACCACTGTGCGTGTCGGTCCATGACGCCGCTTTCTGTGAAAATGTGCTCTTGATATCTTATCTCTGCGTGGACGCCCCAGGACCGGCCGCCACACATTGCCACTGGCCGGTGGTGGGGTGGGTCGAAATACAGCCGTGTCACCGACCAATCAGCATCCGCACCGGACCACCGTACGTGTGGCGAAGCGAGAAGAAGTGTGCAAGCCGAATGTCTCCCTTATGAATGATATGTCGAATGGCGTCAAGGCCGCCACCCACAGCTCTCGCACCTGGGTTCAGTGCGACCAGGCATGGAAAGTCCGGTTTTGAGCCAAAACCGGACTTTGCCGTCTGCACCACTGTGCGTGTCGGTTCATGATGCCGCATTCTGTGCAAATATGTTCTTGATATCTTATCTCTGCGTGGACGCCCCAGGACCGGCCGCCACACATTGCCACTGGCCGGTGGTGGGGTGGGTCGAAATACAGCCGTGTCACCGACCAATCAGCATCCGCACCGGACCACCGTACGTGTGGCAAAGCGACAAGAAGTGTGTGAGCGGAATGTCTCCCTTTTGGATGCTGTGTCAGATGGCGTCGAGGCCGCCACCTACAGCTGTCGCACGGTGGGCCAGCACGACCGGGCATGGAAAGTGCGGTTTTTAGCCAAAACCGGACTTTGCCGTGTTGTAGCACAATAGGGATCCGTCGCGCGTCCACTCTCAGGGAACACTCACCAAGGGGGATCGGCACCAACGTCACCGGGAGGCCAAGGTTGCTGTCCTTGGAGCGCAAGCCACGGGACCAAGATGGGAGCCCAAATGGGAGGGGTTTGTTGTTCTACCTTGGCCGGCGGTGGATTCGCCACCGGCCCCCTCGTTATAAACCCTCGGAGACACTACTAACTACCCTCCACCCCAAGATGCAAGTCCCTCTGGTCATACGTAACTTATAGATACCGTGACCAGCTCGGACTCTCAAATTGGAAGTTAAGGATTAGAAGTAGCCCCCCTAATATTAGGGTCACAATACGGACAACCATATTGCTACATATCCCCCCCTTAGATTCGGCCCGTCCTCGGGTCGAGTTGCATTCGGGGTACCGAATGTAAGTGGGTCGCGTGACCGTTTACCCGTCGGGTGGGGCTTTGCGCCCCGTCGCGACAGACACCCCTTTTCGAGGTTGTCTCAGGGGGGTGCCCCCCTTTGCGTGGTACACACACACGATCCGTTTTCCGGACCGTTAAATTCCCGATGCGGGTTGCTGTTCACGCCCCCCCTTTCCGAGGGGTGGTGCAAGCGGATCCGCCACCAGGTGCCTGGTGGTAGGGGGGCCCCTCTCGTGTGGACGATTGAGTGGGGGGCGGGGGCTGTCCGCGTTGCGTGGGGGCGGTTGGGGGTGACCCCCCTTACTTACCCCGTGTGTGGGTGTGGCCCCGTCCCGCCCAGGTGCCTGGGTGGAGCGCGGTCGTAGCCCCGTGGGGCGCGGGTCGACCCGCGTGCCTGCGGCGCTTCTCGTGGCCGTTTGTGGTCATAAGCGCGGGTGTCCGCGCTTCCCTGGCTCGTCCCGGTTATCCCACCGTACCGGGTTGTAGCCGTCGACGGCTTGTGGGCGCGGGGGACTCCGCACCCGTTATCATGTCCTATCCCCAGGTGCTTGAAGAGGAGGAAGACCTCCTGATCGGGGAGGAGATGGAGGACGACGCGCCTGTCGGTCCCGACGCCGCGCGTTACGGGGTGAGCTCGTCTGACGACGACGGGTCTGCGGTGTCCGTCCGTCTGTCGGCCGGAGGACTGTCGTCCGTGTGCAGCGGCACGACGGTGCCGTCGGCCGGAGGTCAACCCGGCGGTCAACCGCGCGTGGCGGCTTCTACCCCCTCTCTGCCGGCTGCCCGGATGGGGCCTGGTGCCGGTGCCGGCTCACCGCAGCTACCTCAAGATGGTCCGCCCTGCGGCGGAGGTGGCGACCCGCAGCCGACTCCGGCTGGTCAAGGTGGTCCGGGTGTCCGGGCGGTGACTCCTCGAGGCGGTCCCGACGTTGACGCGGGTGGTGGTGGCGGTGCGACACCCGGTGCGGTGGGTCAAGACGGTGCGGGTGTCCGCACGGCTGGGGCTCCGGCTCCGGAGGCTGTCCAAGTGCCTTCCACTTCCGAGGCGGGGGCTACGCCGGCGGGTGGTGCCGGCGCCGGTACCATACCTGCGGTGCCGCGGGTGTCGAGCGGTCAAGACGCTCCTTCTCCCATGGCGGTTGACACCGGGAGTTACTCCGGGCGGGCGCCCGCCCTTCTTCTTCCTCCTCGGCCTCGTCCATCTCCGACGTCGGCCCCTCTGCCGGTGGTGCGTCCCCCGGCGCCCCCGATTCTTCCTGGTCCTGCCCGGGTTGCCCCGTTGGGTGGCGGCGTCGCCGTGGCGGCGGGTCAACCCGCCATGTCGGTATCCGACTTGGTGGCTCGGGTTCGAGGCCTCACGGTGCAAGAGTCGATGGAGTCCGATGGGCGTATGCGGGTGGACTTCCACCTGGTGCATCCCCGTGGAGAATCCTCCCGGCGCGTCAAGGTGGACCCGTGCTGGGTACGGGAGTTGGTGCGGCTGGTCAACCAGCCGAACGCGGTCCGGGTGGAACACCATTGGATCCTGAGTCAGCCGGACGACCGGCATGCGCAGCTCTGGCGCACCCGGGTGGGACGGGGTGAGGTCTACCTCGACCACAACTTCGGGGTCTGCGACCTGATTGCCCCCGCGTTGCCGCGGGAGATTGACTACCCGGCTAGTGCTCGGGGGATTGCGGCGGCGGCGGAGCCGGTTGCGTTTGGGGAGACGGTGAGCCGTACCGGTCGGTATCCCGACTTTGACTACTACCCGGGGGTACCCCCGTATTTGTCGTTGACGGCACCCTACCCGCCCATGGCGGGGTTGAAGTCGGCGTCGAGTTGGCGACGTAACCATGGTGTCATGGCGGATGCGTTTCGCACGGATATAACGTGTGCGTTGCAGACCGGCAACGGTCGTGCTCCGGTATACACTCCCGTGCGCCCGCCGCTATGGCAGGAGGGGTGGGAACCCGCCCCTGCTTTCCGGTTTGACACCGGCTCCTGCCTCCGATACTTCGGGAGTGTGTTGGCCTCCCGGCCGGTCCACCCGTTGCAGGGTACCTTCACCCTTGAGGTTACCCTCGGGCAGGCTTCATCCTTCTTGCTGTCCGTCCGCCGGCAGGGTCGTCTGTTTCATCTTCCGACGGGTGTCCGTCGGCACATCGCGCAGTTGGGCGTGGATCTGATAGCCGCCAAGACCGGGTTGGCCCGGGAGTTCGAAGCCCTGCTGGCTGTTCACGATGCCGTGAACTGGGCTGGGGTGTTGGCCCTTCCCCCGTACCGGGACCCGCAGGCTGGGGCTTCCCCCTTGCCTCGTCACTCGTTGCGTGTCCGGCGTACTCAGCCGGGTGAGCCTAGTTGCCATGGGTGGGCGTCCACCGAGGCCGTTCCTGACCTGGGTATTCCCATGGTTATCCATGACCCTCTTCAGGTCCTTGCTCCGTGGTTCGGTAACCCGATGCCTGCGGCGGTTGGCCGTCGTCCCCGAGAGTGGGGCTCTGTGGGTGGGGAGCGTGAGGTGTCCCGTCGTCGGGCGGAGTACCGCCGTGGTTACGGTGGAGCCCCTTCGGTAGGGTCCTACCGGGCCTCGTATCAGGTGCCACCGGCTCCGGTGGTAGCCGTGTCGGCTCCTATGGCTCCTCTGGCTGCGCCAGTGTCACCTCCCGCCCCTGTCCTACATGACGGGGGTCCCCGTCTCTGGTATGAGGGCGTTGACGCCCTTGTTACCCGCGCAATGCGTGGGGGTCTCTCTGTTAGCTGGGGGGATATCCCCCCAGGTGCTGCGCTGGTTGGGTCAGCGCGTTGCCTCGGTGGCGTGCTGGACCGCCTCCAGAAAGCTCTGGAGGACGTGGAGGCTGGCCGCAGCACCCTCGTCCAGTTATGCACCGAGGTAACTCGGGTGGTCGACCGTCGTGACATTGCCGACCGGTGGAGCACGGAGGTATACGCGCTTACGCGTGAGTGGCCTCCCTCGGGCAGTGGGTCTACCCACTGAGGAGTGCTATTTGTTTGTGAGGGAGAGGGTCCCGGCAACCCTTATGGTAGCCGGGTAGTAGTGAGTATAAACTCATCCCCCGCTGGGGGCATTGCTTGCCTCTGTTTGCTGCCCTGGGGAGTACCCCTTCTGGCTCAGTGGTGCCTTGCCTCCCGCCCAACTTCTTCCGGTTGGTTCATGCTTGGGGGGGTTATCCTCCCTCACTTTGTGTCTTGGCTTGGGGAGGTCATCCTCCCGTGTAAGCTCCCTAGTTACTTCGATATTATCGGAGTTAGCCTTTACCTTTAAGTTAACTTATTAAGGTTCAGGTTTTTTACTTAGTTACCTAAGCTTAGCTCTTCTTAGTTACCTAAGCTTGGTTCGACTTAGAAACTTAAGTCTGATTTGACTTAGAAACCTAAGTCTGCCGTAACCATGTCACACCCTACTTAGTAGGTATAAGCCTCACCCCCCAACAGCCGAAGTCGGTGTCGGTTGGGTTGTTACAGTAGGCGTCGTCGCCTCATGTACGGCATGAGGAGTTGGCGGGGTATATTCGCCGCCTGTTCCCAGGTGGGTGAGTCGTATCCGACCCACATAACCTTGACGTACCAGGGTCCTGGTATGTCCGGGTCGGTGTGTCCGACCACGCTCTCTACTTGGTATGGAATCCCATCCGGTCCCACCGGGTCATCCGACCGGTGGGTTGTAAGAGCTTCATGTAGCAACCCAGCCGGTACCGGCTGAGGCTGTTCCGGCTTCGGAGCAGGTGTGACATCATTCATACTGATGCGTTGGATCTCCGTATCGGAGTGTAAGATAACAGAGTGGTCATCTCTGTGGAGGATCTGGTACGGTCCCTTGACCGGTTGCATAAGCTTGTTCCCTCGGAACCTCTGGTGTCTGATATAGACCCAGTCACCTGTTACCAGGGTTGCGTTGCGCACCCGTAGTCGGGCGTCGAAGTTCTTCTTATATCGAAGTTGTGTTCTGTCAAGGGCCCCCTTGAGCTTAGGAATCATCCACGATAGCTTGGCCAACCAAGCTAGGTGGATGCGTTCGGCGGGTCGGCCCTTCGGTGTATCATACCGAGTGCACCTGCCGGGTGGCAGCGTCAGGTTACCGACGCCTAGTGGCATGACCCATTCCAGTGGGGCGATGTTGGTACTCCGATGTGGCCTGGCATTGTATGCCAGGGTGAGTACGGACAGAAGCCTGTCCCAAGTGTTCGTGTGCTCTGCCACGTAGCACTGTAGCATCTTGACGATGGTGCGGTTGAACCGCTCCACCTGCCCGTTGGACTGCGGGTTCTAGTCGGATGCCCGACGTGGTTCGATACCGAACATGCCCAGGACCTTAGTGCAGAATGCCGACGTAAGGTTTGCTCCGTTATCGGAGAGGAGTTGCTTCATGACTCCGTATGCACTGATCCAGTGGTCAACCACTGCGTTCATGATCGTGTATGCCGTATCATTCGGGATGGCTGCCGCTCTTGACAGCTTAGTGAAGCGGTCAGACATGACCAGGATGTACCTGTTCCCTTCTTCCGTTATCGGAAGTGGCCCGAGTATGTCGATAGCGACTTGCTCGTTGGGCCCATCGGGTGGGAATAGCTTCATGGCAGACGCCTGCCTATGTAGACTCATGCGGTTACGCGCACAGGGGTGGCATCCCCTTACGTGGTCGACCACGTCGACGGCCATTGCTGGCCAGTAGAAGAACCTTCGCATTGCTGCGAACATACGTGAACCCCCCGGGTGTCCGGCTGTAGGGTTCTCATGTTCTTGTTCCATGACGGCTTGCCGTAAGGACACGGGAACCACGACTTGATGTCGTCCATCGGCGGGTGCCCGCCGGTATATGAGTCCGTCTTCGTTCTCGGAGAAGATGCCAGCCGTACCGGCCAGGAGGTTAGCACGATGACGTCTACAGTCATCGTCGTTGGCCTGTGCCTCGCGGAAGTCCGCGAGGGTCAATGGGCACGCAAGGTGTGCCATGGTATGGTCAGCCATACCCTGGGTAGCATTACCCACCATGCACACCGGTACTACCGGGATGTCCTCGTCCACCGGGCGGGTATCCCCGCTCGGGGTGTCGAGTCGAGACAACGCGTCTCCGAGGTGGTGGGTTGACCCAGCCTTATACACCGTGCGGTAGTCGTGCTCGGCCATCTTCAGCCTCCATCGGGCTAGCCTCCCATGGCTATCGGAATCCTTGTCACCAAGGTTGAGGAGCCATCGTAGGGGTTCGTGGTCGGACCTCACGATGAACCTGGAACCCTCCAGGTATGGACGGAGCAGTTGCACTGCCCATATAACTCCGAGGCATTCACGCTCGGTGGCACTATAGTTCCGCTCAGCCGGGTTGAGTGTCCGGCTGAAGTACCCTACCGGACGTAGGTCCGGGATAACGTTATCGGTACCGATCAACGTCTCTCCCTGTAACAGGGTGCATCCCACTTGTGTATCACACGCATCGACATCGATGACGAAGGTACCCCGTCTATGCGGTAACGCAAGGACGGGTGGGGCTAGTAGGGCTCGCTTCAGCGACTCGAATGCCTCCTCTTCGCTAGGCGAAGGGGGTTGGAGTACCTTGGGTAAGGTACTGCTCGTAAGAACCGTTAACGGTTTAGCTATCCGAGCGAAGTCCTTGACGAACCGTCGGTATACATTGCACATTCCCAGGAAGCTCTTGAGCTGCGTCTGGGTGTTAGGGAACCGGGCGTCCCGGAGTGCCCGGGTATTGGCTTCGAGTACCCCTAGTTTACCAGGGGTTATCTGGTGGCCCAGATATTCGACCGTCTGTTGGAAGAAGGCGCACTTCTTCAGACGCAGGGTTACCCCGGCGTTCCTCAAGAGGGTGAGTACCTCGTCAACATGTTGTACATGGTCATCCATGTTACGCGAGAAGACGATGACGTCATCGAGGTACACTAGGCAGTTACGCCACTTCACCCCAGACAGTATGATGTCGATAGCCCGCTGGAATGTAGCGGGGGCGTTGGACGATCCGAAGGGCATCCTTAGGAACTCGTACACTCCACTGTGACAGACGAATGCCGTCTTGGGGATATCCTCGTCCGCCACCGGGATCTGCCAGTATCCGGCATTGCAGTCGATGGTGGTAAACACCGTAGCCTCCCCCAGGGAGTCGATGCATTCATCCATCCTTGGTAGAGGGTATGAGTCCTTCTTGGTAACCAAGTTGAGGCGTCGATAATCGATGCAAAACCGAGGGGTTTGATCCTTCTTCGGCACAATAACGACTGGGGCACCCCATTCCGACATCGAAGGTCGGATCACCTTAGCTTCACTCATCCTCTTCACTTCTCCATCAACGATCTCTCGTTGCATAGGTCCCGCTCGGTGCGGTTGTGAGCGGGCGGGTCGTGCGCCTGGTACCAGGTCTATACGATGTTGGGTTGCCCCAATGGTCCCCAAGGCCCCGCCTGTCCACATAACGTCATGCTTTCTTAGCATCCGTCGTACCCCTTCGGCTACCGAAGGGGGAAGGTGGTCGAGGTCAGCCTCGGCCAGTGCCTTCAAGGCCTCTTGGTCCTTTGGCGGCAGGTCCGCCGGAGCCGCCGATGGGTTAGGCTTCCCGTCATCGGGTTGCTGTCGCTCGGTGGTCTCGGCGACCGCCAGTACTTCAAGTGGTTCCACTTGACCTTCCTTATCAGGGGTAAGGATATCTCCTTCGTAGAGTTCGGCAATCCCGAGGATAGTTCCCTTCGGGAGGGTGACTGCCTTACGGCGGTAGTTCGCCATCACTAGGAGGGACGACCCTTCTGTTGGGAGGTCTATAAGACCGTTGGCCATGGTCAACCCATGGCGCTTGTACGTCCGTAGGTTGGACTGGACTCTGCAGATGCCTGCGAGGTCGCAGTTAACCGGGAGGACTGTCTCTGACAACGGCTCAAAGCGAGTCCGCTTGGCCAACCGAAGTGTCTTCGGCTCGACGCTTGCGTACACCTCAGCCACGTTAACGTGGCTTCCTTGTAGCGTCAGGTCCCTGACGATAGCCGTGTGTCCTCGCTTCGTCCCGTCGGCTTCTTGAAGCTCGACGGTCCTCCGGCCTGGCCGGATTGCATCAACGTGAACGTTGATGAAGGTGCACCCCAGTATGCAGGGCACCGATAGCGTTTCACATACCAGGAAGTCAACTTCCGTGGTGAGATCCCCGATGGTAACCTGCAGCGACATCGCTGCGGTCGTACGAATGAGTCGACCATTCGCGTCCTTGATGGTGGGTCCCCGAGTCACTCTGACTCGTGGAAGCCACTTGTCCGGGAGGGTATCCTTCCGGATAAGGTTGGGTCCAGCCCCTGTGTCCAGTACAGGGTAGTACGATCGTGTCGACTGGGGGTCAACCCCCAGGGTGGCTGATACCTTGAAGTTCTCCAAGGTAAACAACACATGTCCTACACCGATATCCGGTGTAGCTCGGGCATCCTGAACAGGGCCCTTGTCTGGTTCAACGTGACGGGGCTTCCCGTCCTCTCCTCCCAACCTTGGAGGTTGGTCATCAATCCCCTGACGCCGTGTCGTCGGGGCCGGAAGGTGTACCCGGGGGTTGATGCGGCGTCGGCTCAACCGCGCTCTCCGTGGGGCTTTCCCCGCGGTACTCCGGGGTGGCTTGCTTGGGTGACCCCAGCGCCCCCCGGTCATCCTTCCTCTTACTCGTTTCCCGCCCTTGGTAGGGTGCTGTCCGCCGGGACATCCGGCTGAGGAGGTGCCCCCTCGACGGCCAGTACTCCACCTGGAGCTGGCTGCCTACCCGGTGCGGGTCCGGGTGCTCGGGCGGGATACCCCCCGGTGGATGCCTTGCGTTGCGCCGCTGCCCGCCGAGACTCCTCGGGGATGAGTGGGCAGGAAGACACCCAGTGCTGGGGATCCCCACACAACATACACCCGGACGTGCCGGTCCCCCCTTGAGGTCGCATCGGGGTAGCCCCGTAGCTACGGTTGCCTCCCTCGGGCGCCCGAGTGCCTGCTCCCTGGTAGGCCTTGGGTCCTTGGGTCAACCGGAACATGGATTCCCCCAACCGGTTGGGTCGGCCCGCAATCTGCGGAGGTGCCTCCGTGCGCACCGCCCATGTTGGCAAGGGTTGGTGAGGGTTACCCGTCACCGGGGAGTACCCCGTAGTCCGCACATACGGGACGCGCCGTCCCGTGCCTTCGTTGACCTGGAACTGGGTTCCAGCCGGGGCGATGTACGCTACCGTACCATGTTCATCAATCACCGGCGTCGCCGGTAGCAACAGGTGGCCCTGTTGGTCGACTAGAGGGTCATCCTCACCAATAGGGGTATGTTCGGTCGCCACCAGTACTGGTGCGGCCTTACGTTGCACCTTCTCTTGCCTCGGTACCGGGGTAAGACTGGGCTTGCCTCCCTCACCCTTGGGCTTCGGGGCCAAGGCACACTCCGGGTGTAGAACCCGGTAGGCGTCCCCAAGGGACTTGCACATATGCATCAGTCGACTGAAGTTCGTCCGTGCCGTGTTGGCGCCCCGTGCGGATATCCGCACGTAGTTGGGTACTCCTGCGAACAGGATGGCCCGTAGCTCCCCTTCTCCGAGGAGCTTCCCCAGCTCGTAGTCGAGCTCTTGGATCCGGCGTCCAAACATCTCCTCATCCTCCCAGGACTGGGCGGTGGCAGTGCGAAGGGCCCGATAGTGGTCCTCGCATTTGTCCTCACTGAGGTAGCTGCTCAGCAGCTCCTTCAATATCCCACGGTAATCCATGGGGGTGGCCGCGACCCTCATTCCCGGCATCGGGGATGCCTGGCGAAGAATGCCTCGCACCCGTTCATCAACAAAGAACGGGAGGATCTCCAGGGCCAGCCCCTCGTTAACGAGCGCCTTGTCTGCGGTTGCCTTGAAGCTAGTCAAGAAGCCGATGACTGCCAACGGGCGTCCGTTCGGCCCCCCGAACATAGGGACTCTCTTCATAAGGGTCTGCATAGAGCGGATCGCCCGATGCGACGTATTACGCATCGATTCCGATATGGTGGTAGAGCGGTCCTCCAAACGATAACGTTCCGGAGTAAGAACCGACCGGAAGACCTCGTTGACGATCTCCGTGTCAGCGTCCTGGATATCCAGTCGCTTAGCCAGTTGATGAGCGAACTCATCGGACTCCATCCGCTTCAGTAGGCTCGCAGTTACCTGCGCGGTCATAGCTTCCACCACTGAAGATGGTACTTCAGGCGTCGGCACCTCGGGAACCCGAGTTGCCGGGCCTCCTTCGTCGTGGGGGTACTGCGAGAGGGTACCTCCTCCCCCAATAACCGACTCTCCCCCGGCGTACGTATCCGCCGGGTCGTGTCCGCGGAGTCCGCTTCGGGTGCTCCGAGCGTATCGCTCCGTGTGACTCCGTTCCAACTCTGCCGACGAGTCGGACCCATACCCCATTGTGTCCGGGGGTTGTCCAGGAGTAGCAACACCGGGGTTGACCCTGGTGGACTCCGAAAGTAGTCCGGCCGGTTCGAACCGTACCGGTGTGGGAGGAACACGACGGGGTCCCGTCGTGTGCCGTGTTGACATCAACACTGCCATTGCGTCCTCCGTCCGATCTTGACGGGCGTCGAGCCCGGAAAACCGGGCCTCGATGCGGGCCAATGATGCCATCAGGGAATCCCCTGGTGAAGGAGGCGGCGGAGTGAGGTCGGTCGACGACAGTTGAGGCGGGCCCCCGCCTCCTGCCGTCCGAGCCGTGCCAAACGTCGATCCGGCACCGGAAAGCATTGGCGTCTCAATGTTATCGATCGGGTTCCCGGTCCCGGTTCCCGTAGTCACCTCCGGGGTCGGCGTCGACGCCGATCCGTCATCTTGAACGTTCCCCGTCTCTTGGGTAGACATGGTCACAATCAGTCAACCGACGTATCAATCACCACGAACAAGAGAGCGAGGGGGTAGATTGGGGAGAGTACAGTAGATCACAGTCAAAGGTAAAAACTCAACACAATCGATCAGGTCGCAACACCACGAGTACAAGAAAAGGACCGGATCCCTATCCGTGTGCCAGGGCCGAAGACGGCGTCACCACAAGGGTGACGGAAACCCGTCCCCTGCTGCTCCACCAATGTAGCACAATAGGGATCCGTCGCGCGTCCACTCTCAGGGAACACTCACCAAGGGGGATCGGCACCAACGTCACCGGGAGGCCAAGGTTGCTGTCCTTGGAGCGCAAGCCACGGGACCAAGATGGGAGCCCAAATGGGAGGGGTTTGTTGTTCTACCTTGGCCGGCGGTGGATTCGCCACCGGCCCCCTCGTTCTAAACCCTCGGAGACACTACTAACTACCCTCCACCCCAAGATGCAAGTCCCTCTGGTCATACGTAACTTATAGATACCGTGACCAGCTCGGACTCTCAAATTGGAAGCTAAGGATTAGAAGTAGCCCCCCTAATATTAGGGTCACAATACGGACAACCATATTGCTACACGTGTGCACCACTGTGCGTGTCGGTCCATGATGCCGCATTCTGTGCAAATATGTCCCGGATATCGTATCTCTGCGTAGACGCTGCAGGACCGGCCGCCACACATTGCCACTGGCCGGTGGTGGGGTTGGTCGAAATACAGCCGTGTCACCGACCAATTAGCATCCACACCGGACCACCGGACGTGTGGCGAAGCAAGAAGAAGTGTGCGAGCGGAAAATCTCCCCTATGGATTCTGTGTCGAATGGCGTCAAGGCCGCCACCCACAGCTGTCGCACGGGGAACCAGCGCGACCCGGCATGCAAAGTCCGGTTTTGAGTCAAAACCGGACTTTGCCGTCTGCACCGCTGTGCGTGTCGGTCCATGACGCCGCTTTCTGTGCAAATATGTGCTCGATGTCGTATCTCTGCCTTGACGCCCCAGGACCGAGCGCCACATATTGCCACTGGCCGGTGGTGGGGTGGGTCGAAATACAGCCGTGTCACCGACCAATCAGCATCCACACCGGACCACCGTACACGTCGCGAAGCGAGAAGACGTGTGTGAGCGGAATGTCTCCCTTATGAATGATGTGTCGGATGGCTTCAAGGCCGCCACCCACAGCTCTGGCACGGGGGCCCAGTGCGACCCGGCGCGCAAAGTCTGGTTTTTAGCCAAAACCGGACTTTGCCATCTGCACCACTGTGCGTGTCGGTACATGATGCCGCCTTCTGTGCAAATGTCTTCTTGATATTGTATCTCTGCGTAGACGCTCCAGGACCGGCCGCCACACATTGCCACTGGCCGGTGGTGGGGTGGGTCGAAATACAGCCGTGTCACCGACCAATCAGCATCCACACCGGACAACCGTATGTGTGGCGAAGCGGGAGGTAGTGTGTGAGCGGAATGTCTCTCTTATTGATGCTGTGTCGGATGGCCTGGAGGCCCCCACCCACAGCTCTCGCACGGTGGGCCAGCGCGACCGGGCATCGAAAGTCCGGTTTTCGGCCAAAACCGGACTTTGCCGTCTGCACCACTGTGCGTGTCGATCCATGACGCCGCTTTCTGTGCAAATATGTGCTGGATATCGTATCTCTGCGTAAACGCTCCAGGACCGGCCGCCACACATTGCCACTGGTCGGTGGTGAGGTGGGTCCAAATACAGCCGTGTCACCGGCCAATCAGCATCCACACTGGACCACCGTACGTGTGGCGAAGCGGGAAGAAGTGTGCGAGCGGAATGTCTCCCTTTTAGGTTCTGTGTCGGATGGCGTCGAGGCCGCCACCCACAGCTCTCGCACAGAGGCCCAGCGCGACCCGGCATGCCAAGTCCGGTTTTGAGTCAAAACCGGACTTTGCCGTCTGCACCGCTGTGTGTGTCGGTCCATGACGCCGCTTTCTGTGCAAATATGTGCTGGATATCGTATCTCACAGTAGCCGCTGCAGGACTGGCCGCCACACATTGGCACTGGCCGGTGGTGGGGTGGGTCGAAATACAGCCGTGTCACCGACCAATCAGCAACAACTCTGGACCACCGTACGTGTGGCGAAGCGGGAAGAAGTGTGCGAGCGGAATGTTTCTCTTTCGGGTGCTGTGTCGGATGGCGGAAAAGCCACCCCCCACAGCTCTCGCACGGGGGCCCAGCGCGACCCGGCATGCAAAGTCCGGTTTTGAGTCAAAACCCGACTTTGCCGTCTGCACCGCTGTGCGTGTCGGTCGATGACGCCGCTTTCTGTGCAAATATGTGCTGGATATCGAATCTCACAGTAGCCGCTGCAGGACTGGCCGCCACACAATGCCACTGGCCGGTGGTGGGGTGGGTCGAAATACAGCCGTGTCACCGACCAATCAGCATCCACACTGGACCACCGTACGTGTGGCGAAGCGGGAAGAAGTGTGCGAGCGGAATGTCTCCCTTTTGGATGCTGTGTCAGATGACGGAAAGGCCACAACCCACAGCTCTCGCACGGGGGCCCAGCGCGACCCGGCATGCAAAGTCCGGTTTTGAGTCAAAACCGGACTTTGCCGTCTGCACCGCTGTGTGTGTCGGTCCATGACGCCGCCTTCTGTGCAATTATGTGCTCGATATCGTATCTCTGCGTAGCCGCTCCAGGTCCGGCCGCCACATATTGCCACTGGCCGGTGGTGGGGTGGGTTGAAATACAGCCGTGTCACCGACCAATCAGCATTCACACTGGACCACCATACGTGTGGCGAAGCGGAAGGTAGTGCGCGAGCGGAATGTCTTCCTTATGAATGACGTGTCTAATGGCGTCAAGGCCGCCACACACAGCTCTCGCACCGGGGTTCAGGGCGACCCGGCATGGAAAATCCGGTTTTGAGTCAATACCGGACTTTGCCGTCTGCACCGCTGTGTGTGTCGGTCCATGATAGCGCCTTCTGTGCAAATATATGCTGGATATAGTATCTCTGCGTAGACGCTCCAGGACCAGCCGGCACACATTGTCACTGCCTGGTGGTGGGGTGGGTCGAAATACAGCCGTGTCACCGACCAATCAGCATCCACACCGGACCACCGTACGTGTGGCGAAGCGAGAAGAAGTGCGCAAGCGGAATTTCTCTCTTATGAATAATGTGTCAAATGGAGTCAAGGCCGCCACCCACAGCTGTCGCACGGTGGGTCAACGCGACCCGGCATGCAAAGTCCGGTTTTGAGTCAAAACCGGACTTTGCCGTCTGCACCACTGTGCGTGTCGGTCCATGACGCCGCTTTCTGTGCAAATGTGTTCTTGATATCTTATCTCTGCGTGGACGCCCCAGGACCGGCCGCCACACATTGCCACTGGCCGGTGGTGGGGTGGGTCGAAATACAGCCGTGTCACCGACCAATCAGCATCCACACCGGACAACCGTACGTGTGGCGAAGTGGGAAGAAGTGTGCGAGCGGATGGTCTCCCATTTGGTTGCTGTGTCGAATGGCTTCGAGGCCGCCACCTACAGCTGTCGCACGGTGGGCCAGCACGACCGGGCATGGAAAGTGCGGTTTTGAGCCAAAACCGGACTTTGCCGTCTGCACCACTGTGCGTGTCGGTCCATGATGCCGCATTCTGTGCAAATATGTTCTTGATATCTTATCTCTGCGTGGACGCCCCAGGACCGGCCGCCACACATTGCCACTGGCCGGTGGTGGGGTGGGTCGAAATACAGCCGTGTCACCGACCAATCAGCATCCACACCGGACAACCGTACGTGCGGCGAAGTGGGAAGAAGTGTGCGAGCGGATGGTCTCCCATTTGGTTGCTGTGTCGAATGGCTTCGAAGCCGCCACCTACAGCTGTCGCACGGTGGGCCAGCACGACCGGGCATGGAAAGTGCGGTTTTGAGCCAATACCGGACTTTGCCGTCTGCACCGCTGTGCGTGTCGGTCCATGACGCCGCTTTCTGTGCAAATATGTGCTGGATATCGTATCTCTGCGTAGCCGCTCCAGGACCGGCCGCCACACATTGCCACTGGTCGGTGGTGGGGTGGGTCGAAATACAGCCGTGTCACCGGCCAATCAGCATCCACACTGGACCACCGTACGTGTGGCGAAGCGGGAAGAAGTGTGCGAGCGGAATGTCTCCCTTCTGGATTCTGTGTCGGATGGCGTCGAGATCGCCACCCACAGCTCTCGCACGGGGGCCCAGCGCGACCCGGCATGCAAAGTCCGGTTTTGAGTCAAAACCGGACTTTGCCGTCTGCACCGCTGTGCGTATCGGTCCATGACGCCGCTTTCTGTGCAAATATGTGCTGGATATCGTATCTCTGCGTTGCCGCTCCAGGGCCGGCCGCCACACATTGCCACTGGTCGGTGGTGGGGTGGGTCGAAATACAGCCGTGTCACCGGCCAATCAGCATCCACATTGGACCACCGTACGTGTGGCGAAGCGGGAAGAAGTGTGCGAGCGGAATGTCACCCATTCGGATGCTGTGTCGAATGGCGTAAAGGCCGCCACCCACAGCTCTCGCACGGGGGCCCAGCGCGACCCGGCATGCAAAATCCGGTTTTGAGTCAAAACCAGACTTTGCCGTCTGCACCGCTGTGCGTGTCGGTCCATGACGCCACTTTCTGTGCAAATATGTGCTTGATATCGTATCTCTGCGTTGCCGCTCGAGGGCCGGCCGCCACACATTGGCACTGGTCGGTGGTGGGGTGGGTCGAAATACAGCCGTGTCACCGACAAATCAGCATCCACATTGGACCACCGTACGTGTGGCGAAGCGGGAAGAAGTGTGCGAGCGGAATGTCTCCCTTTTTGATTCTGTGTCGGATGGCGTCGAGATCGCCGCCCACAGCTCTCGCACGGGGGCCCAGCGCGACCCGGCATGCAAAGTCCGGTTTTGAGTCAAAACCGGACTTTGCCGTCTGCACCGCTGTGCGTATCGGTCCATGACGCCGCTTTCTGTGCAAATATGTGCTGGATATCGTATCTCTGCGTTGCCGCTCCAGGACCGGCCGCCACACATTGCCACTGGTCGGTGGTGGGGTGGGTCGAAATACAGCCGTGTCACCGACCAATCAGCATCCACACTGGACCACCGTACGTGTGGCGAAGCGGGAAGAAGTGTGCGAGCGGAATGTCTCCCTTTTGGATGCTGTGTCAGATGGCGTCGAGGCCGCCACCCACAGCTCTCGCACAGGGGCCCAGCGCGACCCGGCATGCAAAGTCCTGTTTTTAGTCAAAACCGGACTTTGCCGTCTGCACCGCTGTGCGTATCGGTGCATGACGCCGCTTTCTGTGCAAATATGTGCTTGATATCGTATCTCTGCGTAGCCGCTCCGGGACCGGCCGCCACACATTGGCACTGGTCGGTGGCGGGGTGGGTCGAAATACAGCCGTGTCACCGGCCAATCAGCATCCACACTGGACAACCGTACGTGTGGCGAAGCGGGAAGAAGTGTGCGAGCGGAATGTCTCCCCTTCGGATGCTGTGTCGAATGGCGTAAAGGCCGCCACCCACAGCTCTCGCACGGGGGCCCAGCGCGACCCGGCATGCAAAATCCGGTTTTGAGTCAAAACCCGACTTTGCCGTCTGCACCGCTGTGCGTGTCGGTCCATGACGCCGCTTTCTGTGCAAATATGAGCTTGATATCGTATCTCTGCGTTGCCGATCCAGGACCGGCCGCCACACATTGCCACTGGTCGGTGGTGGGGTGGGTCGAAATACAGCCGTGTCACCGGCCAATCAGCATCCACACTGGACCACCGTACGTGTGGCGAAGCGGGAAGAAGTGTGCGAGCGGAATGTCTCCCTTTTGGATTCTGTGTCGGATGGCGTCGAGATCACCACCCACAGCTCTCGCACGGGGGCCCAGCGCGACCCGGCATGCAAAGTCCGGTTTTGAGTCAAAACCGGACTTTGCCGTCTGCACCGCTGTGCGTATCGGTCCATGACGCCGCTTTCTGTGCAAATATGTGCTTGATATCGTATCTCACCGTAGCCGCTGCAGGACCGGCCGCCACACATTGCCACTGGTCGGTGGTGGGGTGGGTCGAAATACAGCCGTGTCACCGACCAATCAGCATCCACACCGGACAACCGTACGTGTGGCGAAGCGGGAAGAAGTGTGAGAGCGGAATGTCTCCCTCTTGGATGCTGTGTCAGATGGCGTCGAGGCCGCCACCCACAGCTCTCGCACGGGGGCCCAGCGCGACCCGGCATGCAAAGTCCGGTTTTGAGTCAAAACCGGACTTTGCCGTCTGCACCGCTGTGCGTGTCGGTCCATGACGCCGCTTTCTGTGCAAATATGAGCTTGATATCGTATCTCTGCGTTGCCGCTCCAGGACCGGCCGCCACACATTGGCACTGGTCGGTGGTGGGGTGGGTCGAAATACAGCCGTGTCACCGACCAATCAGCATCCACACTGGACCACCGTACGTGTGGCGAAGCGGGAAGAAGTGTGCGAGCGGAATGTCACCCATTCGGATGCTGTGTCGGGTGGCGTAAAGGCGGCGACCCACAGCTCTCGCACGGGGGCCCAGCGCGACCCGGCATGCAAAGTCCGGTTTTGAGTCAAAACCGGACTTTGCCGTCTGCACCGCTGTGCGTGTCGGTCCATGACGCCGCTTTCTGTGCATGTTTGTGCTGGATAACGTATCTCTGCGTTGCCGCTCCAAGACCGGCCGCCACACATTGCCACTGGTCGGTGGTGGGGTGGGTCGAAATACAGCCGTGTCACCGGCCAATCAGCATCCACACTGGACAACCGTACGTGTGGCGAAGCGGGAAGAAGTGTGAGAGCGGAATGTCTCCCTTTTGGATGCTGTGTCAGATGGCGTCGAGGCCGCCACCCACAGCTCTCGCACGGGGGCCCAGCGCGACCCGGCATGCAAAGTCCGGTTTTGAGTCAAAACCGGACTTTGCCGTCTGCACCGCTGTGTGTGTCGGTCCATGACGCCGCTTTCTGTGCAAATATGTGCTGGATATCGTATCTCTGCGTAGCCGCTCCAGGACCGGCCGCCACACATTGCCACTGGCCGGTGGTGGGGTGGGTCGAAATACAGCCGTGTCACCGACCAATCAGCATCCACTCTGGACCACCGTACGTGTGGCGAAGCGGGAAGAAGTGTGCGAGCGGAATGTCACTCATTCAGATGCTGTGTCGAATGGCGTAAAGGCCGCCACCCACAGCTCTCGCACAGGGGCCCAGCGCGACCCGGCATGCAAAGTCCGGTTTTGAGTCAAAACCAGACTTTGCCGTCTGCACCGCTGTGCGTGTCGGTCCATGACGCCGCTTTCTGTGCAAATATGTGCTGGATATCGTATCTCTGCGTAGCCGCTCCAGGACCGGCCGCCACACATTGGCACTGGTCGGTGGTGGGGTGGGTCGAAATACAGCCGTGTCACCGGCCAATCAGCATCCACACTGGACCACCGTACGTGTGGCGAAGCGGGAAGAAGTGTGCGAGCGGAATGTCTCCCTTTTGGATTCTGTGTCGGATGGCGTCGAGATCACCACCCACAGCTCTCGCACGGGGGCCCAGCGCGACCCGGCATGCAAAGTCCTGTTTTTAGTCAAAACCGGACTTTGCCGTCTGCACCGCTGTGCGTGTCGGTCCATGACGCCGCTTTCTGTGCAAATATGTGCTGGATATCGTATCTCTGCGTTGCCGATCCAGGACCGGCCGCCACACATTGCCACTGGTCGGTGGTGGGGTGGGTCGAAATACAGCCGTGTCACCGACCAATCAGCATCCACACTGGACCACCGTACGTGTGGCGAAGCGGGAAGAAGTGTGCGAGCGGAATGTCACTCTTTTTGATTCTGTGTCGGATGGCGTCGAGATCGCCGCCCACAGCTCTCGCACGGGGGCCCAGCGCGACTCGGCATGCAAAGTCCTGTTTTTAGTCAAAACCGGACTTTGCCGTCTGCACCGCTGTGCGTGTCGGTCCATGACGCCGCTTTCTGTGCAAATATGTGCTGGATATCGTATCTCTGCGTTGCCGATCCAGGACCGGCCGCCACACATTGCCACTGGTCGGTGGTGGGGTGGGTCGAAATACAGCCGTGTCACCGACCAATCAGCATCCACTCTGGACCACCGTACGTGTGGCGAAGCGGGAAGAAGTGTGCGAGCGGAATGTCACTCATTCAGATGCTGTGTCGGATGGCGTCGAGATCACCACCCACAGCTCTCGCACGGGGGCCCAGCGCGACCCGGCATGCAAAGTCCTGTTTTTAGTCAAAACCGGACTTTGCCGTCTGCACCGCTGTGCGTGTCGGTCCATGACGCCGCTTTCTGTGCAAATATGTGCTGGATATCGTATCTCTGCGTAGCCGCTCCAGGACCGGCCGCCACACATTGGCACTGGTCGGTGGTGGGGTGGGTCGAAATACAGCCGTGTCACCGGCCAATCAGCATCCACACTGGACCACCGTACGTGTGGCGAAGCGGGAAGAAGTGTGCGAGCGGAATGTCTCCCTTTTGGATTCTGTGTCGGATGGCGTCGAGATCACCACCCACAGCTCTCGCACGGGGGCCCAGCGCGACCCGGCATGCAAAGTCCTGTTTTTAGTCAAAACCGGACTTTGCCGTCTGCACCGCTGTGCGTGTCGGTCCATGACGCCGCTTTCTGTGCAAATATGTGCTGGATATCGTATCTCTGCGTTGCCGATCCAGGACCGGCCGCCACACATTGCCACTGGTCGGTGGTGGGGTGGGTCGAAATACAGCCGTGTCACCGACCAATCAGCATCCACACTGGACCACCGTACGTGTGGCGAAGCGGGAAGAAGTGTGCGAGCGGAATGTCACCCTTTTTGATTCTGTGTCGGATGGCGTCGAGATCGCCGCCCACAGCTCTCGCACGGGGGCCCAGCGCGACTCGGCATGCAAAGTCCTGTTTTTAGTCAAAACCGGACTTTGCCGTCTGCACCGCTGTGCGTGTCGGTCCATGACGCCGCTTTCTGTGCAAATATGTGCTGGATATCGTATCTCTGCGTTGCCGATCCAGGACCGGCCGCCACACATTGCCACTGGTCGGTGGTGGGGTGGGTCGAAATACAGCCGTGTCACCGACCAATCAGCATCCACTCTGGACCACCGTACGTGTGGCGAAGCGGGAAGAAGTGTGCGAGCGGAATGTCACTCATTCAGATGCTGTGTCGAATGGCGTAAAGGCCGCCACCCACAGCTCTCGCACAGGGGCCCAGCGCGACCCGGCATGCAAAGTCCGGTTTTGAGTCAAAACCAGACTTTGCCGTCTGCACCGCTGTGCGTGTCGGTCCATGACGCCGCTTTCTGTGCAAATATGTGCTGGATATCGTATCTCTGCGTAGCCGCTCCAGGACCGGCCGCCACACATTGCCACTGGTCGGTGGTGGGGTGGGTCGAAATACAGCCGTGTCACCGGCCAATCAGCATCCACACTGGACCACCGTACGTGTGGCGAAGCGGGAAGAAGTGTGCGAGCGGAATGTCTCCCTTTTGGATTCTGTGTCGGATGGCGTCGAGATCACCACCCACAGCTCTCGCACGGGGGCCCAGCGCGACCCGGCATGCAAAGTCCTGTTTTTAGTCAAAACCGGACTTTGCCGTCTGCACCGCTGTGCGTGTCGGTCCATGACGCCGCTTTCTGTGCAAATATGTGCTGGATATCGTATCTCTGCGTTGCCGATCCAGGACCGGCCGCCACACATTGCCACTGGTCGGTGGTGGGGTGGGTCGAAATACAGCCGTGTCACCGACCAATCAGCATCCACACTGGACCACCGTACGTGTGGCGAAGCGGGAAGAAGTGTGCGAGCGGAATGTCTCCCTTTTGGATTCTGTGTCGGATGGCGTCGAGGCCGCCACCCACAGCTCTCGCACGGGGGCCCAGCGCGACCCGGCATGCAAAGTCCGGTTTTGAGTCAAAACCGGACTTTGCCGTCTGCACCGCTGTGCGTATCGGTCCATGACGCCGCTTTCTGTGCAAATATGTGCTTGATATCGTATCTCTGCACTGCCGCTCCAGGACCGGCCGCCACACATTGCCACTGGTCGGTGGTGGGGTGGGTCGAAATACAGCCGTGTCACCGACAAATCAGCATCCACATTGGACCACCGTACGTGTGGCGAAGCGGGAAGAAGTGTGCGAGCGGAATGTCTCCCTTTTGGATGCTGTGTCAGATGGCGTCGAGGCCGCCACCCACAGCTCTCGCACGGGGGCCCAGCGCGACCCGGCATGCAAAGTCCGGTTTTGAGTCAAAACCGGACTTTGCCGTTTGCACCGCTGTGCGTATCGGTCCATGACGCCGCTTTCTGTGCAAATACGTGCTGGATATCGTATCTCTGCGTTGCCGCTCCAGGGCCAGCCGCCACACATTGCCACTGGTCGGTGGTGGGGTGGGTCGAAATACAGCCGTGTCACCGGCCAATCAGCATCCACACTTGACCACCGTACGTGTGGCGAAGCGGGAAGAAGTGTGCGAGCGGAATATCTCCCTTTTGGATGCTGTCTCAGAGGGCGTCGAGACCGCCACCCACAGCTCTCGCACGGGGGCCCAGCGCGACCCGGCATGCAAAGTCCTGTTTTTAGTCAAAACCGGACTTTGCCGTCTGCACCGCTGTGCGTATCGGTGCATGACGCCGCTTTCTGTGCAAATATGTGCTTGATATCGTATCTCTGCGTAGCCGCTCCGGGACCGGCCGCCACACATTGGCACTGGTCGGTGGTGGGGTGGGTCGAAATACAGCCGTGTCACCGGCCAATCAGCATCCACACTGGACCACCGTACGTGTGGCGAAGCGGGAAGAAGTGTGCGAGCCGAATGTCTCCCCTTCGGATGCTGTGTCGAATGGCGTAAAGGCCGCCACCCACAGCTCTCGCACGGGGGCCCAGCGCGACCCGGCATGCAAAGTCCGGTTTTGAGTCAAAACCGGACTTTGCCGTCTGCACCGCTGTGCGTATCGGTCCATGACGCCGCTTTCTGTGCAAATATGTGCTTGATATCGTATCTTTGCGTAGCCGCTCCAGGACCGGCCGCCACACATTGGCACTGGTCGGTGGTGGGGTGGGTCGAAATACAGCCGTGTCACCGACCAATCAGCATCCACACTGGACCACCGTACGTGTGGCGAAGCGGGAAGAAGTGTGCGAGCGGAATGTCACTCATTCAGATGCTGTGTCGAATGGCGTAAAGGCCGCCACCCACAGCTCTCGCACGGGGGCCCAGCGCGACCCGGCATGCAAAATCCGGTTTTGAGTCAAAACCCGACTTTGCCGTCTGCACCGCTGTGCGTGTCGGTCCATGACGCCGCTTTCTGTGCAAATATGAGCTTGATATCGTATCTCTGCGTAGCCGCTCCAGGACCGGCCGCCACACATTGGCACTTGTCGGTGGTGGGGTGGGTCGAAATACAGCCATGTCACCGACCAGTCAGCATCCACATTGGACCACCGTACGTGTGGCGAAGCGGAAAGAAGTGTGCGAGCGGAATGTCACCCATTCGGATGCTGTGTCGGATGCCGTGAATGCCGCCACCCACAGCTCTCGCACGGGGGCCCAGCGCGACCCGGCATGCAAAGTCCTGTTTTTAGTCAAAACCGGACTTTGCCGTCTGCACCGCTGTGCGTGTCGGTCCATGACGCCGCTTTCTGTGCAAATATGTGCTGGATATCGTATCTCTGCGTTGCCGATCCAGGACCGGCCGCCACACATTGCCACTGGTCGGTGGTGGGGTGGGTCGAAATACAGCCGTGTCACCGGCCAATCAGCATCCACACTGGACCACCGTACGTGTGGCGAAGCGGGAAGAAGTGTGCGAGCGGAATGTCTCCCTTTTGGATTCTGTGTCGGATGGCGTCGAGATCACCACCCACAGCTCTCGCACGGGGACCCAGCGCGACCCGGCATGCAAAGTCCGGTTTTGAGTCAAAACCGGACTTTGCCGTCTGCACCGCTGTGCGTATCGGTCCATGACGCCGCTTTCTGTGCAAATATGTGCTTGATATCGTATCTCACCGTAGCCGCTACAGGACCGGCCGCCACACATTGCCACTGGTCGGTGGTGTGGTGGGTCGAAATACAGCCGTGTCACCGACCAATCAGCATCCACACCGGACAACCGTACGTGTGGCGAAGCGGGAAGAAGTGTGAGAGCGGAATGTCTCATTTTTGGATGCTGTGTCAGATGGCGTCGAGGCCGCCACCCACAGCTCTCGCACGGGCGCCCAGCGCGACCCGGCATGCAAAGTCCGGTTTTGAGTCAAAACCGGACTTTGCCGTCTGCACCGCTGTGCGTGTCGGTCCATGACGCCGCTTTCTGTGCAAATATGAGCTTGATATCGTATCTCTGCGTAGCCGCTCCAGGACCGGCCGCCACACATTGGCACTGGTCGGTGGTGGGGTGGGTCGAAATACAGCCGTGTCACCGACCAATCAGCATCCACACTGGACCACCGTACGTGTGGCGAAGCGGGAAGAAGTGTGCGAGCGGAATGTCACCCATTCGGATGCTGTGTCGGGTGGCGTAAAGGCCGCGACCCACAGCTCTCGCACGGGGGCCCAGCGCGACCCGGCATGCAAAGTCCGGTTTTGAGTCAAAACCGGACTTTGCCGTCTGCACCGCTGTGCGTATCGGTCCATGACGCCGCTTTCTGTGAAAATATGTGCTTGATATCGTATCTCACCGTAGCCGCTCCAGGACCGGCCGCCACACATTGCCACTGGTCGGTGGTGGGGTGGGTCGAAATACAGCCGTGTCACCGACCAATCAGCATCCACACTGGACCACCGTACGTGTGGCGAAGCGGGAAGAAGTGTGCGAGCGGAATGTCTCCCTTTTGGATGCTGTGTCAGATGGCGTCGAGGCCGCCACCCACAGCTCTCGCACGGGGGCCCAGCGCGACCCGGCATGCAAAGTCCGGTTTTGAGTCAAAACCGGACTTTGCCGTCTGCACCGCTGTGCGTGTCGGTCCATGACGCCGCTTTCTGTGCAAATATGAGCTTAATATCGTATCTCTGCGTAGCCGCTCCAGGACCGGCCGCCACACATTGGCACTGGTCGGTGGTGGGGTGGGTCGAAATACAGCCGTGTCACCGACCAATCAGCATCCACACTGGACCACCGTACGTGTGGCGAAGCGGGAAGAAGTGTGCGAGCGGAATGTCTCCCTTTTGAATGCTGTGTCAGATGGCGTCGAGGCCGCCACCCACAGCTCTCGCACGGGGGCCCAGCGCGACCCGGCATGCAAAGTCCGGTTTTGAGTCAAAACCGGACTTTGCCGTCTGCACCGCTGTGCGTGTCGGTCCATGACGCCGCTTTCTGTGCAAATATGTACTTAATATCGTATCTCTGCGTAGCCGCTCCAGGATCGGCCGCCACACATTGCCACTGGTCGGTGGTGGGGTGGGTCGAAATACAGCCGTGTCACCGACCAATCAGCATCCACACTGGACCACCGTACGTGTGGCGAAGCGGGAAGAAGTGTGCCAGCGGAATGTCACCCATTCGGATGCTGTGTCGGATGGCGTAAAGGCCGCGACCCACAGCTCTCGCACGGGGGCCCAGCGCGACCCGGCATGCAAAGTCCGGTTTTGAGTCAAAACCGGACTTTGCCGTCTGCACCGCTGTGCGTGTCGGTCCATGACGCCGCTTTCTGTGCAAATATGTGCTGGATATCGTATCTCTGCGTTGCCACTCCAGGACCGGCCGCCACACATTGCCACTGGTCGGTGGTGGGGTGGGTCGAAATACAGCCGTGTCACCGGCCAATCAGCATCCACACTGGACCACCGTACGTGTGGCGAAGCGGGAAGAAGTGTGCGAGCGGAATGTCTCCCTTTTGGATGCTGTGTCGGATGGCGTCGAGATCGCCGCCCACAGCTCTCGCACGGGGGCCCAGCGCGACCCGGCATGCAAAGTCCGGTTTTGAGTCAAAACCGGACTTTGCCGTCTGCACCGCTGTGCGTATCGGTCCATGACGCCGCTTTCTGTGCAAATATGTGCTGGATATCGTATCTCTGCGTAGCCGCTCCAGGACCGGCCGCCACACATTGCCACTGGTCGGTGGTGAGGTGGGTCGAAATACAGCCGCGTCACCGACCAATCAGCATCCACTCTGGACCACCGTACGTGTGGCGAAGCGGGAAGAAGTGTGCGAGCGGAATGTCACTCATTCAGATGCTGTGTCGAATGGCGTAAAGGCCGCCACCCACAGCTCTCGCACAGGGGCCCAGCGCGACCCGGCATGCAAAGTCCGGTTTTGAGTCAAAACCAGACTTTGCCGTCTGCACCGCTGTGCGTGTCGGTCCATGACGCCGCTTTCTGTGCAAATATGTGCTGGATATCGTATCTCTGCGTAGCCGCTCCAGGACCGGCCGCCACACATTGGCACTGGTCGGTGGTGGGGTGGGTCGAAATACAGCCGTGTCACCGACCAATCAGCATCCACACCGGACCACCGTACGTGTGGCGAAGCGGGAAGAAGTGTGCGAGCGGAATGTCTTCCTTATGGATGCTGTGTCGGATGGCGTAAAGGCTGCCACCCACAGCTCTCGCACGGGGGCCCAGCGCGACCCGGCATGCAAAGTCCGGTTTTGAGTCAAAACCGGACTTTACCGTCTGCACCGCTGTGCGTGTCGGTCCATGACGCCGCATTCTGTGCAAATATGTGCTGGATATCGTATCTCTGCGTCGCCGCTCCAGGACCGGCCGCTACACATTGCCACTGGTCGGTGGTGGGGTGGGTCGAAATACAGCCGTGTCACCGATCAATCAGCATCCACATTGGACCACCGTACGTGTGGCGAAGCGGGAAGAAGTGTGCGAGCGGAATGTCTCCCTTTTGGATTCTGTGTCGGATGGCGTCGAGATCGCCACCCACAGCTCTCGCACGGGGGCCCAGCGCGACCCGGCATGCAAAGTCCGGTTTTGAGTCAAAACCGGACTTTGCCGTCTGCACCGCTGTGCGTGTCGGTCCATGACGCCGCTTTCTGTGCAAATATGTGCTTGATATCGTATCTCTGCGTAGCCGCTCCAGGACCGGCCGCCACACATTGCCACTGGTCGGTGGTGAGGTGGGTCAAAATACAGCCGTGTCACCGTCCAATCCGCATCCACACTGGACCACCGTACGTGTGGCGAAGCGGGAAGAAGTGTGCGAGCGGAATGTCTCCCTTTTGGATGCTGTCTCAGATGGCGTCGAGGCCGCCACCCACAGCTCTCGCACGGGGGCCCAGTGCGACCCGGCATGCAAAGTCCGGTTTTGAGGCAAAACCGGACTTTGCCGTCTGCACCGCTGTGCGTGTCGGTCCATGACGCCGCTTTCTGTGCAAATATGTACTTGATATCGTATCTCTGCGTAAACGCTCCAGCACCGGCCGCCACACATTGCCACTGGTCGGTGGTGGGGTGGGTCGAAATACAGCCGTGTCACCGATCAATCAGCACCCACTCTGGACCACCGTACGTGTGGCGAAGCGGGAAGAAGTGTGCGAGCCGAATGTCTCCCTTTCGGATGCTGTGTCAGATGGCGTCGAGGCGGCCACCCACAGCTTTCGCACGGGGGCCCAGCGCGACCCGGCATGCAAAGTCCGGTTTTGAGTCAAAACCGGACTTTGCCGTCTGCACCGCTGTGCGTGTCGGTCCATGACGCCGCTTTCTGTGCAAATATGTGCAGGATATCGTATCTCTGCGTAAACGCTCCAGAACCGGCCGCCACACATTGCCACTGGTCGGTGGTGGGGTGGGTCGAAATACAGCCGTGTCACCGACCAATCAGCATCCACACTGGACCACCGTACGTGTGGCGAAGCGGGAAGAAGTGTGCGAGCGGAATGTCTCCCTTTTGGATGCTGTGTCAGATGGCGTCGAGGCCGCCACCCACAGCTCCCGCACGGGGGCCCAGCGCGACCCGGCATGCAAAGTCCGGTTTTGAGTCAAAACAGGACTTTACCGTCTGCACCGCTGTGCGTGTCGGTCCATGAGGCCGCTTTCTGTGCAAATATGTGCTGGATATCGTATCTCTGCGTAGCCGCTCCACGACCGGCCGCCACACATTGCCACTGGTCGGTGGTGGGGTGGGTCGAAATACAGCCGTGTCACCGATCAATCAGCATCCACACTGGACCACCGTACGTGTGGCGAAGCGGGAAGAAGTGTGCAAGCGGAATGTCTCCCTTTTGGATGCTGTGTCAGATGGCGTCGAGGCCGCCACTCACAGCTCTCGCACGGGGGACCAGCGCGACCCGGCATGCAAAGTCCGGTTTTGAGTCAAAACCGGACTTTGCCGTCTGCACCGCTGTGCGTGTCAGTCCATGACGCCGCTTTCTGTGCAAATATGTGCTTGATATCGTATCTCTGCGTAGCCGCTCCACGACCGGCCGCCACACATTGCCACTGGTCGGTGGTAAGGTTGGTCGAAATACAGCCGTGTCACCGACCAATCCGCATCCACACTGGACCACCGTACGTGTGGCGAAGCGGGAAGAAGTGTGCGAGCGGAATGTCACCCTTTCGGATGCTGTGTGGAATGGCGTAAAGGCCGCCACCCACAGCTCTCGCACGGGGGCCCAGCGCGACCCGGCATGCAAAGTCCGGTTTTGAGTCAAAACCGGACTTTGCCGTCTGCACCGCTGTGCGTGTCGGTCCATGACGCCGCTTTCTGTGCAAATATGTGCTGGATATCGTATCTCTGCGTAGCCGCTCCAGGACCGGCCGCCACACATTGCCACTGGTCGGTGGTGAGGTGGGTCGAAATACAGCCGTGTCACCGACCAATCAGCATCCACACTGGACCACCGTACGTGTGGCGAAGCGGAAAGAAGTGTGCGAGCGGAATGTCTCCCTTTCGGATGCTGTGTCAGATGGCGTCGAGGCCGCCACCCACAGATCTCGCACGGGGGCCCAGCGCGACCCGGCATGCAAAGTCCGGTTTTGAGTCAAAACCGGACTTTGCCGTCTGCACCGCTGTGCGTGTCGGTCCATGACGCCGCTTTCTGTGCAAATATGTGCTGGATATCGTATCTCTGTGTAGCCGCTCCGGGACCGGCTGCCACACATTGCCACTGGTCGGTGGTGGGGTGGGTCGAAATACAGCCGTGTCACCGACCAATCAGCATCCACACTGGACCACCGTACGTGTGGCAAAGCGGAAAGAAGTGTGCGAGCGGAATGTCACTCATTCAGATGCTGTGTCGATTGGCGTAAAGGCCGCCACCCACAGCTCTCGCACGGGGGCCCAGCGCGACCCGGCATGCAAAGCCCGGTTTTGAGTCAAAACCGGACTTTGCCGTCTGCACCGCTGTGTGTGTCGGTCCATGACGCCGCTTTCTGTGCAAATATGTGCTGGATATCGTATCTTTTTGTAGCCGCTCGAGGACCGGCCGCCACACATTGCCACTGGTCGGTGGTGAGGTGGGTCGAAATACAGCCGTGTCACCGACCAATCAGCATCCACTCTGGACCACCGTACGTGTGGCAAAGCGGAAAGAAGTGTGCGAGCGGAATGTCACTCATTCAGATGCTGTGTCGATTGGCGTAAAGGCCGCCACCCACAGCTCTCGCACGGGGGCCCAGCGCGACCCGGCATGCAAAGTCCGGTTTTGAGTCAAAACCGGACTTTGCCGTCTGCACCGCTGTGTGTGTCGGTCCATGACGCCGCTTTCTGTGCAAATATGTGCTGGATATCGTATCTTTTTGTAGCCGCTCGAGGACCGGCCGCCACACATTGCCACTGGTCGGTGGTGAGGTGGGTCGAAATACAGCCGTGTCACCGACCAATCAGCATCCACACTGGACCACCGTACGTGTGGCAAAGCGGGAAGAAGTGTGCGAGCGGAATGTCTCCTTTTTGGATGCTGTGTCAGATGGCGTCGAGGCCGCCACCCACAGCTCTCGCACGGGGGCCCAGCGCGACCCGGCATGCAAAGTCCGGTTTTGAGTCAAAACCGGACTTTGCCGTCTGCACCGCTGTGCGTGTCGGTCCATGACGCCGCTTTCTGTGCAAATATGTGCTGGATATCGTATCTCTGCGTAGCCGCTCCAGGACCGGCCGCCACACATTGCCACTGGCCGGTGGTGGGGTGGGTCGAAATACAGCCGTGTCACCGACCAATCAGCATCCACACTGGACCACCGTACGTGTGGCGAAGCGGGAAGAAGTGTGCGAGCGGAATGTCTCCCTTTTGGATGCTGTGTCAGATGGCGTCGAGGCGGCCACCCACAGCTCTCGCACGGGGGCCCAGCGCGACCCGGCATGCAAAGTCCGGTTTTGAGTCAAAACCGGACTTTGCCGTCTGCACCGCTGTGCGTGTCGGTCCATGACGCCGCTTTCTGTGCAAATATGTGCTGGATATCGTATCTCTGCGTAAACGCTCCAGCACCGGCCGCCACACATTGCCACTGGTCGGTGGTGGGGTGGGTCGAAATACAGCCGTGTCACCGATCAATCAGCATCCACACTGGACCACCGTACGTGTGGCGAAGCGGGAAGAAGTGTGCGAGCGGAATGTCTCCCTTTTAGATGCTGTGGCGGATGGCGTAAAGGCCGCCACCCACAGCTCCCGCACGGGGGCCCAGCGCGACCCGGCATGCAAAGTCCGGTTTTGAGTCAAAACCGGACTTTGCCGTCTGCACCGCTGTGCGTATCGGTCCATGACGCCGCTTTTTGTGCAAATATGTGCTGGATATCGTATCTCTGCGTTGCCGCTCCAGGGCAGGCCGCCACACATTGCCACTGGTCGGTGGTGGGGTGGGTCGAAATACAGCCGTGTCACCGACCAATCAGCATCCACACTGGACCACCGTACGTGTGGCAAAGCGGAAAGAAGTGTGCGAGCGGAATGTCACTCATTCAGATGCTGTGTCGATTGGCGTAAAGGCCGCCACCCACAGCTCTCGCACGGGGGCCCAGCGCGACCCGGCATGCAAAGTCCGGTTTTGAGTCAAAACCGGACTTTGCCGTCTGCACCGCTGTGCGTGTCGGTCCATGACGCCGCTTTCTGTGCAAATATGTGCTGGATATCGTATCTCTGCGTAAACGCTCCAGCACCGGCCGCCACACATTGCCACTGGTCGGTGGTGGGGTGGGTCGAAATACAGCCGTGTCACCGATCAATCAGCATCCACACTGGACCACCGTACGTGTGGCGAAGCGGGAAGAAGTGTGCGAGCCGAATGTCTCCCCTTCGGATGCTGTGTCGAATGGCGTAAAGGCCGCCACCCACAGCTCCCGCACGGGGGCCCAGCGCGACCCGGCATGCAAAGTCCGGTTTTGAGTCAAAACCGGACTTTGCCGTCTGCACCGCTGTGCGTGTCGGTCCATGACGCCGCTTTCTGTGCAAATATGTGCTGGATATCGTATCTCTGTGTAGCCGCTCCGGGACCGGCTGCCACACATTGCCACTGGTCGGTGGTGGGGTGGGTCGAAATACAGCCGTGTCACCGACCAATCAGCATCCACACTGGACCACCGTACGTGTGGCAAAGCGGAAAGAAGTGTGCGAGCGGAATGTCACTCATTCAGATGCTGTGTCGATTGGCGTAAAGGCCGCCACCCACAGCTCTCGCACGGGGGCCCAGCGCGACCCGGCATGCAAAGTCCGGTTTTGAGTCAAAACCGGACTTTGCCGTCTGCACCGCTGTGCGTGTCGGTCCATGACGCCGCTTTCTGTGCAAATATGTGCTGGATATCGTATCTCTGCGTAAACGCTCCAGCACCGGCCGCCACACATTGCCACTGGTCGGTGGTGGGGTGGGTCGAAATACAGCCGTGTCACCGACAAATCAGCATCCACATTGGACCACCGTACGTGTGGCGAAGCGGGAAGAAGTGTGCGAGCGGAATGTCACCCATTCGGATGCTGTGTCAGATGGCGTCGAGGCCGCCACCCACAGCTCCCGCACGGGGGCCCAGCGCGACCCGGCATGCAAAGTCCGGTTTTGAGTCAAAACCGGACTTTGCCGTCTGCACCGCTGTGCGTGTCGGTCCATGACGCCGCTTTCTGTGCAAATATGTGCTGGATATCGTATCTCTGCGTAAACGCTACAGCAGCGGCCGCCACACATTGCCACTGGTCGGTGGTGGGGTGGGTCGAAATACAGCCGTGTCACCGACAAATCAGCATCCACACTGGACCACCGTACGTGTGGCGAAGCGGGAAGAAGTGTGCGAGCGGAATGTCTCCCTTTTGGATGCTGTGTCAGATGGCGTCGAGGCCGCCACCCACAGCTCCCGCACGGGGGCCCAGCGCGACCCGGCATGCAAAGTCCGGTTTTGAGTCAAAACCGGACTTTGCCGTCTGCACCGCTGTGCGTGTCGGTCCATGACGCCGCTTTCTGTGCAAATATGTGCTGGATATCGTATCTCTGCGTAAACGCTCCAGCACCGGCCGCTACACATTGCCACTGGTCGGTGGTGGGGTGGCTTGAAATACAGCCGTGTCACCGACCAATCAGCATCCACACTGGACCACCGTACGTGTGGCGAAGCGGGAAGAAGTGTGCGAGCGGAATGTCACCCATTCGGATGCTGTGTCAGATGGCGTCGAGGCTGCCACCCACAGCTCCCGCACGGGGGCCCAGCGCGACCCGGCATGCAAAGTCCGGTTTTGAGTCAAAACCGGACTGTACCGTCTGCACCGCTGTGCGTGTCGGTCCATGACGCCGCTTTCTGTGCAAATATGTGCTGGATATCGTATCTCTCCGTAGCCGCTCCAGGGCCGGCCGCCACACATTGGCACTGGTCGGTGGTGGGGTGGGTCGAAATACAGCCGTGTCACCGACCAATCAGCGTCCACACTGGACCACCGTACGTGTGGCGAAGCGGGAAGGAGTGTGCGAGCGGAATGTCACCCATTATAATGCCGTGTCCAATGGCGTAAAGGCCGGCACCCACAGCTCTCGCACGGGGGCCCAGCGCGACCCGGCATGCAAAGTCCGGTTTTGAGTCAAAACCGGACTTTGCCGTCTGCACCGCTGTGCGTGTCGGTCCATGACGCCGCTTTCTGTGCAAATATGTGCTGGATATCGTATCTCTGCGTAAACGCTACAGCAGCGGCCGCCACACATTGCCACTGGTCGGTGGTGGGGTGGGTCGAAATACAGCCGTGTCACCGACAAATCAGCATCCACACTGGACCACCGTACGTGTGGCGAAGCGGGAAGAAGTGTGCGAGCGGAATGTCTCCCTTTTGGATGCTGTGTCAGATGGCGTCGAGGCCGCCACCCACAGCTCCCGCACGGGGGCCCAGCGCGACCCGGCATGCAAAGTCCGGTTTTGAGTCAAAACCGGACTTTGCCGTCTGCACCGCTGTGCGTGTCGGTCCATGACGCCGCTTTCTGTGCAAATATGTGCTGGATATCGTATCTCTGCGTAAACGCTCCAGCACCGGCCGCTACACATTGCCACTGGTCGGTGGTGGGGTGGCTTGAAATACAGCCGTGTCACCGACCAATCAGCATCCACACTGGACCACCGTACGTGTGGCGAAGCGGGAAGAAGTGTGCGAGCGGAATGTCACCCATTCGGATGCTGTGTCAGATGGCGTCGAGGCCGCCACCCACAGCTCCCGCACGGGGGCCCAGCGCGACCCGGCATGCAAAGTCCGGTTTTGAGTCAAAACCGGACTTTGCCGTCTGCACCGCTGTGCGTGTCGGTCCATGACGCCGCTTTCTGTGCAAATATGTGCTGGATTCGTATCTCTGCGTAGCCGCTCCAGGACCGGCCGCCACACATTGCCACTGGTCGGTGGTGGGGTGGGTCGAAATACAGCCGTGTCACCGACCAATCAGCATCCACACTGGACCACCGTACGTGTGGCGAAGCGGGAAGAAGTGTGCGAGCGGAATGTCTCCCTTTTGGATGCTGTGTCAGATGGCGTCGAGGCCGCACCCACAGCTCCGCACGGGGGCCCAGCGCGACCCGGCATGCAAAGTCCGGTTTTGAGTCAAAACCGGACTTTGCCGTCTGCACCGCTGTGCGTGTCGGTCCATGACGCCGCTTTCTGTGCAAATATGTGCTGATATCGTATCTCTGCGTAGCCGCTCCAGGACCGGCCGCCACACATTGCCACTGGTCGGTGGTGGGTGGGTCGAAATACAGCCGTGTCACCGACCAATCAGCATCCACACTGGACCACCGTACGTGTGGCGAAGCGGGAAGAAGTGTGCGAGCGGAATGTCACCATTCGGATGCTGTGTCGAATGGCGTAAAGGCTGCCACCCACAGCTCTCGCACGGGGGCCCAGCGCGACCCGGCATGCAAAGTCCGGTTTTGAGTCAAAACCGGACTTTGCCGTCTGCACCGCTGTGCGTGTCGGTCCATGACGCCGCTTTCTGTGCAAATATGTGCTGGATATCGTATCTCTGCGTAAACGCTCCAGCACCGGCCGCCACACATTGCCACTGGTCGGTGGTGGGTGGGTCGAAATACAGCCGTGTCACCGACCAATCAGCATCCACACTGGACCACCGTACGTGTGGCGAAGCGGGAAGAAGTGTGCGAGCGGAATGTCACCATTCGGATGCTGTGTCGAATGGCGTAAAGGCCGCCACCCACAGCTCTCGCACGGGGGCCCAGCGCGACCCGGCATGCAAAGTCCGGTTTGAGTCAAAACCGGACTTTGCCGTCTGCACCGCTGTGCGTGTCGGTCCATGACGCCGCTTTCTGTGCAAATATGTGCTGGATATCGTATCTCTGCGTAGCCGCTCCAGCACCGGCCGCCACACATTGCCACTGGTCGGTGGTGGGGTGGGTCGAAATACAGCCGTGTCACCGACCAATCAGCATCCACACTGGACCACCGTACGTGTGGCGAAGCGGGAAGAAGTGTGCGAGCGGAATGTCACCCATTCGGATGCTGTGTCGAATGGCGTAAAGGCCGCCACCCACAGCTCTCGCACGGGGGCCCAGCGCGACCCGGCATGCAAAGTCCGGTTTTGAGTCAAAACCGGACTTTGCCGTCTGCACCGCTGTGCGTGTCGGTCCATGACGCCGCTTTCTGTGCAAATATGTGCTGGATATCGTATCTCTGCGTAAACGCTCCAGCACCGGCCGCCACACATTGCCACTGGTCGGTGGTGGGGTGGGTCGAAATACAGCCGTGTCACCGACCAATCAGCATCCACACTGGACCACCGTACGTGTGGCGAAGCGGGAAGAAGTGTGCGAGCGGAATGTCTCCCTTTTGGATGCTGTGTCGGATGGCGTAAAGGCCGCCACCCACAGCTCTCGCACGGGGGCCCAGCGCGACCCGGCATGCAAAGTCCGGTTTTGAGTCAAAACCGGACTTTGCCGTCTGCACCGCTGTGCGTGTCGGTCCATGACGCCGCTTTCTGTGCAAATATGTGCTGGATATCGTATCTCTGCGTACCGCTCCAGCACCGGCCGCCACACATTGCCACTGGTCGGTGGTGGGGTGGGTCGAAATACAGCCGTGTCACCGACCAATCAGCATCCACACTGGACCACCGTACGTGTGGCGAAGCGGGAAGAAGTGTGCGAGCGGAATGTCTCCCTTCGGATGCTGTGTCGATGGCGTAAAGGCCGCCACCCACAGCTCTCGCACGGGGGCCCAGCGCGACCCGGCATGCAAAGTCCGGTTTTGAGTCAAAACCGGACTTTGCCGTCTGCACCGCTGTGCGTGTCGGTCCATGACGCCGCTTTCTGTGCAAATATGTGCTGGATATCGTATCTCTGCGTAGCCGCTCCAGGACCGGCCGCCACACATTGCCACTGGTCGGTGGTGGGGTGGGTCGAAATACAGCCGTGTCACCGACCAATCAGCATCCACACTGGACCACCGTACGTGTGGCGAAGCGGGAAGAAGTGTGCGAGCGGAATGTCTCCCTTTTGGATGCTGTGTCAGATGGCGTCGAGGCCGCCACCCACAGCTCCGCACGGGGGCCCAGCGCGACCCGGCATGCAAAGTCCGGTTTTGAGTCAAAACCGGACTTTCCGTCTGCACCGCTGTGCGTGTCGGTCCATGCCGCGACTTTCTGTGCAAATATGTGCTGGATATCGTATCTCTCCGTAGCCGCTCCAGGCCGGCCGCCACACATTGCCACTGGTCGGTGGTGGGGTGGGTCGAAATACAGCCGTGTCACCGACCAATCAGCATCCACACTGGACCACCGTACGTGTGGCGAAGCGGGAAGAAGTGTGCGAGCGGAATGTCTCCCTTTCGGATGCTGTGTCGAATGGCGTAAAGGCCGCCACCCACAGCTCTCGCACGGGGGCCCAGCGCGACCCGGCATGCAAAGTCCGGTTTTGAGTCAAAACCGGACTTTGCCGTCTGCACCGCTGTGCGTGTCGGTCCATGACGCCGCTTTCTGTGCAAATATGTGCTGGATATCGTATCTCTGCGTAAACGCTCCAGCACCGGCCGCCACACATTGCCACTGGTCGGTGGTGGGGTGGGTCGAAATACAGCCGTGTCACCGACCAATCAGCATCCACACTGGACCACCGTACGTGTGGCGAAGCGGGAAGAAGTGTGCGAGCGGAATGTCACCATTTCGGATGCTGTGTCGAATGGCGTAAAGGCCGCCACCCACAGCTCTCGCACGGGGGCCCAGCGCGACCCGGCATGCAAAGTCCGGTTTTGAGTCAAAACCGGACTTTGCCGTCTGCACCGCTGTGCGTGTCGGTCCATGACGCCGCTTTCTGTGCAAATATGTGCTGGATATCGTATCTCTGCGTAACCGCTCCAGGACCGGCCGCCACACATTGCCACTGGTCGGTGGTGGGGTGGGTCGAAATACAGCCGTGTCACCGACCAATCAGCATCCACACTGGACCACCGTACGTGTGGCGAAGCGGGAAGAAGTGTGCGAGCGGAATGTCTCCCTTTTGGATTCTGTGTCGGATGGCGTCGAGGCCGCCACCCACAGCTCTCGCACGGGGGCCCAGCGCGACCCGGCATGCAAAGTCCGGTTTTGAGTCAAAACCGGACTTTGCCGTCTGCACCGCTGTGCGTGTCGGTCCATGACGCCGCTTTCTGTGCAAATATGTGCTGGATATCGTATCTCTGCGTAGCCGCTCCAGGACCGGCCGCCACACATTGCCACTGGTCGGTGGTGGGGTGGGTCGAAATACAGCCGTGTCACCGACCAATCAGCATCCACACTGGACCACCGTACGTGTGGCGAAGCGGGAAGAAGTGTGCGAGCGGAATGTCTCCCTTTTGGATGCTGTGTCAGATGGCGTCGAGGCCGCCACCCACAGCTCTCGCACGGGGCCCAGCGCGACCCGGCATGCAAAGTCCGGTTTTGAGTCAAAACCGGACTTTGCCGTCTGCACCGCTGTGCGTGTCGGTCCATGACGCGCTTTCTGTGCAAATATGTGCTGGATATCGTATCTCTGCGTAGCCGCTCCAGACCGGCCGCCACACATTGCCACTGGTCGGTGGTGGGGTGGGTCGAAATACAGCCGTGTCACCGACCAATCAGCATCCACACTGGACCACCGTACGTGTGGCGAAGCGGGAAGAAGTGTGCGAGCGGAATGTCTCCCATTCGGATGCTGTGTCGATGGCGTCGAGGCCGCCACCCACAGCTCTCGCACGGGGGCCCAGCGCGACCCGGCATGCAAAGTCCGGTTTTGAGTCAAAACCGGACTTTGCCGTCTGCACCGCTGTGCGTGTCGGTCCATGACGCCGCTTTCTGTGCAAATATGTGCTGGATATCGTATCTCTGCGTAAACCGCTCCAGCACCGGCCGCCACACATTGCCACTGGTCGGTGGTGGGGTGGGTCGAAATACAGCCGTGTCACCGACCAATCAGCATCCACACTGGACCACCGTACGTGTGGCGAAGCGGGAAGAAGTGTGCGAGCGGAATGTCTCCCTTTTGGATGCTGTGTCAGATGGCGTCAGGCCGCCACCCACAGCTCTCGCACGGGGGCCCAGCGCGACCCGGCATGCAAAGTCCGGTTTTGAGTCAAAACCGGACTTTGCCGTCTGCACCGCTGTGCGTGTCGGTCCATGACGCCGCTTTCTGTGCAAATATGTGCTGGATATCGTATCTCTGCGTAGCCGCTCCAGGACCGGCCGCCACACATTGCCACTGGTCGGTGGTGGGGTGGGTCGAAATACAGCCGTGTCACCGACCAATCAGCATCCACACTGGACCACCGTACGTGTGGCGAAGCGGGAAGAAGTGTGCGAGCGGAATGTCTCCCTTTCGGATGCTGTGTCGAATGGCGTAAAGGCCGCCACCCACAGCTCTCGCACGGGGGCCCAGCGCGACCCGGCATGCAAAGTCCGGTTTTGAGTCAAAACCGGACTTTGCCGTCTGCACCGCTGTGCGTGTCGGTCCATGACGCCGCTTTCTGTGCAAATATGTGCTGGATATCGTATCTCTGCGTAGCCGCTCCAGGACCGGCCGCCACACATTGCCACTGGTCGGTGGTGGGGTGGGTCGAAATACAGCCGTGTCACCGGACCAATCAGCATCCACACTGGACCACCGTACGTGTGGCGAAGCGGGAAGAAGTGTGCGAGCGGAATGTCTCCTTTCGGATGCTGTGTCGGATGGCGTAAAGGCCGCCACCCACAGCTCTCGCACGGGGGCCCAGCGCGACCCGGCATGCAAAGTCCGGTTTTGAGTCAAAACCGGACTTTGCCGTCTGCACCGCTGTGCGTGTCGGTCCATGACGCCGCTTTCTGTGCAAATATGTGCTGGATATCGTATCTCTGCGTAGCGCTCCAGACCGGCCGCCACACATTGCCACTGGTCGGTGGTGGGGTGGGTCGAAATACAGCCGTGTCACCGACCAATCAGCATCCACACTGGACCACCGTACGTGTGGCGAAGCGGGAAGAAGTGTGCGAGCGGAATGTCACCCTTTCGGATGCTGTGTCGAATGGCGTAAAGGCCGCCACCCACAGCTCTCGCACGGGGGCCCAGCGCGACCCGGCATGCAAAGTCCGGTTTTGAGTCAAAACCGGACTTTGCCGTCTGCACCGCTGTGCGTGTCGGTCCATGACGCCGCTTTCTGTGCAAATATGTGCTGGATATCGTATCTCTGCGTAGCGCTCCAGCACCGGCCGCCACACATTGCCACTGGTCGGTGGTGGGGTGGGTCGAAATACAGCCGTGTCACCGACCAATCAGCATCCACACTGGACCACCGTACGTGTGGCGAAGCGGGAAGAAGTGTGCGAGCGGAATGTCTCCCTTTTGGATGCTGTGTCGGATGGCGTCAGGCCGCCACCCACAGCTCTCGCACGGGGGCCCAGCGCGACCCGGCATGCAAAGTCCGGTTTTGAGTCAAAACCGGACTTTGCCGTCTGCACCGCTGTGCGTGTCGGTCCATGACGCCGCTTTCTGTGCAAATATGTGCTGGATATCGTATCTCTGCGTAGCCGCTCCAGGCACCGGCCGCCACACATTGCCACTGGTCGGTGGTGGGGTGGGTCGAAATACAGCCGTGTCACCGACCAATCAGCATCCACACTGGACCACCGTACGTGTGGCGAAGCGGGAAGAAGTGTGCGAGCGGAATGTCTCCCTTTGGATGCTGTGTCGATGGCGTCGAGGCCGCCACCCACAGCTCTCGCACGGGGGCCCAGCGCGACCCGGCATGCAAAGTCCGGTTTTGAGTCAAAACCGGACTTTGCCGTCTGCACCGCTGTGCGTGTCGGTCCATGACGCCGCTTTCTGTGCAAATATGTGCTGGATATCGTATCTCTGCGTAGCCGCTCCAGGACCGGCCGCCACACATTGCCACTGGTCGGTGGAGGGGTGGGTCGAAATACAGCCGTGTCACCGACCAATCAGCATCCACACTGGACCACCGTACGTGTGGCGAAGCGGGAAGAAGTGTGCGAGCGGAATGTCACCCATTCGGATGCTGTGTCGAATGGCGTAAAGGCCGCCACCCACAGCTCTCGCACGGGGGCCCAGCGCGACCCGGCATGCAAAGTCCGGTTTTGAGTCAAAACCGGACTTTGCCGTCTGCACCGCTGTGCGTGTCGGTCCATGACGCCGCTTTCTGTGCAAATATGTGCTGGATATCGTATCTCTGCGTAGCCGCTCCAGCACCGGCCGCCACACATTGCCACTGGTCGGTGGTGGGGTGGGTCGAAATACAGCCGTGTCACCGACCAATCAGCATCCACACTGGACCACCGTACGTGTGGCGAAGCGGGAAGAAGTGTGCGAGCGGAATGTCTCCCATTTGGATGCTGTGTCAGATGGCGTCGAGGCCGCCACCCACAGCTCTCGCACGGGGGCCCAGCGCGACCCGGCATGCAAAGTCCGGTTTTGAGTCAAAACCGGACTTTGCCGTCTGCACCGCTGTGCGTGTCGGTCCATGACGCCGCTTTCTGTGCAAATATGTGCTGGATATCGTATCTCTGCGTAAACGCTCCAGCACCGGCCGCCACACATTGCCACTGGTCGGTGGTGGGGTGGGTCGAAATACAGCCGTGTCACCGACCAATCAGCATCCACACTGGACCACCGTACGTGTGGCGAAGCGGGAAGAAGTGTGCGAGCGGAATGTCTCCCTTTGGATGCTGTGTCGATGGCGTCAAGGCCGCCACCCACAGCTCTCGCACGGGGGCCCAGCGCGACCCGGCATGCAAAGTCCGGTTTGAGTCAAAACCGGACTTTGCCGTCTGCACCGCTGTGCGTGTCGGTCCATGACGCCGCTTTCTGTGCAAATATGTGCTGGATATCGTATCTCTCCGTAAGCCGCTCCAGACCGGCCGCCACACATTGCCACTGGTCGGTGGTGGGGTGGGTCGAAATACAGCCGTGTCACCGACCAATCAGCATCCACACTGGACCACCGTACGTGTGGCGAAGCGGGAAGAAGTGTGCGAGCGGAATGTCACCCATTCGGATGCTGTGTCGATGGCGTAAAGGCCGCCACCCACAGCTCTCGCACGGGGGCCCAGCGCGACCCGGCATGCAAAGTCCGGTTTTGAGTCAAAACCGGACTTTGCCGTCTGCACCGCTGTGCGTGTCGGTCCATGACGCCGCTTTCTGTGCAAATATGTGCTGGATATCGTATCTCTCCGTAGCCGCTCCAGACCGGCCGCCACACATTGCCACTGGTCGGTGGTGGGGTGGGTCGAAATACAGCCGTGTCACCGACCAATCAGCATCCACACTGGACCACCGTACGTGTGGCGAAGCGGGAAGAAGTGTGCGAGCGGAATGTCACCCATTCGGATGCTGTGTCGAATGGCGTAAAGGCCGCCACCCACAGCTCTCGCACGGGGGCCCAGCGCGACCCGGCATGCAAAGTCCGGTTTTGAGTCAAAACCGGACTTTGCCGTCTGCACCGCTGTGCGTGTCGGTCCATGACGCCGCTTTCTGTGCAAATATGTGCTTGATATCGTATCTCTGCGTAGCCGCTCCAGGACCGGCCGCCACACATTGCCACTGGTCGGTGGTGGAAATAGGTGGGCTGATAGCCGTGTCACCGACTCAATCGTAGCAGCTCCAGGACCGGCACGCCTGGACCACTGGTCGGTACGTGGGCGAAGTCGGAAGACAGTGTGCGAGCGAATCAGCCCACACTGGCGTAAAGGCCGCCACCCACAGCTCTCGCACGGGGGCCCAGCGCGACCCGGCATGCAAAGTCCGGTTTTGAGTCAAAACCGGACTTTGCCGTCTGCAGCTGTGCAAGTGGGGTGGGTCCAGCCGTGTCACCGACCAATCAGCATCCACACTGGACCACCGTACGTGTGGCGAAGCGGGAAGAAGTGTGCGAGCGGAATGTCGGATGCTGTGTCGAATGGCGTAAAGGCCGCCACCCACAGCTCTCGCACGGGGGCCCAGCGCGACCCGGCATGCAAAGTCCGGTTTTGAGTAAAACCTGCGACTCGCAGCCGTGCCACACATTGCCACTGGTCGGTGGTGGGGTGGGTCGAAATACAGCCGTGTCACCGACCAATCAGTGTTGTCTGTGCCGCGTACGTGTGTGCTGGATATCGTATCTCTGTGTGTAGCCGCTCCAGCACCGGCCGCCACACATTGCCACTGGTCGGTGGTGGGTGGGTCGAAATACAGCCGTGTCACCGACCAATCAGCATCCACACGTAACCACCGTACAGCAGCTCTCGCACGGGGGCCCAGCGCGACCCGGCATGCAAAGTCCGGTTTTGAGTCAAAACCGGACTTTGCCGTCTGCACCGCTGTGCGTGTCGGTCCATGACGCCGCTTTCTGTGCAAATATGTGCTGGATATCGTATCTCTCGTAAACGCTCCAGCACCGGCCGCCACACATTGCCACTGGTCGGTGGGTTGTGCGGTTACGTGTGTGTCGGAACAGTCCGACCGCCACCCACAGCTCTCGCACGGGGCCCAGCGCGACCCGGCATGCAAAGTCCGGTTTTGAGTCAAAACCGGACTTTGCCGTCTGCACCGCTGTGCGTGTCGGTCCATGACGCCGCTTTCTGTGCAAATATGTGCGATATCGTATCTCTCGTAACGCTCCAGCACCGGCCGCCACACATTGCCACTGGTCGGTGGTGGGGTGGGTCGAAATACAGCCGTGTCACCGACCAATCAGCATCCACACTGGACCACCGTACGTGTGGCGAAGCGGGAAGAAGTGTGCGAGCGGAATGTCTCCCTTTTGGATGCTGTGTCGGATGGCGTCAAGGCCGACACCCACAGCTCTCGCACGGGGGCCCAGCGCGACCCGGCATGCAAAGTCCGGTTTTGAGTCAAAACCGGACTTTGCCGTCTGCACCGCTGTGCGTGTCGGTCCATGACGCCGCTTTCTGTGCAAATATGTGCTGGATATCGTATCTCTCCGTAGCCGCTCCAGCACCGGCCGCCACACATTGCACTGGTCGGTGGTGGGGTGGGTCGAAATACAGCCGTGTCACCGACCAATCAGCATCCACACTGGACCACCGTACGTGTGGCGAAGCGGGAAGAAGTGTGCGAGCGGAATGTCTCCATTTTGGATGCTGTGTCGGATGGCGTCGAGGCCGCCACCCACAGCTCTCGCACGGGGGCCCAGCGCGACCCGGCATGCAAAGTCCGGTTTTGAGTCAAAACCGGACTTTGCCGTCTGCACCGCTGTGCGTGTCGGTCCATGACGCCGCTTTCTGTGCAAATATGTGCTGGATATCGTATCTCTGCGTAGCCGCTCCAGGACCGGCCGCCACACATTGCCACTGGTCGGTGGTGGGGTGGGTCGAAATACAGCCGTGTCACCGACCAATCAGCATCCACACTGGACCACCGTACGTGTGGCGAAGCGGGAAGAAGTGTGCGAGCGGAATGTTCCCATTGGATGCTGTGTCGAATGGCGTAAAGGCCGCCACCCACAGCTCTCGCACGGGGGCCCAGCGCGACCCGGCATGCAAAGTCCGGTTTTGAGTCAAAACCGGACTTTGCCGTCTGCACCGCTGTGCGTGTCGGTCCATGACGCCGCTTTCTGTGCAAATATGTGCTGGATATCGTATCTCTGCGTAGCCGCTCCAGGACCGGCCGCCACACATTGCCACTGGTCGGTGGTGGGGTGGGTCGAAATACAGCCGTGTCACCGACCAATCAGCATCCACACTGGACCACCGTACGTGTGGCGAAGCGGGAAGAAGTGTGCGAGCGGAATGTCTCCCTTTTGGATGCTGTGTCGATGGCGTAAAGGCCGCCACCCACAGCTCTCGCACGGGGGCCCAGCGCGACCCGGCATGCAAAGTCCGGTTTTGAGTCAAAACCGGACTTTGCCGTCTGCACCGCTGTGCGTGTCGGTCCATGACGCCGCTTTTGTGCAAATATGTGCTGGATATCGTATCTCTGCGTAGCCGCTCCAGCACCGGCCGCCACACATTGCCACTGGTCGGTGGTGGGGTGGGTCGAAATACAGCCGTGTCACCGACCAATCAGCATCCACACTGGACCACCGTACGTGTGGCGAAGCGGGAAGAAGTGTGCGAGCGGAATGTCTCCTTTTGGATGCTGTGTCGATGGCGTCGAGGCCGCCACCCACAGCTCTCGCACGGGGGCCCAGCGCGACCCGGCATGCAAAGTCCGGTTTTGAGTCAAAACCGGACTTTGCCGTCTGCACCGCTGTGCGTGTCGGTCCATGACGCCGCTTTCTGTGCAAATATGTGCTGGGTAATCCAACCGGCCGCCACACATTGCCACTGGTCGGTGGTGGGTGGGTCGAAATACAGCCGTGTCACCGACCAATCAGCATCCACACTGGACCACCGTACGTGTGGCGAAGCGGGAAGAAGTGTGCGAGCGGAAATTTCGGATGCTGTGTCGAATGGCGTCGAGGCCGCCACCCACAGCTCTCGCACGGGGGCCCAGCGCGACCCGGCATGCAAAGTCCGGTTTTGAGTCAAAACCGGACTTTGCCGTCTGCACCGCTGTGCGTGTCGGTCCATGACGCCGCTTTCTGTGCAAATATGTGCTGGATATCGTATCTCTGCGTAGCCGCTCCAGCACCGGCCGCCACACATTGCCACTGGTCGGTGGTGGGGTGGGTCGAAATACAGCCGTGTCACCGACCAATCAGCATCCACACTGGACCACCGTACGTGTGGCGAAGCGGGAAGAAGTGTGCGAGCGGAATGTCTCCCTTGGATGCTGTGTCGAATGGCGTAAAGGCCGCCACCCACAGCTCTCGCACGGGGGCCCAGCGCGACCCGGCATGCAAAGTCCGGTTTTGAGTCAAAACCGGACTTTGCCGTCTGCACCGCTGTGCGTGTCGGTCCATGACGCCGCTTTCTGTGCAAATATGTGCTGGATATCGTATCTCTGCGTAGCCGCTCCAGCACCGGCCGCCACACATTGCCACTGGTCGGTGGTGGGGTGGGTCGAAATACAGCCGTGTCACCGACCAATCAGCATCCACACTGGACCACCGTACGTGTGGCGAAGCGGAAGAAGTGTGCGAGCGGAATGTCTCCCTTTTGGATGCTGTGTCGGATGGCGTCGAGACCGCCACCCACAGCTCTCGCACGGGGCCCAGCGCGACCCGGCATGCAAAGTCCGGTTTTGAGTCAAAACCGGACTTTGCCGTCTGCACCGCTGTGCGTGTCGGTCCATGACGCCGCTCCTGTGCAAATATGTGTCGGTCCATACGTATCTCTCTAGCCGCTCCAGGACCGGCCGCCACACATTGCCACTGGTCGGTGGTGGGGTTTGTGGCATCCACACTGGACCACCGTACGTGTGGCGAAGCGGGAAGAAGTGTGCGAGCGGAATTCGGATGCTGTGTCGAATGGCGTAAAGGCCGCCACCCACAGCTCTCGCACGGGGGCCCAGCGCGACCCGGCATGCAAAGTCCGGTTTTGAGTCAAAACCGGACTTTGCCGTCTGCATCTCCTGACGCCGCGCAAATATGTGCCGCTCCAGCACCGGCCAAAGCCACACATTGCTGCACTGGTCGGTCTGGTGTGGGTGGCCGTCGAAATACAGCCGTCGTCACCGACCAATCAGCATCCACACTGGACCACCGTACGTGTGCGAGCCAGATGGGAAGGCCGCACCCACAGCTCTCGCACGGGGCCCAGCGCGACCCGGCATGCAAAGTCCGGTTTTGAGTCAAAACCGGACTTTGCCGTCTGCACCGCTGTGCGTGTCGGTCCATGACGCCGCTTTCTGTGCAAATATGTGCTGATATCGTATCTCTCCGTAGCCGCTCCAGCACCGCCGCCACTGGTCGGTGGTGGGGTGGGTCGAAATACAGCCGTGTCACCGACCAATCAGCACACTGGACCACCGTACGTGTGGCGAAGCGGAAGAAGTGTGCGAGCGGAATGTCTCCGGATTCTGTGTCGGATGGCGTCGCCACCACAGCTCTCGCACGGGGCCCAGCGCGACCCGGCATGCAAAGTCCGGTTTTGAGTCAAAACCGGTGTCTGAGTCGGTCCAATGTGCTGGTCCGGCATTGCGTTGGGTATGCATTGCCACTGTCGTGTCGGTCCATGACGCCGCTTTCTGTGCAAATATGTGCTGGATATCGTATCTCTGCGTAATCCAGCACCGGCCGCCACACATTGCCACTGGTCGGTGGTGGGGTGGGTCGAAATACAGCCGTGTCACCGACCAATCAGCATCCACACTGGACCACCGTACGTGTGGCGAAGCGGGAAGAAGTGTGCGAGCGGAATGTCTCCCGTCGAATGGCGTAAAGGCCGCCACCCACAGCTCTCGCACGGGGGCCCAGCGCGACCCGGCATGCAAAGTCCGGTTTTGAGTCAAAACCGGACTTTGCCGTCTGCACCGCTGTGCGTGTCGGTCCATGACGCCGCTTTCTGTGCAAATATGTGCTGGATATCGTATCTCTCCGTAGCCGCTCCAGCACCGGCCGCCACACATTGCCACTGGTCGGTGGGGGGGGTCGAAATACAGCCGTGTCACCGACCAATCAGCATCCACACTGGACCACCGTACGTGTGGCGAAGCGGGAAGAAGTGTGCGAGCGGAATGTCTCCATTCGGATGCTGTGTCGGATGGCGTCGAGACCGCCACCCACAGCTCTCGCACGGGGGCCCAGCGCGACCCGGCATGCAAAGTCCGGTTTTGAGTCAAAACCGGACTTTGCCGTCTGCACCGCTGTGCGTGTCGGTCCATGACGCCGCTTTCTGTGCAAATATGTGCTGGATATCGTATCTCTGCGTAGCCGCTCCAGGACCGGCCGCCACACATTGCCACTGGTCGGTGGTGGGGTGGGTCGAAATACAGCCGTGTCACCGACCAATCAGCATCCACACTGGACCACCGTACGTGTGGCGAAGCGGGAAGAAGTGTGCGAGCGGAATGTCCCATTCGGATGCTGTGTCGAATGGCGTAAAGCCGCCACCCACAGCTCTCGCACGGGGGCCCAGCGCGACCCGGCATGCAAAGTCCGGTTTTGAGTCAAAACCGGACTTTGCCGTCTGCACCGCTGTGCGTGTCGGTCCATGAGGCCGCTTTCTGTGCAAATATGTGCTGGATACCGTATCTCTTCGTAAACGCTGCAGCACCGGCCGCCACACATTGCCACTGGTCGGTGGTGGGGTGGGTCGAAATGCAGCCGTGTCACCGGCCAATCAGCATCCACACTGGACCACCGTACGTGTGGCGAAGCGGGAAGAAGTGTGCGAGCGGAATGTCTCCCTTTTGAATGCTGTGACAGATGGCGTCAAGGCCGACACCCACAGCTCTCGCACGGGGGCCCAGCGCGACCCGGCATGCAAAGTCCGGTTTTGAGTCAAAACCGGACTTTGCCGTCTGCACCGCTGTGCGTGTCGGTCCATGACGCCGCTTTCTGTGCAAATATGTGCTGGATATCGTATCTCTCCGTAGCCGCTCCAGCACCGGCCGCCACACATTGCCACTGGTCGGTGGTGGGGTGGGTCGAAATACAGCCGTGTCACCGACCAATCAGCATCCACACTGGACCACCGTACGTGTGGCGAAGCGGGAAGAAGTGTGCGAGCGGAATGTCTCCATTTGGATTCTGTGTCGGATGGCGTCGAGACCGCCACCCACAGCTCTCGCACGGGGGCCCAGCGCGACCCGGCATGCAAAGTCCGGTTTTGAGTCAAAACCGGACTTTGCCGTCTGCACCGCTGTGCGTGTCGGTCCATGACGCCGCTTTCTGTGCAAATATGTGCTTGATATCGTATCTCTGCGTAGCCGCTCCAGGACCGGCCGCCACACATTGCCACTGGTCGGTGGTGGGGTGGGTCGAAATACAGCCGTGTCACCGACCAATCAGCATCCACACTGGACCACCGTACGTGTGGCGAAGCGGGAAGAAGTGTGCGAGCGGAATGTCACCCATTCGGATGCTGTGTCGAATGGCGTAAAGGCCGCCACCCACAGCTCTCGCACGGGGGCCCAGCGCGACCCGGCATGCAAAGTCCGGTTTTGAGTCAAACCGGACTTTGCCGTCTGCACCGCTGTGCGTGTCGGTCCATGACGCCGCTTTTTGTGCAAATATGTGCTGGATATCGTATCTCTGCGTAAACGCTCCATCACCGGCCGCCACACATTGCCACTGGTCGGTGGTGGGGTGGGTCGAAATACAGCTGTGTCACCGACCAATCAACATCCACACTGGACCACCGTACGTGTGGCGAAGCGGGAAGAAGTGTGCCAGCGGAATGTCTCCCATTTGGATTCTGTGTCGGATGGCGTCGAGACCGCCACCCACAGCTCTCGCACGGGGGCCCAGCGCGACCCGGCATGCAAAGTCCGGTTTTGAGTCAAAACCGGACTTTGCCGTCTGCACCGCTGTGCGTGTCGGTCCATGACGCCGCTTTCTGTGCAAATATGTGCTGGATATCGTATCTCTGCGTAGCCGCTCCAGGACCGGCCGCCACACATTGCCACTGGTCGGTGGTGGGGTGGGTCGAAATACAGCCGTGTCACCGACCAATCAGCATCCACACTGGACCACCGTACGTGTGGCGAAGCGGGAAGAAGTGTGCGAGCGGAATGTCTCCCTTTTCGGATGCTGTGTCGAATGGCGTAAAGGCCGCCACCCACAGCTCTCGCACGGGGGCCCAGCGCGACCCGGCATGCAAAGTCCGGTTTTGAGTCAAAACCGGACTTTGCCGTCTGCACCGCTGTGCGTGTCGGTCCATGACGCCGCTTTCTGTGCAAATATGTGCTGGATATCGTATCTCTCCGTAGCCGCTCCAGGACCGGCCGCCACACATTGCCACTGGTCGGTGGTGGGGTGGGTCGAAATACAGCCGTGTCACCGACCAATCAGCATCCACACTGGACCACCGTACGTGTGGCGAAGCGGGAAGAAGTGTGCGAGCGGAATGTCTCCCTTTCGGATGCTGTGTCGAATGGCGTAAAGGCCGCCACCCACAGCTCTCGCACGGGGGCCCAGCGCGACCCGGCATGCAAAGTCCGGTTTTGAGTCAAAACCGGACTTTGCCGTCTGCACCGCTGTGCGTGTCGGTCCATGACGCCGCTTTCTGTGCAAATATGTGCTGGATATCGTATCTCTGCGTAGCCGCTCCAGGACCGGCCGCCACACATTGCCACTGGTCGGTGGTGGGGTGGGTCGAAATACAGCCGTGTCACCGACCAATCAGCATCCACACTGGACCACCGTACGTGTGGCGAAGCGGGAAGAAGTGTGCGAGCGGAATGTCGGATGCTGTGTCGAATGGCGTAAAGGCCGCCACCCACAGTCGCACGGGGGCCCAGCGCGACCCGGCATGCAAAGTCCGGTTTTGAGCGGACCGGCCGCCACACATTGCCACTGGTCGGTGGTGGGGTGGGTCGAAATACAGCCGTGTCACCGACCAATCAGCATCCACACTGGACCACCGTACGTGTCTGGAACCAAAAGCGTAGCTCTCGCACGGGGGCCCAGCGCGACCCGGCGAAGCTGATAAGTCGGTGCGTATGTGCGGCCGCTCTTCGTAAACGCCAGCACCGGCCGCCACACATTGCCACTGGTCGGTGGGGTGGGGTGTGGGATGCGTGTGTGTCATGGCGTAAAGGCCGCCACCCACAGCTCTCGCACGGGGGCCCAGCGCGACCCGGCATGCAAAGTCCGGTTTTGAGTCAAAACCGGACTTTGCCGTCTGCACCGCTGTGCGTGTCGGTCCATGACTGTGTGTGCGAAGCGTGCTGAAGTGTGTCACCGACCAATCAGCGGAACGTGTCTGTGCCTTTTGGATGCTGTGTCGATGGCGTCGAGGCCGCCACCCACAGCTCTCGCACGGGGGCCCAGCGCGACCCGGCATGCAAAGTCCGGTTTTGAGTCAAAAAATGCCGTCTGCATCGGTCCATGCTGTGCAAATATGTGCCGTATCTCTGCGTAGCCGCTCCACCGGCCGCCACACATTGCCACTGGTCGGTGGTGGGGTGGGTCGAAATACAGCCGTGTCACCGACCAATCAGCATCCACACTGGACCACCGTACGTGTGGCGAAGCGTGTGAATGCGATGCTGTGTCGAATGGCAGGCCGCCACCCACAGCTCTCGCACGGGGGCCCAGCGCGACCCGGCATGCAAAGTCCGGTTTTGAGTCAAAACCGGACTTTGCCGTCTGCACGTGTCGGTCCATGACGCCGCTTTCTGTGCAAATATGTGCCGTATCTCTGCGTAGGCTCCAACCGGCCGCCACACATTGCCACTGGTCGGTGGTGGGGTGGGTCGAAATACAGCCGTGTCACCGACCAATCAGCACTGGACCAACGTGTCTGTGCATTTTGGATGCTGTGTCGGATGGCGTCGAGGCCGCCACCCACAGCTCTCGCACGGGAAGTCGTGACCCGGCATGCAAGCAGCCACACATTGCCACTGGTCGGTGGTGGGGTGGGTCGAAATACAGCCGTGTCACCGACCAATCAGCATCCACACTGGACCACTTGTGTGTCTGCACCGCTGCTCTGACCCGTGTCGAGTCCGGATGACGCGCGCTTTCTGTGCAAATATGTGCTGGATATCGTATCTCTGCGTAGCCGCTCCAACCGGCCGCCACACATTGCCACTGGTCGGTGGTGGGGTGTCGAAATACAGCCGTGTCACCGACCAATCAGCATCCACACTGGACCACCGTACGTGTGGCGAAGCGGGAAGAAGTGTGCGAGCGGAATGTCGGATGCTGTGTCGATGGCGTCGAGCCGCAGCTCTCGCGGGGGCCCAGCGCGACCCGGCATGCAAAGTCCGGTTTTGAGTCAAAACCGGACTTTGCCGTCTGCAGTCCATGACGCCGCTTTCTGTGCAAATATGTGCTGGATATCGTATCTCTGCGTAGCCGCTCCAGACCGGCCGCCACACATTGCCACTGGTCGGTGGTGGGGTGGGTCGAAATACAGCCGTGTCACCGACCAATCAGCATCCACACTGGACCACCGTACGTGTGGCGAAGCGGGAAGAAGTGTGCGAGCGGAATGTCTCCCATTCGGATGCTGTGTCGAATGGCGTAAAGGCCGCCACCCACAGCTCTCGCACGGGGGCCCAGCGCGACCCGGCATGCAAAGTCCGGTTTTGAGTCAAAACCGGACTTTGCCGTCTGCACCGCTGTGCGTGTCGGTCCATGACGCCGCTTTCTGTGCAAATATGTGCTGGATATCGTATCTCCGTAGCCGCTCCAGCACCGGCCGCCACACATTGCCACTGGTCGGTGGTGGGGTGGGTCGAAATACAGCCGTGTCACCGACCAATCAGCATCCACACTGGACCACCGTACGTGTGGCGAAGCGGGAAGAAGTGTGCGAGCGGAATGTCTCCCTTTTGGATTCTGTGTCGGATGGCGTCGAGACCGCCACCCACAGCTCTCGCACGGGGGCCCAGCGCGACCCGGCATGCAAAGTCCGGTTTTGAGTCAAAACCGGACTTTGCCGTCTGCACCGCTGTGCGTGTCGGTCCATGACGCCGCTTTCTGTGCAAATATGTGCTGGATATCGTATCTCTCCGTAGCCGCTCCAGCACCGGCCGCCACACATTGCCACTGGTCGGTGGTGGGGTGGGTCGAAATACAGCCGTGTCACCGACCAATCAGCATCCACACTGGACCACCGTACGTGTGGCGAAGCGGGAAGAAGTGTGCGAGCGGAATGTCTCCCTTTGGATGCTCGAGGCCGCCACCACAGCTCTCGCACGGGGGCCCAGCGCGACCCGGCATGCAAAGTCCGGTTTTGAGTCAAAACCGGACTTTGCCGTCTGCACCGCTGTGCGTGTCGGTCCATGACGCCGCTTTCTGTGCAAATATGTGCTGGATATCGTATCTCTGCGTAGCCGCTCCAGGACCGGCCGCCACACATTGCCACTGGTCGGTGGTGGGGTGGGTCGAAATACAGCCGTGTCACCGACCAATCAGCATCCACACTGGGTACGTGTGGCGAAGCTGTGCGGAAATGGCGTCGAGGCCGCCACCCACAGCTCTCGCACGGGGGCCCAGCGCGACCCGGCATGCAAAGTCCGGTTTTGAGTCAAAACCGGACTTTGCCGTCTGCATCTTGCCAAATATGTGCCGTATCTCCGTGGCACCGGCCGCCACACATTGCCACTGGTCGGTGGTGGGGTGGGTCGAAATACAGCCGTGTCACCGACCAATCAGTGGGTACGTGTGAAGTGTGCAAATGGCGTCGAGGCCGCCACCCACAGCTCTCGCACGGGGCCCAGCGCGACCCGGCATGCAAAGTCCGGTTTTGAGTCAAAACCGGATGCCGTCTGCATCGGTCCATGATGCCCGCTCCACCACCGGCCGCCACACATTGCCACTGGTCGGTGGTGGGGTGGGTCGAAATACAGCCGTGTCACCGACCAATCAGCATCCACAGCCGTGTCCGAGCGGAAAATGGCGTCGAGGCCGCCACCCACAGCTCTCGCACGGGGGCCCAGCGCGACCCGGCATGCAAAGTCCGGTTTTGAGTCAAAACCGGACTTTGCCGTCTGCATCGGTGCTTTCGGTGCTGGCGTAAGCCGCTCCAGACCGGCCGCCACACATTGCCACTGGTCGGTGGTGGGGTGGGTCGAAATACAGCCGTGTCACCGACCAATCAGCATCCACACTGGACCACCGTACGTGTGGCGAAGCGTGTGCGAGCGGAAATGTGTCGGCGTAAAGGCCGCCACCCACAGCTCTCGCACGGGGGCCCAGCGCGACCCGGCATGCAAAGTCCGGTTTTGAGTCAAAACCGGACTTTGCCGTCTGCACCGCTGTGCGTGTCGGTCCATGACGCCGCTTTCTGTGCAAATATGTGCTGGATATCGTATCTCTGTGCTGCCACACATTGCCACTGGTCGGTGGTGGGGTGGGTCGAAATACAGCCGTGTCACCGACCAATCAGCATCCACACTGGACCACCGTACGTGTGGCGAAGCGGGAAGAAGTGTGCGAGCGGAATGTCTCCCTTTTGGATGCTGTGTCGGATGGCGTCGAGGCCGCCACCCACAGCTCTCGCACGGGGGCCCAGCGCGACCCGGCATGCAAAGTCCGGTTTTGAGTCAAAACCGGACTTTGCCGTCTGCACCGCTGTGCGTGTCGGTCCATGACGCCGCTTTCTGTGCAAATATGTGCTGATATCGTATCTCTGCGTAGCCGCTCCAGGACCGGCCGCCACACATTGCCACTGGTCGGTGGTGGGGTGGGTCGAAATACAGCCGTGTCACCGACCAATCAGCATCCACACTGGACCACCGTACGTGTGGCGAAGCGGGAAGAAGTGTGCGAGCGGAATGTCCCAATGCTGTGTCGAATGGCGTAAAGGCCGCCACCCACAGCTCTCGCACGGGGGCCCAGCGCGACCCGGCATGCAAAGTCCGGTTTTGAGTCAAAACCGGACTTTGCCGTCTGCACCGCTGTGCGTGTCGGTCCATGACGCCGCTTTCTGTGCAAATATGTGCTGGATATCGTATCTCTGCGTGCTCCAGCCGGCCGCCACACATTGCCACTGGTCGGTGGTGGGGTGGGTCGAAATACAGCCGTGTCACCGACCAATCAGCATCCACACTGGACCACCGTACGTGTGGCGAAGCGGGAAGAAGTGTATGTCTCCCTTTGGATGCTGTGTCGGATGGCGTAAACGCCGCCACCCACAGCTCTCGCACGGGGGCCCAGCGCGACCCGGCATGCAAAGTCCGGTTTTGAGTCAAAACCGGACTTTGCCGTCTGCACCGCTGTGCGTGTCGGTCCATGACGCCGCTTTCTGTGCAAATATGTGCTGGATATCGTATCTCTGCGTAGCCGCTCCAGGACCGGCCGCCACACATTGCCACTGGTCGGTGGTGGGGTGGGTCGAAATACAGCCGTGTCACCGACCAATCAGCATCCACACTGGACCACCGTACGTGTGGCGAAGCGGGAAGAAGTGTGCGAGCGGAATGTCCCTTTTGGATTCTGTGTCGGATGGCGTCGAGACCGCCACCCACAGCTCTCGCACGGGGGCCCAGCGCGACCCGGCATGCAAAGTCCGGTTTTGAGTCAAAACCGGACTTTGCCGTCTGCACCGCTGTGCGTGTCGGTCCATGACGCCGCTTTCTGTGCAAATATGTGCTGGATATCGTCTCTCTCCGTAGCCGCTCCAGCACCGGCCGCCACACATTGCCACTGGTCGGTGGTGGGGTGGGTCGAAATACAGCCGTGTCACCGACCAATCAGCATCCACACTGGACCACCGTACGTGTGGCGAAGCGGGAAGAAGTGTGCGAGCGGAATGTCACCCATTCGGATGCTGTGTCGAATGGCGTAAAGGCCGCCACCCACAGCTCTCGCACGGGGGCCCAGCGCGACCCGGCATGCAAAGTCCGGTTTTGAGTCAAAACCGGACTTTGCCGTCTGCACCGCTGTGCGTGTCGGTCCATGACGCCGCTTTTGTGCAAATATGTGCTTGATATCGTATCTCTGCGTAGCCGCTCCAGGACCGGCCGCCACACATTGCCACTGGTCGGTGGTGGGGTGGGTCGAAATACAGCTGTGTCACCGACCAATCAACATCCACACTGGACCACCGTACGTGTGGCGAAGCGGGAAGAAGTGTGCGAGCGGAAGAATGGCGTCGAGGCCGCCACCCACAGCTCTCGCACGGGGGCCCAGCGCGACCCGGCATGCAAAGTCCGGTTTTGAGTCAAAACCGGACTTTGCCGTCTGCACCGCTGTGCGTGTCGGTCCATGACGCCGCTTTCTGTGCAAATATGTGCTGGATATCGTATCTCTGCGTAGCCGCTCCAGCACCGGCCGCCACACATTGCCACTGGTCGGTGGTGGGTGGGTCGAAATACAGCCGTGTCACCGACCAATCAGCATCCACACTGGACCACCGTACGTGTGGCGAAGCGGGAAGAAGTGTGGCCGAGCGGAATGTCTTCCCTTTTGGATTCTGTTGTCGGATGGCGTCGAGGCCGCCACCCACAGCTCTCGCACGGGGGCCCAGCGCGACCCGGCATGCAAAGTCCGGTTTTGAGTCAAAACCGGACTTTGCCGTCTGCACGCCGTGGCGTGTCGGTCCATGGACGCCGCTTTCTGTGCAAATATGTGCTGGATATCGTATCTCTGCGTAGCCGCTCCAGCACCGGCCGCCACACATTGCCACTGGTCGGTGGTGGGGTGGGTCGAAATACAGCCGTGTCACCGACCAATCAGCATCCACACTGGACCACCGTACGTGTGGCGAAGCGGGAAGAAGTGTGCGAGCGGAATGTCTCCTATTTGGATGCTGTGTCGGATGGCGTAAAGGCCGCCACCCACAGCTCTCGCACGGGGGCCCAGCGCGACCCGGCATGCAAAGTCCGGTTTTGAGTCAAAACCGGACTTTGCCCGTCTGCACCGCTGTGCGTGTCGGTCCATGACGCCGCTTTCTGTGCAAATATGTGCTGGATATCGTATCTCTGCGTAGCCGCTCCAGCACCGGCCGCCACACATTGCCACTGGTCGGTGGTGGGGTGGGTCGAAATACAGCCGTGTCACCGACCAATCAGCATCCACACTGGACCACCGTACGTGTGGCGAAGCGGGAAGAAGTGTGCGAGCGGAATGTCCCCTTCGGATGCTGTGTCGAATGGCGTAAAGGCCGCCACCCACAGCTCTCGCACGGGGGCCCAGCGCGACCCGGCATGCAAAGTCCGGTTTTGAGTCAAAACCGGACTTTGCCGTCTGCACCGCTGTGCGTGTCGGTCCATGACGCCGCTTTCTGTGCAAATATGTGCTGGATATCGTATCTCTGCGTAGCCGCTCCAGGACCGGCCGCCACACATTGCCACTGGTCGGTGGTGGGGTGGGTCGAAATACAGCCGTGTCACCGACCAATCAGCATCCACACTGGACCACCGTACGTGTGGCGAAGCGGGAAGAAGTGTGCGAGCGGAATGTCACCCATTCGGATGCTGTGTCGAATGGCGTAAAGGCCGCCACCCACAGCTCTCGCACGGGGGCCCAGCGCGACCCGGCATGCAAAGTCCGGTTTTGAGTCAAAACCGGACTTTGCCGTCTGCACCGCTGTGCGTGTCGGTCCATGACGCCGCTTTCTGTGGCAAATATGTGCTGGATATCGTATCTCTCGTAAACGCTCCCAGCACCGGCCGCCACACATTGCCACTGGTCGGTGGTGGGGTGGGTCGAAATACAGCCGTGTCACCGACAATCAGCATCCACACTGGACCACCGTACGTGTGGCGAAGCGGGAAGAAGTGTGCGAGCGGAATGTCTCCCTTTTGGATGCTGTGTCGAGATGGCGTCGAGGCCGCCACCCACAGCTCTCGCACGGGGGCCCAGCGCGACCCGGCATGCAAAGTCCGGTTTTGAGTCAAAACCGGACTTTGCCGTCTGCACCGCTGTGCGTGTCGGTCCATGACGCCGCTTTCTGTGCAAATATGTGCTGGATATCGTATCTCTGCGTAGCCGCTCCAGCACCGGCCGCCACACATTGCCACTGGTCGGTGGTGGGGTGGGTCGAAATACAGCCGTGTCACCGACCAATCAGCATCCACACTGGACCACCGTACGTGTGGCGAAGCGGGAAGAAGTGTGCGAGCGGAATGTCTCCCTTTTGGATGCTGTGTCGAATGGCGTCGAGGCCGCCACCCACAGCTCTCGCACGGGGGCCCAGCGCGACCCGGCATGCAAAGTCCGGTTTTGAGTCAAAACCGGACTTTGCCGTCTGCACCGCTGTGCGTGTCGGTCCATGACGCCGCTTTCTGTGCAAATATGTGCTGGATATCGTATCTCTCCGTAAGCCGCTCCAGCACCGGCCGCCACACATTGCCACTGGTCGGTGGTGGGGTGGGTCGAAATACAGCCGTGTCACCGACCAATCAGCATCCACACTGGACCACCGTACGTGTGGCGAAGCGGGAAGAAGTGTGCGAGCGGAATGTCCCCATTTGGATGCTGTGTCGATGGCGTCGAGCCGCCACCCACAGCTCTCGCACGGGGGCCCAGCGCGACCCGGCATGCAAAGTCCGGTTTTGAGTCAAAACCGGACTTTGCCGTCTGCACCGCTGTGCGTGTCGGTCCATGACGCCGCTTTCTGTGCAAATATGTGCTGGATATCGTATCTCTGCGTAGCCGCTCCAGGACCGGCCGCCACACATTGCCACTGGTCGGTGGTGGGGTGGGTCGAAATACAGCCGTGTCACCGACCAATCAGCATCCACACTGGACCACCGTACGTGTGGCGAAGCGGGAAGAAGTGTGCGAGCGGAATGTCACCCATTCGGATGCTGTGTCGAATGGCGTAAAGGCCGCCACCCACAGCTCTCGCACGGGGGCCCAGCGCGACCCGGCATGCAAAGTCCGGTTTTGAGTCAAAACCGGACTTTGCCGTCTGCACCGCTGTGCGTGTCGGTCCATGACGCCGCTTTCTGTGCAAATATGTGCTGGATATCGTATCTCTGCGTAGCCGCTCCAGCACCGGCCGCCACACATTGCCACTGGTCGGTGGTGGGGTGGGTCGAAATACAGCCGTGTCACCGACCAATCAGCATCCACACTGGACCACCGTACGTGTGGCGAAGCGGGAAGAAGTGTGCGAGCGGAATGTCTCCCTTTGGATGCTGTGTCGATGGCGTCAAGGCCGCCACCCACAGCTCTCGCACGGGGGCCCAGCGCGACCCGGCATGCAAAGTCCGGTTTTGAGTCAAAACCGGACTTTGCCGTCTGCACCGCTGTGCGTGTCGGTCCATGACGCCGCTTTCTGTGCAAATATGTGCTGGATATCGTATCTCTGCGTAACCGCTCCAGCACCGGCCGCCACACATTGCCACTGGTCGGTGGTGGGGTGGGTCGAAATACAGCCGTGTCACCGACCAATCAGCATCCACACTGGACCACCGTACGTGTGGCGAAGCGGGAAGAAGTGTGCGAGCGGAATGTCCCTTTCGGATGCTGTGTCGATGGCGTAAAGGCCGCCACCCACAGCTCTCGCACGGGGGCCCAGCGCGACCCGGCATGCAAAGTCCGGTTTTGAGTCAAAACCGGACTTTGCCGTCTGCACCGCTGTGCGTGTCGGTCCATGACGCCGCTTTCTGTGCAAATATGTGCTGGATATCGTATCTCTGCGTAGCCGCTCCAGCACCGGCCGCCACACATTGCCACTGGTCGGTGGTGGGGTGGGTCGAAATACAGCCGTGTCACCGACCAATCAGCATCCACACTGGACCACCGTACGTGTGGCGAAGCGGGAAGAAGTGTGCGAGCGGAATGTCTCCCTTTTGGATTCTGTGTCGGATGGCGTCGAGACCGCCACCCACAGCTCTCGCACGGGGGCCCAGCGCGACCCGGCATGCAAAGTCCGGTTTTGAGTCAAAACCGGACTTTGCCGTCTGCACCGCTGTGCGTGTCGGTCCATGACGCCGCTTTCTGTGCAAATATGTGCTGGATATCGTATCTCTGCGTAGCCGCTCCAGGACCGGCCGCCACACATTGCCACTGGTCGGTGGTGGGGTGGGTCGAAATACAGCCGTGTCACCGACCAATCAGCATCCACACTGGACCACCGTACGTGTGGCGAAGCGGGAAGAAGTGTGCGAGCGGAATGTCACCCATTCGGATGCTGTGTCGAATGGCGTAAAGGCCGCCACCCACAGCTCTCGCACGGGGGCCCAGCGCGACCCGGCATGCAAAGTCCGGTTTTGAGTCAAAACCGGACTTTGCCGTCTGCACCGCTGTGCGTGTCGGTCCATGACGCCGCTTTTTGTGCAAATATGTGCTGGATATCGTATCTCTGCGTAGCCGCTCCAGACCGGCCGCCACACATTGCCACTGGTCGGTGGTGGGGTGGGTCGAAATACAGCTGTGTCACCGACCAATCAACATCCACACTGGACCACCGTACGTGTGGCGAAGCGGGAAGAAGTGTGCGAGCGGAATGTCTCCCTTTCGGATGCTGTGTCGAATGGCGTAAAGGCCGCCACCCACAGCTCTCGCACGGGGGCCCAGCGCGACCCGGCATGCAAAGTCCGGTTTTGAGTCAAAACCGGACTTTGCCGTCTGCACCGCTGTGCGTGTCGGTCCATGACGCCGCTTTCTGTGCAAATATGTGCTGGATATCGTATCTCTGCGTAGCCGCTCCAGGACCGGCCGCCACACATTGCCACTGGTCGGTGGTGGGGTGGGTCGAAATACAGCCGTGTCACCGACCAATCAGCATCCACACTGGACCACCGTACGTGTGGCGAAGCGGGAAGAAGTGTGCGAGCGGAATGTCTCCCTTTGGATGCTGTGTCGAATGGCGTAAAGGCCGCCACCCACAGCTCTCGCACGGGGGCCCAGCGCGACCCGGCATGCAAAGTCCGGTTTTGAGTCAAAACCGGACTTTGCCGTCTGCACCGCTGTGCGTGTCGGTCCATGACGCCGCTTTCTGTGCAAATATGTGCTGGATATCGTATCTCTGCGTAGCCGCTCCAGGACCGGCCGCCACACATTGCCACTGGTCGGTGGTGGGGTGGGTCGAAATACAGCCGTGTCACCGACCAATCAGCATCCACACTGGACCACCGTACGTGTGGCGAAGCGGGAAGAAGTGTGCAAGCGGAATGTCTCCCATTTCGGATGCTGTGTCGAATGGCGTAAAGGCCGCCACCCACAGCTCTCGCACGGGGGCCCAGCGCGACCCGGCATGCAAAGTCCGGTTTTGAGTCAAAACCGGACTTTGCCGTCTGCACCGCTGTGCGTGTCGGTCCATGACGCCGCTTTCTGTGCAAATATGTGCTGGATATCGTATCTCTGCGTAGCCGCTCCAGCACCGGCCGCCACACATTGCCACTGGTCGGTGGTGGGGTGGGTCGAAATACAGCCGTGTCACCGACCAATCAGCATCCACACTGGACCACCGTACGTGTGGCGAAGCGGGAAGAAGTGTGCGAGCGGAATGTCTCCCTTTCGGATGCTGTGTCGAATGGCGTAAAGGCCGCCACCCACAGCTCTCGCACGGGGGCCCAGCGCGACCCGGCATGCAAAGTCCGGTTTTGAGTCAAAACCGGACTTTGCCGTCTGCACCGCTGTGCGTGTCGGTCCATGACGCCGCTTTCTGTGCAAATATGTGCTGGATATCGTATCTCTGCGTAGCCGCTCCAGGACCGGCCGCCACACATTGCCACTGGTCGGTGGTGGGGTGGGTCGAAATACAGCCGTGTCACCGACCAATCAGCATCCACACTGGACCACCGTACGTGTGGCGAAGCGGGAAGAAGTGTGCGAGCGGAATGTCTCCCTTTGGATGCTGTGTCGAATGGCGTAAAGGCCGCCACCCACAGCTCTCGCACGGGGGCCCAGCGCGACCCGGCATGCAAAGTCCGGTTTTGAGTCAAAACCGGACTTTGCCGTCTGCACCGCTGTGCGTGTCGGTCCATGACGCCGCTTTCTGTGCAAATATGTGCTGGATATCGTATCTCTGCGTAGCCGCTCCAGCACCGGCCGCCACACATTGCCACTGGTCGGTGGTGGGGTGGGTCGAAATACAGCCGTGTCACCGACCAATCAGCATCCACACTGGACCACCGTACGTGTGGCGAAGCGGGAAGAAGTGTGCGAGCGGAATGTCTCCCTTTCGGATGCTGTGTCGAATGGCGTAAAGGCCGCCACCCACAGCTCTCGCACGGGGGCCCAGCGCGACCCGGCATGCAAAGTCCGGTTTTGAGTCAAAACCGGACTTTGCCGTCTGCACCGCTGTGCGTGTCGGTCCATGACGCCGCTTTCTGTGCAAATATGTGCTTGATATCGTATCTCTGCGTAGACCGCTCCAGGACCGGCCGCCACACATTGCCACTGGTCGGTGGTGGGGTGGGTCGAAATACAGCCGTGTCACCGACCAATCAGCATCCACACTGGACCACCGTACGTGTGGCGAAGCGGGAAGAAGTGTGCGAGCGGAATGTCTCCCTTTTGGATGCTGTGTCGGATGGCGTAAAGGCCGCCACCCACAGCTCTCGCACGGGGGCCCAGCGCGACCCGGCATGCAAAGTCCGGTTTTGAGTCAAAACCGGACTTTGCCGTCTGCACCGCTGTGCGTGTCGGTCCATGACGCCGCTTTCTGTGCAAATATGTGCTGGATATCGTATCTCTGCGTAGCCGCTCCAGGACCGGCCGCCACACATTGCCACTGGTCGGTGGTGGGGTGGGTCGAAATACAGCCGTGTCACCGACCAATCAGCATCCACACTGGACCACCGTACGTGTGGCGAAGCGGGAAGAAGTGTGCGAGCGGAATGTCTCCCTTTCGGATGCTGTGTCGAATGGCGTAAAGGCCGCCACCCACAGCTCTCGCACGGGGGCCCAGCGCGACCCGGCATGCAAAGTCCGGTTTTGAGTCAAAACCGGACTTTGCCGTCTGCACCGCTGTGCGTATCGGTCCATGACGCCGCTTTCTGTGCAAATATGTGCTGGATATCGTATCTCTGCGTAGCCGCTCCAGGACCGGCCGCCACACATTGCCACTGGTCGGTGGTGGGGTGGGTCGAAATACAGCGTGTCACCGACCAATCAGCATCCACACTGGACCACCGTACGTGTGGCGAAGCGGGAAGAAGTGTGCAGCGGAATGTCTCCTTTCGGATGCTGTGTCGGATGGCGTAAGGCCGCCACCCACAGCTCTCGCACGGGGGCCCAGCGCGACCCGGCATGCAAAGTCCGGTTTTGAGTCAAAACCGGACTTTGCCGTCTGCACCGCTGTGCGTGTCGGTCCATGACGCCGCTTTCTGTGCAAATATGTGCTGGATATCGTATCTCTGCGTAGCCGCTCCAGACCGGCCGCCACACATTGCCACTGGTCGGTGGTGGGGTGGGTCGAAATACAGCCGTGTCACCGACCAATCAGCATCCACACTGGACCACCGTACGTGTGGCGAAGCGGGAAGAAGTGTGCGAGCGGAATGTCTCCCTTTCGGATGCTGTGTCGGAATGGCGTAAAGGCCGCCACCCACAGCTCTCGCACGGGGGCCCAGCGCGACCCGGCATGCAAAGTCCGGTTTTGAGTCAAAACCGGACTTTGCCGTCTGCACCGCTGTGCGTGTCGGTCCATGACGCCGCTTTCTGTGCAAATATGTGCTGGATATCGTATCTCTCGTAGCCGCTCCAGCACCGGCCGCCACACATTGCCACTGGTCGGTGGTGGGGTGGGTCGAAATACAGCCGTGTCACCGACCAATCAGCATCCACACTGGACCACCGTACGTGTGGCGAAGCGGGAAGAAGTGTGCGAGCGGAATGTCTCCCTTTCGGATGCTGTGTCGAATGGCGTAAAGGCCGCCACCCACAGCTCTCGCACGGGGGCCCAGCGCGACCCGGCATGCAAAGTCCGGTTTTGAGTCAAAACCGGACTTTGCCGTCTGCACCGCTGTGCGTGTCGGTCCATGACGCCGCTTTCTGTGCAAATATGTGCTGGATATCGTATCTCTGCGTAGCCGCTCCAGGACCGGCCGCCACACATTGCCACTGGTCGGTGGTGGGGTGGGTCGAAATACAGCCGTGTCACCGACCAATCAGCATCCACACTGGACCACCGTACGTGTGGCGAAGCGGGAAGAAGTGTGCGAGCGGAATGTCCCTTTTGGATGCTGTGTCGATGGCGTAAAGGCCGCCACCCACAGCTCTCGCACGGGGGCCCAGCGCGACCCGGCATGCAAAGTCCGGTTTTGAGTCAAAACCGGACTTTGCCGTCTGCACCGCTGTGCGTGTCGGTCCATGACGCCGCTTTCTGTGCAAATATGTGCTGGATATCGTATCTCTGCGTAAACGCTCCAGCACCGGCCGCCACACATTGCCACTGGTCGGTGGTGGGGTGGGTCGAAATACAGCCGTGTCACCGACCAATCAGCATCCACACTGGACCACCGTACGTGTGGCGAAGCGGGAAGAAGTGTGCCAGCGGAATGTCTCCCTTTTGGATTCTGTGTCGGATGGCGTCAAGGCCGCCACCCACAGCTCTCGCACGGGGGCCCAGCGCGACCCGGCATGCAAAGTCCGGTTTTGAGTCAAAACCGGACTTTGCCGTCTGCACCGCTGTGCATGTCGGTCCATGACGCCGCTTTCTGTGCAAATATGTGCTGGATATCGTATCTCTGCGTAGCCGCTCCAGGACCGGCCGCCACACATTGCCACTGGTCGGTGGTGGGGTGGGTCGAAATACAGCCGTGTCACCGACCAATCAGCATCCACACTGGACCACCGTACGTGTGGCGAAGCGGGAAGAAGTGTGCGAGCGGAATGTCTCCTTTCGGATGCTGTGTCGAATGGCGTAAAGGCCGCCACCCACAGCTCTCGCACGGGGGCCAGCGCGACCCGGCATGCAAAGTCCGGTTTTGAGTCAAAACCGGACTTTGCCGTCTGCACCGCTGTGCGTGTCGGTCCATGACGCCGCTTTCTGTGCAAATATGTGCTGGATATCGTATCTCTGCGTAGCCGCTCCAGGACCGGCCGCCACACATTGCCACTGGTCGGTGGTGGGGTGGGTCGAAATACAGCCGTGTCACCGACCAATCAGCATCCACACTGGACCACCGTACGTGTGGCGAAGCGGGAAGAAGTGTGCAAGCGTAATGTCTGCCTTTCGGATGCTGTGTCGAATGGCGTAAAGGCCGCCACCCACAGCTCTCGCACGGGGGCCCAGCGCGACCCGGCATGCAAAGTCCGGTTTTGAGTCAAAACCGGACTTTGCCGTCTGCACCGCTGTGCGTGTCGGTCCATGACGCCGCTTTCTGTGCAAATATGTGCTGGATATCGTATCTCTGCGTAGCCGCTCCAGGACCGGCCGCCACACATTGCCACTGGTCGGTGGTGGGGTGGGTCGAAATACAGCCGTGTCACCGACCAATCAGCATCCACACTGGACCACCGTACGTGTGGCGAAGCGGGAAGAAGTGTGCAAGCGAATGTCTCCCTTTCGGATGCTGTGTCGAATGGCGTAAAGGCCGCCACCCACAGCTCTCGCACGGGGGCCCAGCGCGACCCGGCATGCAAAGTCCGGTTTTGAGTCAAAACCGGACTTTTGCCGTCTGCACCGCTGTGCGTGTCGGTCCATGACGCCGCTTTCTGTGCAAATATGTGCTTGATATCGTATCTCTGCGTAGACGCTCCAGGACCGGCCGCCACACATTGCCACTGGTCGGTGGTGGGGTGGGTCGAAATACAGCCGTGTCACCGACCAATCAGCATCCACACTGGACCACCGTACGTGTGGCGAAGCGGGAAGAAGTGTGCGAGCCGAATGTTATCCATTCGGATGCTGTGTCGGATGGCGTAAAGGCCGCCACCCACAGCTCTCGCACGGGGGCCCAGCGCGACCCGGCATGCAAAGTCCGGTTTTGAGTCAAAACCGGACTTTGCCGTCTGCACCGCTGTGCGTGTCGGTCCATGACGCCGCTTTCTGTGCAAATATGTGCTGGATATCGTATCTCTGCGTAGCCGCTCCAGCACCGGCCGCCACACATTGCCACTGGTCGGTGGTGGGGTGGGTCGAAATACAGCCGTGTCACCGACCAATCAGCATCCACACTGGACCACCGTACGTGTGGCGAAGCGGGAAGAAGTGTGCGAGCGGAATGTCTCCCTTTCGGATGCTGTGTCGAATGGCGTAAAGGCCGCCACCCAGAGCGCTCGCACGGGGGCCCAGCGCGACCCGGCATGCAAAGTCCGGTTTCGAGTCAAAAAGTGACTTTTGCCGTCTGCACCGCTGGTCGTGTCGGTCAATGACGCCGCTTTCTGGTTGCAAATATGTGCTTGATATCGTATCTCTGCGTAGCCGCTCCAGGACCGGCCGCCACACATTGCCACTGGTCGGTGGTGGGGTGGGTCGAAATACAGCCGTGTCACCGACCAATCAGCATCCACACTGGACCACCGTACGTGTGGCGAAGCGGGAAGAAGTGTGCAAGCGTAATGTCTGCCTTTCGGATGCTGTGTCAAATGGCGTAAAGGCCGCCACCCACAGCTCTCGCACGGGGGTCCAGCGCGACCCGGCATGCAAAGTCCGGTTTTTAGTCAAAACCGGACTTTGCCGACTGCACCGCTGTGCGTGTCGGTCCATGACGCCGCTTTCTGTGCAAATATGTGCTGGATATCGTTTTCTCTCCGTAGCCGCTCCAGGACCGGCCGCCACACATTGGCACTGGTCGGTGGTGGGGTGGGTCGAAATACAGCCGTGTCACCGACCAATCAGCATCCACACTGGACCACCGTACGTGTGGCGAAGCGGGAAGAAGTGTGCCAGCGGAATGTCTCCCTTTTGGATTCTGTGTCGGATGGCGTCGAGACCGCCACCCACAGCTCTCGCACGGGGGCCCAGCGCGACCCGGCATGCAAAGTCCGGTTTTGAGTCAAAACCGGACTTTGCCGTCTGCACCGCTGTGCGTATCGGTCCATGACGCCGCTTTCTGTGCAAATTTGTGCTTCATATCGTATCTCTGCGTAACCGCTCCAGGACCGGCCGCCACACATTGCCACTGGTTGGTGGTGGGGTGGGTCGGAATACAGCCGTGTCACCGACCAATCAGCATCCACACCGGACAACCGTACGTGTGGCGAAGCGGGAAGAAATGTGCGAGCGGAATGTCTCCTTTATTGATGCTCTGTTGGATGGCGTTAAGGCCGCCACCCACAGACTTCGCACGGGGAACCAGCGCATTCCGGCATGCAAAGTCCGGTTTTGAGTCAAAACCAGACTTTGCCGTCTGCACCGCTGTGCGTGTCGGTCCATGACGCCACTTTCTGTGCAAATATGTGCTGGATATCGTATCTCTGCGTAGCCGCTCCAGGACCGGCCGCCACACATTGCCACTGGTCGGTGGTGGGGTGGGTCGAAATACAGCCGTGTCACCGACCAATCAGCATCCACACTGGACCACCGTACGTGTGGCGAAGCGGGAAGAAGTGTGCGAGCCGAATGTTACCCATTCGGATGTTTGGTCGGATGGCGTAAAGGCCGCCACCCACAGCTCTCGCACGGGGGCCCAGCGCGACCCGGCATGCAAAGTCCGGTTTTGAGTCAAAACCGGACTTTGCCGTCTGCACCGCTGTGCGTATCGGTCCATGACGCCGCTTTCTGTGCAAATATGTGCTTGATATCGTATCTCTGCGTAGCCGCTCCAGCACCGGCCGCCACACATTGCCACTGGTCGGTGGTGGGGTGGGTCGAAATACAGCCGTGTCACCTACCAATCAGCATCCACACTGGACCACCGTACGTGTGGCGAAGCGGGAAGAAGTGTGCCAGCGGAATGTCTCCCTTTTGGATTCTGTGTCGGATGGCGTCGAGACCGCCACCCACAGCTCTCGCACGGGGGCCCAGCGCGACCCGGCATGCAAAGTCCGGTTTTGAGTCAAAACCGGACTTTGCCGTCTGCACCGCTGTGCGTATCGGTCCATGACGCCGCTTTCTGTGCAAATATGTGCTTCATATCGTATCTCTGCGTAACCGCTCCAGGACCGGCCGCCACACATTGCCACTGGTTGGTGGTGGGGTGGGTCGGAATACAGCCGTGTCACCGACCAATCAGCATCCACACCGGACAACCGTACGTGTGGCGAAGCGGGAAGAAATGTGCGAGCGGAATGTCTCCTTTATTGATGCTCTGTTGGATGGCGTTAAGGCCGCCACCCACAGACTTCGCACGGGGAACCAGCGCATTCCGGCATGCAAAGTCCGGTTTTGAGTCAAAACCAGACTTTGCCGTCTGCACCGCTGTGCGTGTCGGTCCATGACGCCACTTTCTGTGCAAATATGTGCTGGATATCGTATCTCTGCGTAGCCGCTCCAGGACCGGCCGCCACACATTGCCACTGGTCGGTGGTGGGGTGGGTCGAAATACAGCCGTGTCACCGACCAATCAGCATCCACACTGGACCACCGTACGTGTGGCGAAGCGGGAAGAAGTGTGCGAGCCGAATGTTACCCATTCGGATGTTTGGTCGGATGGCGTAAAGGCCGCCACCCACAGCTCTCGCACGGGGGCCCAGCGCGACCCGGCATGCAAAGTCCGGTTTTGAGTCAAAACCGGACTTTGCCGTCTGCACCGCTGTGCGTATCGGTCCATGACGCCGCTTTCTGTGCAAATATGTGCTTGATATCGTATCTCTGCGTAGCCGCTCCAGGACCGGCCGCCACACATTGCCACTGGTCGGTGGTGGGGTGGGTCGAAATACAGCCGTGTCACCGACCAATCAGCATCCACACTGGACCACCGTACGTGTGGCGAAGCGGGAAGAAGTGTGCAAGCGGAATGTCTCCCTTTCGGATGCTGTCTCGGATGGCGTAAAGGCCGCCACCCACAGCTCTCGCACGGGGGCCCAGCGCGACCCGGCATGCAAAGTCCGGTTTTGAGTCAAAACCGGACTGTGCCGTCTGCACCGCTGTGCGTATCGGTCCATGACGCCGCTTTCTGTGCAAATATGTGCTGGATATCGTATCTCTTTGTAAACGCTCCAGTCCCGGCCGCCACACATTGCCACAGGCCGGTGGTGGGGTGGGTCGAAATACAGCCGTGTCACCGGCCAATCAGCATCCACACTGGACCACCGTACGTGTGGCGAAGCGGAAAGAAGTGTGCGAGCGGAATGTCTCCCTTATGCGTGGTGTGTTAAATCGCGTAAAGGCCGCCACCCACAGTTCTCGCACGGGGGGCCAGCGCGACCCGGCATGCAAAGTCCGGTTTTGAGTCAAAACCGGACTTTGCCGTCTGCACCGCTGTGCGTGTCGGTCCATGACGCCGCTTTCTGTGCAAATATGTGCTGGATATCGTATCCCTGCGTAGCCGCTCCAGCACCGGCCGCCACACATTGCCACTGGTCGGTGGTGGGGTGGGTCGAAATACAGCCGTGTCACCGACCAATCAGCATCCACACTGGACCACCGTACGTGTGGCGAAGCGGGAAGGAGTGTGCGAGCGGAATGTCTCCCTTTTGGATGCTGTGTCAGATGGCGTAAAGGCCGCCACCCACAGCTCTCGCACGGGGGCCCAGCGCGACCCGGCATGCAAAGTCCGGTTTTGAGTCAAAACCGGACTGTGCCGTCTGCACCGCTGTGCGTATCGGTCCATGACGCCGCTTTCTGTGCAAATATGTGCTGGATATCGTATCTCTTCGTAAACGCTCCAGTCCCGGCCGCCACACATTGCCACTGGTCGGTGGTGGGGTGGGACGAAATACAGCCGTGTCACCGGCCAATCAGCATCCACACTGGACCACCGTACGTGTGGCGAAGCGGAAAGAAGTGTGCGAGCGGAATGTCTCCCTTATGCGTGGTGTGTTAAATCGCGTAAAGGCCGCCACCCACAGTTCTCGCACGGGGGGCTAGCGCGACCCGGCATGCAAAGTCCGGTTTTGAGTCAAAACCGGACTTTGCCGTCTGCACCGCTGTGCGTGTCGGTCCATGACGCCGCTTTCTGTGCAAATATGTGCTGGATATCGTATCCCTGCGTAGCCGCTCCAGCACCGGCCGCCACACATTGCCACTGGTCGGTGGTGGGGTGGGTCGAAATACAGCCGTGTCACCGACCAATCAGCATTCACACCGGACCACCGTGCGTGTGACGGAGCGGGAGGTGGTGTGCGAGCAGAACTTTTTTCTCGTGGATGCTGTGGCAGGTGCCGAAAAGGCCGCCACCCATAGCTTTCGCACGGGGGCCCAGCGCGACCCGGCATGCAAAGTCCGGTTTTGAGTCAAAACCGGACTTTGCCGTCTGCACCGCTGTGCGTATCGGTCCATGACGCCGCTTTCTGTTCAAATATGTGCTGGATATCGTATCTCTGCGTAAACGCTGCAGCACCGGCCGCCACACCTTGCCACTGGCCGGTGGCGGGGTGGGTCGAAATACAGCCGTGTCACGAAACAATCAGCATCCACACTGGACCATCGTACATGTGGCGAAAGGGAAGAAGTGTGCGAGCGGAAAGTGTCCCTTAAGGATGCTGCGTTGGATGGCGTTAAGGCCGCCACCCACAGCTTTCGCACGGGGGACCAGCGCATTCCGGCATGCAAAGTCTGGTTTTGAGTCGAAAACCGGACTTTGCCGTCTGCACCGCTGTGCGTGTCGGTCCATGACGCCGCTTTATGTGCAAATCTGTTCTGGATATGGTATCTCTGCGTAACCGCTCCAGGACCGGCCGCCACACATTGCCACTGGCTGGTGGTGGGGTGGGTCGAAATACAGCCGTGTCACGGAACACTCAGCATTCACGCTGGACCACCGCACGTGTGGCAAAGCGGGGAAAAGTGTGCTGGCGATATGTTTCCCTTATGAATGCTGCGTTGGATGGCGTCAAGGCCGCCACCCACTGCTCTTGCACGGGGGCCCAGCGCGACCCGGCATGCAAAGTCCGGTTTTGAGTCAAAACCGGACCTTGCCGTCAGCACCGCTGTGCGTGTCGGTCCATGACACCGCTTTCTGTGCCAAAATGTTCTGGATATCGAATCTCTTCGTAGACGCTCCAGAACCGGCCGCCACACATTGCCACTGGCCGGTGGTGGGGGTGGGTCGAAATACAGCCGTGTCACCGACCAATCAGCATCCACACCGGACCACCGTGCGTGTGACGAAGCGGGAGGTGGTGTGCGAGCAGAACTTCTTTCTTATGGATGCTGTGGCGGATGGCGAAAAGGCCGCCACCCACAGCTTTCGCACGGGGGGCCAGCGCGACCGGGCATGCAAGGTCCGGTTTTGAGTCAAAACTGGACTTTGCCGTTTGCACCGCGGTGCGTGTCGGTCAATGACGCCATTTTCTGTGCAAATATTTGCTTGATATCGTATTTCAGCGTAGACGCTCCAAGACCGGCCGCCACACCTTGCCACTGGCCGGTGGTCGGGTGGGTCGAAATATAGCCGTGTCACGGACCAATCAGCATGGACATCGTACGACCGTACGTGTGGCAAAGCGGGAAGAAGTGGGCGAGCAAAATGTCGCCCTTTTGGATGCAGTGTCTTGTGGCGTCATGGCCGCCACGAGCAGCTCCTGGTGGGGGGGGCAGCCCAACCCGACATGCAAAGTCCCGTTTTGAGTCAAAACCAGACTTCGCCGTCTGCACCGCGGTGCGTGTCGGTCCATGACGCCGCTTTCGGTGCAAATGTTTGCTGGATATCGTATTACTCCGTAGACGCTCAAAGACCAGCCGCCACTCATTGCGACTGGTCGGTGGTGGGGTAGGCCGAAATACTGCCGTGTCATCGACTAATCAGCTTCGACACCGGACCACCGTACGTGTGGCGTAGCGGGAAGAAGTGCGCGAGCGGAAAAACTCCGGCTGAGATGCTGTGGCAAATGGCGTCAAGGGCGCCTTCAGCAGCTCTTGCTTGGGGGGGCAGCGTAACCCGGCATGCAAAGTCCGGTTTTGAGTCAAAACCGGACTTCGCCGTCGGCACCGAGGTGCGAGTAGGTCCATGACGCCGCGTTCTGTGCAAATATTTGCTGCATATCGAATTACTGCGTAGACGCTCCTAGACCGGCCGCCACACATTGCCACTGGTCGGTAGTGGGGTTGATAGGAAGACAGCCGTGTCACCGACCAATCAGCATCGACACCGGACCACCGTACGTGTGGCGAAGCGGTAGAACATGTGAGAGCTATTTGTGTCCCCTATGCATTGTGTGTCGGATGGCGTGTGAGGCGCCGCCCACTGCTCACGCTTGCGGGGCCAGCCCCACACGGCACGCATAGTCCGGATGTCAGTCGAAAACGGACTTTGCCCTTCGCCTCCGTCGCTGCCACCGCCGCCTGTGCCCACAGCGGCGGCGGCAACGACCAGTGCCGAGGTCCCCGCGTGTACTGCAGCCACTGCCTCGTCCCGCCCACCCGCTGCCACGACGGCGCGCGTGGCAGCAGCGTCTCTGGCGGCCGCGCCGGCCTTCAAGCTTCCAGTCGCCGCAACCGCTGCCGGGGGGGGCGAGGACCTCCTATGCAGTTGCCGCCAGCCCCCCCGAACTTCTCAAGCGCGTCTGCGTGCGCGACCGCCGCCCTATCGGCCGTGTCGAGGCCCCCGCCTCCTGATGGTTCAGGACGCTGGCGCTCCTGCCCCGGCCCTTGCCGCACGGTGGGCGCGGGCGCCTTGGTGGCGGCGGGGGTGGCAAGCGGCCTCCGCCGCGCACGCACGACCAAAGGGGCGGCGGGAGCTCCGTCGACCGTTTCGACAGCCTTGTGCTCCTGCTTCCGTTTGGCCTTATCGCATGCAGAGGGGGGGCTAGGCGGCTGGACGGCCGCGACCCTCTCCGTCGCACCTCGCGCCTCCGCTCCCAACCAAGCCTCACCCCCATGTTATACTTTTTAGGGTCCTTTCCATTTCCCTGCGCACTCTCTTTTCTCACGCGATGCTTCCCTGCTTATATGGGAGAGCTGCACATGGACGGCTCTCCACGGCGCCCACTCAAACCCTATTCATTTCAAGATGGTGCTACCTCCTCACCCCTCTTGCCGGTCTCTCTCCACTCTTATACGTCGCCATCAAAAGTGCACCTCCTGAAGGTCCGACAACCGCAGTCATGCGAGAGGACGCCGCTCCCTCCATTGCCTCCTACCTGGGCGAACAAAGAACATTCACACATTTTTAAAGTTTTCAAGTAGCCCGCCAAGCGCAAATCAATAATCGAAAGCATCCCTAATCACAACAAAAAACTCGTGTGTGCATGGTGCTTGGGCCTTTGTCTCGACCACAGGGGGTGCCGTGCGTCCGGGCTTCGTATCAATTCCCCAAGTGCTCCCATCTCATTGGACAGTCCTCGCACGATTGTGTGCTCCCACCAGTTCACACGGTTCAGCGGCATTGTGCCGCCTATCACGTGCATGTCAAGTGGATGGTCGGATCCGACCATCCACTAGTCATGCATGTGATAGAGAACACGCACATGCATTTGCTGTGGATTTGCCGGACCGATACATTCTCATTTGTGAAAAGTGCTCTCGAAAATTGGATGGGGTCTACTGCTAGCAGGACTTTTTTCGCTGCTGAGAGAGACCATGACGCGCTCGTCGTCATGATCGAGATCATGTGACAAGCAAGTATGTCTCAAGCTGGGGTTCACGGTTGGGCTCGTTCTCCGAGACGACATCGGCTTTCACGGGCCGCAGTAGAGGCCTTGAGCGGACGCGCAATATCAATTCGCATCAAATTTCACGACAGTAAGGAACACGGTCTTTGAAATCCCACTGCGTCGAAGCGCTTGTAATGCAGTTTAGCGCTCGATCAAAGCGCAAACATTCTTAACAGTGGGAATGTGCACCGCTCCCGTTCCTGTCTGCGCACGGGGCGAAGGCGCAAAATGCGCCTCGTTAGCGAATCTAAAATTCGTTGTCGCGCCCTTGGACTGCCCACGTAGCTCCTCGCAAAGCGGTTCTTAAAGCATTCTTGAAACGTAGCACTCCTGTCTTGTTTCAGAGACTCTTCCTTTCATTCTCAGGCGGCTCTTGATTGGGTTCTGGTCCCCCGTCGACGCCTTCGACATGAAGAAACGTCTCTTCTTGATGAAACCATGTTGCTTTTATTTGATCGTGCCCGAATCGCGCGTTCAAGGCCATGGCGAGTCGTGCCTCATCGCGCCTTATTCGCGCCTTTTAGTTGCACAAAAAGCGCCCCCCAACAGCCCCTTGGGCGCCTTCCAGAGCCCTTGTCAGTAGAGTGCACTTACTATGGATGACATCAATAACCTGCGTACACTAATTTTTTTCATCAATTAGGGAACTAGTCACAGTTCAATTCAGAGCCATCTGGAGAACCTTGTGATAGTCAAACCCGCCTCCCGCAGGATGATTATGCCAGGACTGCCCCCAAGCGAAGGAAATGCAGAAGAAATGGGCAGCACCATGATCATCACGATAGATCGCGGAGAGGCTTGCCGTGATAGCAGAGTTATGGCTCTGTCGTCCACATGAACGAACGCATGTGATACATCACACGAGAGCCACGACCTGAGAGCGCGCTCCCATGTGGCACGGCTGTGTATGGCTGGATACGCGTGCTTGACATGCGGCCAATGTTCGTGGCCGGGCGGTGGCCACTTCCCCCCCCCCTCTTGGCCGTCCCTCGAACAGGCTGTGCGATACAGCCGCCGCGGCAGTCTCGGCGGCGCCAAAAGTCTTGCTAAAAAACATGAATTGCACTGGTGCAGAGCGGACCGCCCCCCCCGCCCATCTTCGCCCCCGCCGAGACAAGGAGCCTTCAAGCAGGTCGTTTGCCGAGGAAACTGCGCAAGAGGAGACGTGGGGAACCACCCAGGAGCGGAATGGAAATCGCTTCAAGTAGGGACTACTAGTGGGCGGCCCTTGAAGCCCTCAGAAGACGTTCCTTTGTCCCGCACCTGCGCGTTAAAACAAACCTAATTAAATGCGCGTACCACATAAATTTATGAATAAATGTACAATTGATCAATGGCGTAGTTGAAGCCGGATCAAAAAATGTATATTTTTACTCCCCATGGCATTTTCACTGCCTGTGACCGCGAGGCGTTCCGATCCACGGACTCTCGGACCGCTGCACGTGAGTGCTCGTTTGCTCGATGCGCTTCTGGCGCAGTGGACCGTAAATCATGAACCTAGACTTCCGCGCACCCGACTGTGAGCACGTGCAAGAGCGTGATTTTGGATCGCCGTTGACCTCGGTTCCCTGTGTTAATGCCTGCTTCACATTTCGCGAACAATCATGCCTAAGATGCTAAAAAAGACTTGCCGTGCGCATTCTCCTGAATCCTGAGTGCACTCTGCCACACATCCTGAAGAAAACAACACTCTGGGTGTATGTACATGTCTGTTTCTTCTACCCCTCACGAGAAGCATGCACATTGATGATCGGGGGGCCACATGATTTCAGTTCCACACCCTCGTGCCCAGCCCGTCGGCGCAAGGCAAACACGTGTCTGAGAAGTCTTTCGAGAGTAGCGCTGCCTGACGGTGCCCGCGTCGTGGTGGGGACTTCGCGGTCACCTCTAAGTCAACCTGGTGCACTTCGTATGCGCCGGTTGTGCCACAGTTTGTGGACAGTCACACGCTTGTGCAGCGAAACGTGTCTGAAACGACTCGTACTCGGTAGAAGGATGGGCGGACGGTCACTAAATTGCATCGACGGCTCGTGTAAATCTGCTCTGCTGATGCGCGTTTGCGGAACATCGCTTCGCACTGTTGCTTGGATTTGCAAGGGACATGTGCATTTCGGATTGTTCCACGCGAGAATGTACTGCAAAACAATGCGGATTCTTGGCTATCTCAGCCGGTACAGAACAACACGCTCCACTTCTTAGATGATGACGTAGCCTTTTACGTCCTGGTAGGACTAGGACATAAATTGATAGAAAGAGAGCGTCTGCCACGCCGTGGTCCAGCTCGTGTACGTAAAATTGAGTTCTATGGGAGTTTTTCGGCGACATATGGGACACCTTGCGAATGCTTGCGTCGTCGATTCGGGCCCGATGCGCGGGGTTTTAGGAACATGGTTTAAGACCCACTGCGCAGCCATGCGTATCTAAAGCTCCCCCCCCTCTTGGTTGTCCTCTCATCCAGTGGGCAACGAGGGCGCGCCTCGGGTGCCCTTCCGCTGACCTTCTGGCTCTTCACTCCGGTTGCACGCCCGCGATGCTGTCGCCTCGCAGTTTATCTACCCTTGGCCGGGGCAAACGCCGGCGCGCCGTCCGGGTGATTGGGGAGTAAATAAGGTCCCGCCACTGCGCTGCAGTCATCCAAAAACACGCACTCGCTCCCACGGGGGCAGGGGAGGAAGAAAGCAGGGGGGCAGACGGAGGTGGTTGCGGTAGCAGGACGGCGAGCGTGAGCGGTGGAGCAGCCCAACGCACGATCTACTGGAACAGTAGCACCTATTCCCGTCCAGCTGTAAGGCAAATCCAATTGCTACTGCAGCTGCTCGAAAACCATCTCAGGACAAGAAGCGCACAACGACCGCGCTTCACACGAAGTGCACGCGTACGACGTCCACACGTGCTTTTCTGGTACTGCTTTTTTCCCTAGAGTCGTGGGACACTCTGACAGCCGAGGAAAAAGTTTCGGGCGGTGACCTCATCGAATGCCTCAGAAACACTGTTTTATTCATTTGCCTGATTGCGTGAGACTCTCACCGTCGCCGCCGCCGCGGTTGTGTGACCTTCTCCACTGCCACCGCAATAGCCCTGCACTCCCGTCTCCATGACTGCCGCAACAGCCATCGCCGTCCCTCGCCCCCCACCAGCCGCTGTCCGACCCCCCCGAGCCGCCGCCGCCGCGGCCGCCACATTCTGGCCCTAATCCCCCAACGTGTCTCAGCCACCGGCTCAGCGGCGACGGCGGCGGACCAAGTAGCAGCGTCGGCATCGGCAGCGGCAGCGGAAGCGGCAACGGCAGGGCCAGCGGAAGGAAGGCAACGTCAGGCGGTGGCGGCGGCAGCCAGTAGGGGCGGCAGCCAGCGGCGGCAACAGCCAGCGGCGGCGGCAGCCAGTGGGGGAGGCGGCCGGCGAGGGCGGCCGGGTGAGTGGGGGGGCATCCGGCAGAGTGGAGGAGCGGCAACGCCCAGCCGCGGCCGTGGTGCGCCCGGCTGCCGTTGTGACACCGCCCGGCCGCCGCGGTGACGCCGCCCAGCCGGCGGAGGCGACAGCCGGCAAAAGCAGCAGCCGGTAGCGGGGGCCTGCAGCAAAGCCGCCGCGACCGTCACGGGCGCCTCCCCCCAGCACAGGTCCTCGTCGGCGTAGCGGGAGATGTAGCCCCGCCGGTGGACCTCGCTGGACCTCAACGTATCCTCTGTCACAGAGCCGTACACGAAGCCCCCAATCTCGTTGAGGACCTCGCGCCGCCAGCACGCGTTGGTGCCCACAAAGTCCGTCATGCCAAACCCGTCACGCCCCGCGCAGATGCCGTCATAATAGATGGCGTTGTGGTGAGCACAGTAGTCGGGGTGGTCGCCGCTGACATTGGCAAGCCGCTGCGGACAGCCCACAAAGCCGACATCCCGGTTGATCCGCCAGGACCTGGACGTGCCCGCCCCCAGCTCAGGGTCCTCGGCCTGGATGAGCTGCAACTGGAGCCTGTCGCTGCACTGCTCATCCAGCATGAGCGGCAGGACGCGAAGGAGGTAGCTCTCAACAGACTCCATGTCCGCGTTGAGGAAAAGCAAAATCTTGCCGTCCGCGTTGCTGTTCGAAAGCACATTATTAATGTTGCCCGCCTTGTTGTGAACGTTAGCCGGCTTGACACGCGCGACCAGCGAGAGCCGCGGCAGCGCGCCCGGCGCGAACATGTCAGCGCCATATGGGCCAAACTCAAACTGGTGCGCCTCGACGGCACAGTCATGGCGGGGCAGGTTGTCGCCCGCCTTGACGGTGCAGTGCTCAACCAAGCACCTTTCGTTCATCGTTTCCTCAAGGAGGGGGTCGTAGCCCGCCTCCTCCACGCACATCTGGTAGGACGAGGCCAATGTCGCTCCGCTTAGCCATCTTGGACGTGGAAAAGAACGCGTCGTCGGCGATCCGGATGTGCAGCAGATGCGCCGGGTACTCGAGCTTCATCGCAGCCCGGATGTTCAGACGCAGCTGCTCCGTGTCCTCCTTGTAGTGGCAGATGATGACGTCCACGGTCGGCCAGTCAGCCACCGGTAGCGCGGGCCGGAGGGCGTCTAGGCTGCGCCAGCGACGCTTGATCGGCTTCCACAATCCAAAGTGGCTGATGAGTACCGATACGAACAAAAGAATCTCGCTCATGACGAGCACCACCCAGCAAACAGGTGCCTGACGGTTCTCACCTCGAACAGAAAGCCAGAAAAAGTAGAAGGCGCCCGCCGGGATCATCGCGAGGTAGAAGAACCGAAAGACCAGCATGGAAACGAGCGCAGAGGCCCGAAAAAATACCGGTCGTAGCACGACGGCACCGCGAGGGCCGAGATGTACGACTCAGCGAGGGTGTGCTCCGATGTGTTGGACAGCTCGGCAATGGCACCGCGAGACACACCAGCGGCGGCTGCCGAGGTCGCCCCACCCTTCTTGAGAGAGTGGGAGGCAAAGACGGTGCCCACTGGAGCCGAAACGCCGAGGCGTTGAAGCCCTTCCCGCAGCCCGCCAGTGACGAGCTTGCTTGCTGCCGATGTTGGGCAGCGAGGGAAGATGCACTCGTCGTTGCGTGCTCCAGCTGTGCGGCGGTCCGACAAGACGCGAGCGAGCAGTTGCCGAGGGAGGTCAGGATGCCCCGGCGGCGCGGCCGGGAACGTCCGCGCAATGAGGCCGTCACGGGGCGCAGTCTTGTGGTCTGGGACTTGGTAGCACGTGCGTCCATCGGCCGGCAACTCGACGTCTTGAAGACGGAGTCGAGTGATGTCCGCGGCGCGGCGTAGCCACCAGAACTGGAGCACGACGGCCGTCAGTCGGTGGCGCAGGGGCATGGGGGTGTATGGAGCCAAGAGAGCAAGACGCCACGCAATGGCGCACGGCAGAGGGATCCGGATCGGCCTGGTGTCAGGACGAAAGGTCAATCCCGCTCGGCGAAATCCTGCCTTGGCTTCGCGGACCAGCTCCGAATTGCAAGGATTGCCGAAGCCAGCTGCCACGTGTCGCTTGCGAACGGCAGCCAACATCGGCTTCAGTGTCGCTGCCACAACGGTGCTGCGCCGCCACTGGTAGCCAATGTAATGGACCACCGTCGCCGTCGTCGCGGGCAGCGCCCGCACACCACGGCTGCGACAGTACGCGGCGAACGCGGCCCAGAGCCCGCCGTATCGGTCCGCGGTGCCCGGCCGTACAGACCAAAGCCTTAGGAATCGAGCGGCAGCTCCACCAGCGCCGCCGCCGGGCGCGGCACGCGCCAAGACCTTGCTCTGGTCACGGCGCCAGCGGCGGCCAGGCGCAGTCCCTTCCGCGTCTCCCGTGCGTAAGCGCGGGCCGTCGCCGAGCGTTGACGCTGCACCTCTTCCTCCGAGCGGCCGCCTTGCTCGAAACGAAACACGGCGACGCGCCATGTGGGGTGGGGGGCCGGTCGCTGGCTGCGGCCCGCGGAAAAAATGCCTGCGACTTGCGGCAACAGCCACGCCTCTTGCGCTCAAGCGACCGCCGGCTCCCACCACTCTTGCGCCGTCCAAACGGGAAGAATTACAGTGGCCGTTGCCTTGTCGGCGATGACCTTGTCCAGAACCCTGCTGGCCTGCGAAAATGGGGCGTTGATCCAGTTGTTCTCTGCGCCCCCCCACCACACCGCGAAGGCGTCCACCGCCTCCGTTCCTGGCGCATGCAGCTGCGTGTTGAACCTTGGGCAGACAGCGTTGAGGGGCGAGGCAAATCGGTCGACGGTGTGCTGGCCGTAGCGCCGCACCAATGCCTCGTACACTCCGGGATGCAGTCGCCAGTCGTCGCTGTCCGTCCGCCGAGACAGCGCATCCGCCCACACGTTGGCGACGGATGCCAACCAGGAAGCCTCGATGGAGATGCCCAGCCGCTGCATCACGTCGTGCAGCTTGCGCAGCTCCTGCATGATGACCGGGGAGCGGCTGGAGAAGGAATTGACCACGTGCATGGCGACTCGGCTGTCCACGCGCAGTCTCAATACGCCGAGCTTGCCAGCCAATTGCGGACCGAAGGCCAGCAGGCAAAATCGTACTGCCACCAATTCCTTCACGTTGATGTGCAGGCTGCGGTGTTGCAGGCTGAAAAAGCCCGCAGCGGGTAGCAGGTCGCCCCAGTGACCTCCCCACCCCCAAGGCGATGCGTCCGTGGTGAGGACGCCGACCTCCGTGGGCCACAGCGCCCGACCAACGCCAGGCTCCCGCCGCAAGCGGGTGAACCACTGCAGGTCGCGCACCGCCCCGTGGGAGAGCAAGGTCGTGCCGGTCCGTCGCGTCTGCGCGTCGTACAGGCGGCGCAGGTAGAAGCGCGCGGAGGGAATGGCCAAAGAGCAGGACACCGCCGTGCCGGTGAAACGCGTCAGAGCCTTCGCGGATACGCGGCGACTGGTGCTCGTTGCCGCAGACAGCAAGGCTTTGGCCCCGCGGATGACTTTGTCCAGGCGCTCCTTCGGCAGCACGAGAACGCGGCGCCGGGTGTCGGCCAAGAAGCCGAGAATGGGCAGCCTGGTGGTGCCCGCAGCCACGCCCTTGGTGGCGTGAACGTGCAGCCCCAAGTCCGCAAACAGCCGCACGATCTCGACGCGGCCAGCCGTAGCCGAAGCCGCCGACGAAGGGCGCTCGTCCCGCCCCGTGGACGCGAAATCGTCCACGTACGCCATCATATGGAAGCCGCGTAGGCGAAGGGCAGCAACGACGGGGCGCAGCATTTTCGTCCATGCCCACGGCGATAGACGCATCCCGAAAGGTAGCACCCGTGGCTCGTAGACCACTCCGTCCACGACGAATCGAAAGTACCTCCGGTGAGCGGGGAAAATACGTATGTGGTAGAATGCATTCTTGACGTCCCAAGAAATTAAGTGCTCGTCCGGGAGTACTCCAGCAAGAAAGCCGGCGAGCCGCTGGTACTTGAATGGCCGTGCCGCAATGTAGTGATTGATCTGTCTTAGGTCCACCACCATCCTGTCCTTGGGGCCGTGCACGACAAAGGTCGGAGACACCCACGACGACCCGGCGCCGACCGCCTTGCTGAGTCGTCGGACGTAACCCGCACCCACCCACCGGTCGACTTCGGTCCGGCACCAGACCAGCTCTGCGTACGGCATGGGATAGCCGCGGGAGCGTGTGGGCTTGGGGGTGGACACCCAGGGGATGCGCAAGCCGTAAAGGATAGTGCGCAATACCCAAGGCCCCGCCCCGAGCGCGGCCCATACTCGTGTGGAGAGGCGGAGAGAGTTGAACGGGGAGACGGCCGCCGCCGCCGCGTCGTCCTCTGCAACCACCTTCTCGTGTCGACTTTGCCGCTGGTTGGGGCGGCGCCGACGCTTGCGTGCCTTTGGGACGGCTGCGCCCCCCGGCACGCGAGGGGGCGAGCCCGACCCCCGAGATGGGCGGGGGGTCGGCGGCGCCCGGCCCGGCTTGGCCTTATGCGCCCCCATTGGGGCGCCCCCCTCGGCCGGGCTTGGCAGGCTTGGGCGTTGCGGCATCGCCGCGGATGCCGTTGGCGTGGCGCTCGCCATGGCGGCGGGCAGCGAGCCTGACAAAGCTCTCGTTCTGGGCAGCCTGGAGGAAGTCGTACGCGGGACAGTAGACGGCTGCGTCGGTGTCCTGGAAGACCAGCGACCGAAGAGTGTCCGCAGCGTGTCCATCGGTGGTAGCTAGCTGGAGGACCTTGTAGCGGGCGCTGGCGAGGACAAACAGCTGGTGCAGCGCCACACAGGTATCCTTGTCAAAGGACGAGACGGCTCTCCCCCGCTCCACCACCGCTTGCTCTCGCGTCAGCACGCGGTTGTGCAGGAATTGTAACCAGGCACAGATGTTGTACACAAATTTCAGGTCGTGCGCGGCCTTGCCGCCGACGCGGGACTGAACACGTGCGTAACGCGTATCGCCAGTGACGTCAAATGGCGCAGGAAAGGCCAAGCGGGGGCTACCTTCCGGTGGCAGAACAAATCCGCGGATGATTGGAGGTGCCGCCCGGATCTTGGCCACCTGCTTGGGGTCGAAGGGGCTGACGTACGACGGCTTCACCTTGGACTCGTCTCTTTCCCAGTCGTCACCGTCGAAAGGGCCCTCGTCCTCCGAGTAGTCCTCGTCGTCGCCGTCGTCTGGCTCGGAAGGCGGGCCGTCGTCGCCCCCCCCGCCGCCACCTCCAGGGCCACCGTTGCCTCCACCTGGGGGGCCGCCGCCACCCCCGCCGCCGCCGCCGCCGCCGCCGCCACCACCTCCGCCAGAACCCGCGCCAGATGCGCCGCTCTTGTCGGAGCCAGACCCTGACCCACCGCCGTCCGCGCCAGCGTCAGCACCGCCGCCGGATCCGCTTCCACCTCCGCCGCCCGTCGCAGCACCTCCGCGACCACCACGTCGCGGGCGCCCCCCCGCGGCGCACGATATCACCGGGAGGGGGGGGGTGGAGTGGAGTGCCCAAAGGAGAGTGAGTAGCCAAAGGAGGGGGTACGTTGACCCCGAGTTACCCGTCGCCCCCAGATGGGGGCCGGGACGGCTGGACAATGCGTCACAAAGACCGTTCCCCCGCAGGGGTGCCAGCGCCACGATAGACGCCATAGATCGGGGCCGCGTCGTGCCCACCGAGACCGGTAGACGCTGTTTTCCCGTAGACGGAAAAACAGCGGACGTGCTGCACCCAGTGGCCAGGCGAAGGGACGCGGCGGCGTCGCCTCTTATGGGGCGCTGGGGCGGGGGGAGGTGCAGGGCACCGCCGTGGTGTGGCTGCCACGGCGGCGGCGGCGTGTGGCCGCCGGTGCTCGGCGTATCCGGCGCCGAGGCACCTCCCCCCCGCAGCGGCACGGGGTGATCGAAACGGATCACCCGTCGCCCGCGCCTCCGTCCATTCAATCTAACTAACAATTCCGGCGACGCCCAGAAGGGGAGCCTATAACCGACAAATCAGGGACATGATACGTGGGGGTATGTACATGTCTGTTTCTTCTACCCCTCACGAGAAGCATGCACATTGATGATCGGGGGGCCACATGATTTCAGTTCCACACCCTCGTGCCCAGCCCGTCGGCGCAAGGCAAACACGTGTCTGAGAAGTCTTTCGAGAGTAGCGCTGCCTGACGGTGCCCGCGTCGTGGTGGGGACTTCGCGGTCACCTCTAAGTCAACCTGGTGCACTTCGTATGCGCCGGTTGTGCCACAGTTTGTGGACAGTCACACGCTTGTGCAGCGAAACGTGTCTGAAACGACTCGTACTCGGTAGAAGGATGGGCGGACGGTCACTAAATTGCATCGACGGCTCGTGTAAATCTGCTCTGCTGATGCGCGTTTGCGGAACATCGCTTCGCACTGTTGCTTGGATTTGCAAGGGACATGTGCATTTCGGATTGTTCCACGCGAGAATGTACTGCAAAACAATGCGGATTCTTGGCTATCTCAGCCGGTACAGGACAACACGCTCCACTTCTTAGATGATGACGTAGCCTTTTACGTCCTGGTAGGACTAGGACATAAATTGATAGAAAGAGAGCGTCTGCCACGCCGTGGTCCAGCTCGTGTACGTAAAATTGAGTTCTATGGGAGTTTTTCGGCGACATATGGGACACCTTGCGAATGCTTGCGTCGTCGATTCGGGCCCGATGCGCGGGGTTTTAGGAACATGGTTTAAGACCCACTGCGCAGCCATGCGTATCTAAAGCTCCCCCCCCCTCTTGGTTGTCCTCTCATCCAGTGGGCAACGAGGGCGCGCCTCGGGTGCCCTTCCGCTGACCTTCTGGCTCTTCACTCCGGTTGCACGCCCGCGATGCTGTCGCCTCGCAGTTTATCTACCCTTGGCCGGGGCAAACGCCGGCGCGCCGTCCGGGTGATTGGGGAGTAAATAAGGTCCCGCCACTGCGCTGCAGTCATCCAAAAACACGCACTCGCTCCCACGGGGGCAGGGGAGGAAGAAAGCAGGGGGGCAGACGGAGGTGGTTGCGGTAGCAGGACGGCGAGCGTGAGCGGTGGAGCAGCCCAACGCACGATCTACTGGAACAGTAGCACCTATTCCCGTCCAGCTGTAAGGCAAATCCAATTGCTATTGCAGCTGCTCGAAAACCATCTCAGGACAAGAAGCGCACAACGACCGCGCTTCACACGAAGTGCACGCGTACGACGTCCACACGTGCTTATCTGGTACTGCTTTTTTCCCTAGAGTCGTGGGACACTCTGGCAGCCGAGGAAAAAGTTTCGGGCGGTGACCTCATCGAATGCCTCAGAAACACTGTTTTATTCATTTGCCTGATTGCGTGAGACTCTCACCGTCGCCGCCGCCGCGGTTGTGTGACCTTCTCCACTGCCACCGCAATAGCCCTGCACTCCCGTCTCCATGACTGCCGCAACAGCCATCGCCGTCCCTCGCCCCCCACCAGCCGCTGTCCGACCCCCCCGAGCCGCCGCCGCCGCGGCCGCCACATTCTGGCCCTAATCCCCCAACGTGTCTCAGCCACCGGCTCAGCGGCGACGGCGGCGGACCAAGTAGCAGCGTCGGCATCGGCAGCGGCAGCGGAAGCGGCAACGGCAGGGCCAGCGGAAGGAAGGCAACGTCAGGCGGTGGCGGCGGCAGCCAGTAGGGGCGGCAGCCAGCGGCGGCAACAGCCAGCGGCGGCGGCAGCCAGTGGGGGAGGCGGCCGGCGAGGGCGGCCGGGTGAGTGGGGGGGCATCCGGCAGAGTGGAGGAGCGGCAACGCCCAGCCGCGGCCGTGGTGCGCCCGGCTGCCGTTGTGACACCGCCCGGCCGCCGCGGTGACGCCGCCCAGCCGGCGGAGGCGACAGCCGGCAAAAGCAGCAGCCGGTAGCGGGGGCCTGCAGCAAAGCCGCCGCGACCGTCACGGGCGCCTCCCCCCAGCACAGGTCCTCGTCGGCGTAGCGGGAGATGTAGCCCCGCCGGTGGACCTCGCTGGACCTCAACGTATCCTCTGTCACAGAGCCGTACACGAAGCCCCCAATCTCGTTGAGGACCTCGCGCCGCCAGCACGCGTTGGTGCCCACAAAGTCCGTCATGCCAAACCCGTCACGCCCCGCGCAGATGCCGTCATAATAGATGGCGTTGTGGTGAGCACAGTAGTCGGGGTGGTCGCCGCTGACATTGGCAAGCCGCTGCGGACAGCCCACAAAGCCGACATCCCGGTTGATCCGCCAGGACCTGGACGTGCCCGCCCCCAGCTCAGGGTCCTCGGCCTGGATGAGCTGCAACTGGAGCCTGTCGCTGCACTGCTCATCCAGCATGAGCGGCAGGACGCGAAGGAGGTAGCTCTCAACAGACTCCATGTCCGCGTTGAGGAAAAGCAAAATCTTGCCGTCCGCGTTGCTGTTCGAAAGCACATTATTAATGTTGCCCGCCTTGTTGTGAACGTTAGCCGGCTTGACACGCGCGACCAGCGAGAGCCGCGGCAGCGCGCCCGGCGCGAACATGTCAGCGCCATATGGGCCAAACTCAAACTGGTGCGCCTCGACGGCACAGTCATGGCGGGGCAGGTTGTCGCCCGCCTTGACGGTGCAGTGCTCAACCAAGCACCTTTCGTTCATCGTTTCCTCAAGGAGGGGGTCGTAGCCCGCCTCCTCCACGCACATCTGGTAGGACGAGGCCAATGTCGCTCCGCTTAGCCATCTTGGACGTGGAAAAGAACGCGTCGTCGGCGATCCGGATGTGCAGCAGATGCGCCGGGTACTCGAGCTTCATCGCAGCCCGGATGTTCAGACGCAGCTGCTCCGTGTCCTCCTTGTAGTGGCAGATGATGACGTCCACGGTCGGCCAGTCAGCCACCGGTAGCGCGGGCCGGAGGGCGTCTAGGCTGCGCCAGCGACGCTTGATCGGCTTCCACAATCCAAAGTGGCTGATGAGTACCGATACGAACAAAAGAATCTCGCTCATGACGAGCACCACCCAGCAAACAGGTGCCTGACGGTTCTCACCTCGAACAGAAAGCCAGAAAAAGTAGTAGGCGCCCGCCGGGATCATCGCGAGGTAGAAGAACCGAAAGACCAGCATGGAAACGATGTCACTGGTGCTGTCGTGGCTGTAGAGGTCGAGCCCCGACTCTTGCGGTCGAGCCCCGACTCTTGCGAGAGCACACGGTGGGTGCGAGAGGGGCGGCTTTTGCCCCACTCGTCGTCTGCCTCTCCATTTCGGTCGCCGTCACCGCTCCCATGGCGTACGTTGACCCGCAAGCCCACCTCGTTGACTAGCGTCGGACAGTCGGGGTTGTACTTGGGCTGGCCATCTACGAGGAAGCTGTAGGTAAGGCGCCCAAGCGGTACAGAGACCACCACACGGAAGTACCCGGGCCGCACAGTCTCCATTGGCACGGCCACAGTAAACCGGTCCCAGCTGCCCAGCAGACACAGGATACGGCCGCCGGCGGACCATTCAAACATGTGCAGCTCCTTCGTACGTAGGTCGCTCTCGCTCTCGTCGGCAGGCTCCAGACGCCGGCCGTGACGAGCCGCCAAACGACTGGCCGTCGACGCATCCCGGCTGGTCGCAAGGAAGCGAATGGAGCCGGGCTCCCCGCTGCGACCACCGACATCGCGACCTCCACTGCCACCGGTGCGACTATGAGACATGGAGCGCGCGTGGTAGGAGCGGAGGGTCGTGGTGCCACAAGCGCTGTCACCGCCGCCGTCACGGCCGCCGCCGCTGCCATGGCTACCGTCGCGCCCACTCCGCCGTATGCTGTTGGCACCGAACGAGGCCCCTTCGTCAACAGATGGGACGGTCAGCAGGCGCCGGGCTTCTGACTCAGCTGCCGACTCGAGCCGGCTAGGCGGATACAGGGACGGGGTGGCCGACGAGTAGAAGGCCGATGCAAAACCCGAAATGTACGAAGAAGAGGAGCCGTCCGAGGTGGTCGTCGCGTCGGCCGAGGCGCCCCCGCCGGGCACCGCTGCCGCGCCGGGGGCAAACAGGGCGTCGACAGAATCCATCTCAGGGGACGAGGATGACGTTGCGACGGCGGCCAACGACGGCGACGTTGTGGACACGCAGCAAGGTGGGCGTAAGATGCAAAGCGGAGGGTGAGGGGATGAGTCGGGGCAAGAGCAGGCGCGCAAGGAAGAAAGGAGAAGGTGGGAGCTCGATGAAGCGCTCGAGTGTCGTGGACAACAGGACCCGCTCAGGCCGGCAGCCACGGCTGCCGCAAGTACCCGGCTCAGAACAGCAGCGAGACAGAGCCGCCCTGCCACAACAAGGCACCAGACCCAGGAACGAGTGCGCGACGCGGCTGAGAGGGCGACGCGGCACACCGCTCCGCGACACCACGGCCACGCGGCGCTCAGGCGCCACACCCAACGCAGCAGTCCAAACCACAAACCTGAAGAGCCGACGGCAGCTGCCACTGTCGTCGCCGTCGAGAGCGAGGCGCTCACCCCGCACTCAGTCAACGCCAGCAGCCGTGAGGGCGGCCACGCAAGCGGGAACGCGCCGCGCTCAGCTCATCACGCAGAAGACCCGCCCGTCAGTCATCTTCTGAGGGTCGGTGCCGTCGCCATTCAGCGAAAATCGTTCCGCGGGCCTTCTTGTGGCAGAGCAAGAGTCGTCGAGGGGAAAGGGGTGGCACATGGAAGACGCAGAGTTCCAACACATCAGCCGAGGCCCGCCACAAAATTGAACATCAAAACTAGAAATCACTTCTCACTCAAACCCTTAATACGCTCGCGCCATATAGGCACGATACAAAGCTGCCCGGGCTGCCCAGTTGCCCTTGCAGTGCACGAAGTACAGAAAGGCCTCCTCTACGTGTCGAATAGCTCTGCTCGTGGCAGTCGGTGATTGCTTTCCAAAAGAAAGCTGTACATCAAAAAAAGACCGACAACAATGACCAACTGCTTGGCGCAAAAGCCTACGATCGTTAGCGGTTAGTTCGAAAAACTTGGTCGGGTTACACGCTCTCAAATTCTTACTCGGTGCCTCGATGAGATAGGCACAAGGCAGAGACGCCGCCGCGGAGGGTGGGAGCGGATGCGCCGCGGCGGAGGGTGGGGGCGGAGGCGGCGCCGCGGAGGGTGGGGGTGGAGGCGCCGCGGCGGAGGGTGGGGGTGAAGACGCCGTCGCGGAGGGTGGGGGTGGAGGCGCCGCCGCGGAGGGTCAGGGTGAAGGCGCAGCGGTGGAGGGTAGAGGCGCAGGCGCCGCAGCCTCAGCGAGGCTACGTGCGGCCGCGTTCCCCTTAGGCACACCAGCGCCGCCCGCCTTCTCAGTCACAGACCGGACGCCCGGACGGGCCCGCGCGCCCCGCGCGTCCTCCGCGCGGCGAAGCGTAGACTTGAGTGCGCTCAGGGGCGCGGCCAGTGAAACGCAGGCCACCATGACAGCCCGCCCCCCGCGTAATAGTGCAGCCTGCAGCAGACTGGTCACGGATGAGTTCCTGAAAGGAACGTAACCGGGCCGCCGCAGAGCCGCAAAGACCAGACCCAAAGCGTGAAGGTCTCGGTTATTGGCCTTGGTCTCGGCTTCCTGGACGCCGCACGCCTCGCTGTCCCCAAGCCCCTCCCCGCCCACCAAGTCAAACAGCCAAAAACTGGTGGTTGGAGGGGCAGGTGCGTCCACAGACGAGGGGGGCCCGACGACGGCGAGCTCCACCACCGCGTGGGAGCGCGACGACGAGGAGTTGAGCTTCGTCGCTGACGTGCGGCGCCGCCCCAACGCCGCGTCCAGCAGGGTGCAAAACTCTGGCAGGGTCGCCAAGGTGACCGCCGTGGCGCCCGACAGCTTGGTACCGCCGCCGGCGCTGGGCAACAGGCGAACGCCTTCCGCCTGGTGACCCGCCTGGCTGTAGGCGCCGGCGGGTGCCCCACGAGCGCCGCCCGTCCCTCTGTCCCCCCCCCCCGCTGCCGCCGCCCGCGCCGCTCGCCTTTGGGATGCCTCCAGCGAGAAGGTCCGCCGGTGTTCCCAGGTACAGCTCCACAATAGAAGCCCGTATCGTCCGCCCCGCCCCCTCGGTCTGCACAGCCGTGAGCAGGTCCGCCGCAACCCGTACGGCCACCCCCGCGGCGGGCCACGCCTTGACCGGATCCCCCGCTGACGCCGCTTCCACCCCGCGACAGGCGGCGCCAGCCAGCCCCCCCAGGAGAGTGTGGGTCTTGCCCGAGCCGCTGGGGCCAAACGTGAAGACGGTGGCGGGGGCGCCGCCCAGCACCCCCGCCACAAGATGGGCCACCGCGCCGTCGTAGACGTCCGCCTGGCTGGCGGCGGCGTCGAAGACCCCGTCGAGGTTGTACGCCTCCGCCCAGCCTCTCCGGGACGCGGGGGGTAAGCCGGCGAGGCGGATGGACGCAGCACCAGGGTCAGCCACAAGAGTGGCGCCCTCAACCGACCCTTCCCCATCGAAGTGGGGGCGGACACGCGCCAGCACACGCACGGCGGCCTGGGCAGGCTTACGAGCCATACTGCAGGACGGATGGGAGGAAAGGGGAGAGGAACGGTCGTCCTGCGGCGCCGCGAGCCGTGGGGGAGCCCTGCCTGACGCAGCGGGGGCGCCGCAGCGCACGCAGGGAGGGGCGGGCGCGCGCCGCCCGCGTCGATCAACCCCCCGCCGTTGGCTGCTGTTGCCGCATGCAGCGGGCAGGCAGAGATCTCGCCGCCACAGGGGGAGCTGCCGTGCAGGCGCACCGCGGCGGCGGTGCGCGCATGGCGCGGCACGGGGCGGGACTCGCGCCTCCCGCCTCCGTCCCTCTCGATGGAGCAGGCAGGGGGGCGCGTGCCGTCCAGGTGGCCACGCAAGCGGAACCTGCCTGCTCCAGCCGTCTGACGGCGGCCCTGCCTCGTGCGGGACCAATGGATCAATGCCATGCGGGCCGCAATCGCACCGTGCCTGGCCCCCGCGGCATGGGCTGCCCCGCCGCGGCGTGAGCTGCCCCGCCGCGGCGTGAGCTGCCCCGCCGCCGCCGCCCGCACGCCTCAGCCGCAGCGGGTCACCCCGGCCGCCGTCGGCGGCGCGCTCAAGCAGCGGCTAGGCACCCCCGCCGCCGGCAGACGCACGCCCTAGCCTCGGCTGGGCACCCCCACCGCCGTCAGCCGCGCGCCCCAGCCGCTGCATGGCACCCCCCGCCGCCTGCGACCGCGCGCCCAAGCCGTGCCTGGGCACCCCCGCCCCCATCAGCGGCCCGCCACCGCCGCGCCCGAGATGGGTGGCGAACGCGCCAGCGGGTGTGCGCGCCAGTATGGGAGGAGGTGCCATCCCTCTGGATACCCACGAGCAGTCCGTGAGGGGGAAGCGCACTGCACGTGGCCGTCTCCCCACATCAGGGGGGCGTGGGTCCCCAGCCGCAGGTGTGGGCACAGCACGCGGGTGGGAAGGGGGTCAGGCTGAGGGCCTCAGGGAAAGGGGGTGGGAGATGTCACCACGTCTGCCGCCGCCGCCAGCCCGGCAGCTTGGCGGGTGCTGGTCCCTGCTCGCCGCGGGTATAAAGAGAGCACCCGTCAGCCCCAGACGGTGGTGCACCCCGCCCGCCCAGCGCTTTGTGCTTCGCAGCTGTTTTCCAGTGGCTCTTCCCCTTTCACACCCCCTGCTCCATTCTCCTTCCCAGGCCCCCTTCCCCACTCAGAGTCATGGCCGAGGCCCCCACCAACTCCAGCCCCTTCTCGGACGGCGACGGGGGCCAGTACATCGTCGTACTGGTCCCCGCGTCCCTGCGAGGCGGCAATCTGACGGGGGCAGTGGAGGTGACGGCGCGACCGCCTAGCCCGCCGCCCCCGGCGGCCGCCGGTGGCTACGGCGCGGCGCATCGCGCCGAGGCTCCCCCGCTAACCGACGACGCGGCGCCAGAGGCGTTTGTGGCTGTCGGCGGCACCAGTGGGCTGCTGGCCCGCGCATCGGCTCGCACGCGCGTGGCCGTCCGCTTTGGCCGGGACCTCCTGGCCCGCGCGGCGGCGGGGATGGGGGCGGGGGGCGCGGATCTTCCCGCGCCCGCCACGGACGAGAAGGCGGGGCGCGGCAGCTGGCTGGAGGGCGCGGCGACGGCCGTCCCCAACGCAGCGGCGACAGGTACCAACGTGGCAGGCGTGGCGGCAGCGGCCATTGCCGCCGCCCTCGCCGCCACCTCCTCTCCCGCTGGCGCTATGGCGGCCGGCTCCGCTGCCGCCACCCAAGCCCACCTTCCCCTGGGCGACCCGGCTGGGCGCCCTGCGCCGGAAGAGGGTCCCTCCCCTGAGCCGGAGGCGGCGCCTGCTGTCCAGTCGGCGGTTGAAGCCGACTGTGGCTCCGTGGACGTCGCGGATGCCCCTGGCACTGGCATGGCCGCAGGGGCGATGTCGGAGGACGCAGCAGCTGACGGGACTGAGGCGGCTCTGGGGCCGGGCCGTGCCATCTCCACCTCTCCTGTCACGCCCGCGGCGGTGGACCTGGTGGTGACCCCTGGCATCGGCGTGGCGTTGACGCGCCGACAGGAGTCGGACCTGTCTCGCATGAACGCCCGGCGCTGGGCGGCAAGCCAGGCGCGCACTGGGTCAGCCAGTCACGGCTCTCAGGGCTCCCCCCGCCGCGCCGGCCTCGCCACTCGCTCCAAGAGCGACGGGGCGGCACTGCGCACGGGTGGGACAGGCGCCCCTCCGGGCGGCGGTAGCCGCAGCGATGGCCGAATGGCCCCGCAGACCCACCGGCTCCGTGGTGGCGGGGCAGGCTCGTTCCGAGCGGCTACCTCGACCGCCACGACGACGGCGCCACGTGCGGGGGGCACGGGGGCGGCTGTACCCGCACCCAAGCCGCGAGTGCCTCGGTGCCGCCGCCGCGTATCCTTCCAGGCCTCATCGACGGGTGACGCGGGGTCGGACGAGCGGAACGCACGCAAGTGAGAGGGGCTGGAGGGGGCGGTGGCGGAAGAGCGCCGCAACGGGCAGCTGATGCGACGGCGGGGGGTAGCGGCGCCGGAGGGAAGAGGCGCAGGGGGGCGACGGATTATTGAGGAGGGGGCCGAGCGGGTGGGACGGGGTGCTGTTCTGTAGGAAAGTCCCCTTTTTTTTTTTATCGCTCTTGCCTTCGCAGTAAACCGCCCTCCCGACATCAAGACTGCCTCGTCACCATAACCACCTCGCATCTGTTTTCTCCCACCTACGTCAACCCAGTCCCCGTCCTCCCCCCACCCCCACCCCGCCGACCTTGCCCTCCCCACCGCTACGGCGGGTCGCCCCGCGTGGCCCGCCTCCTCCACGTCCAAGTCAATAACCGAAGCGGCCACAATGTCCATGTCTGCGTCGTTGGCACGGTCGGGTTCTTGGGGGGAGGGCACCACGCTGGGAGCGGCGCGGCGCGCGCCAGCGGCGGCTGCAGAGGCGGCAGCCACCGACGCCAACGCCGCCGCCGCCGCCGCCGCTGGCGTGACGGAAGCAGGAGCTGCCACCACCCTGTGGGGCGCCTGTGCTACTGGTGCGCGGTGCACGGGCCCAGGCGCGGCGGCCACCCGAGGCAGCACCCCCCCCTGGTGGGAGCGGGCCACCACCGCGAGCGGCCAGCATCTTGGCAGCGGCCGCCTTGGCAGCTGCACCTGCCACTGGCCTGGGCGCCACCACCACCGGTGCCGCAGCTGCCCCCCGCCCAGACGCCACCACGGCCGCCGCTGCTGCCCCCGCCGCTGCCGAATGGGCCGCCAGTGCCCTTGCGGCGGCCGATCCGGGGGTGACCACGGCACCCACGGGCAGTGCCGCCTGCGGCACCACCGTTGCCGGCGGTGGCTTGCGTCGCGGCGGCGCCTGAACGGCCACGCGCGGTTTCTTGGCCGCCGCCGCCATGGCCGCCACAGCTGCCGGACTGCCAGCAGGCGGCGCCAGCCGCTAGCCGGCCGTCACCGGATGAGAGCGCGCAACCGCCGCAGCAGCAGCGGCCGCCACGGTGGCCGCCGCTTTGCGCGCTGCAGCCGCGGCCGCGGCCGCCACCACGCCGGCAGACGTGGGACCTGCCACGGGTGGCGGCGGCGGTGGCCGGGGGAGCGCCGGCGGCGGTGGTCGGGCCCTGGCCGCGGCTGCGGCAGCAGCAGCGGCGGCGGCAGAAGCGGCAGCCGCCTGGGATTTGGCAATCACCGATGCCGCCGATGGGCGCGCGGCGATGGGCGGGCCAGCCGCCGCCGCCACCGCCGCAGGAGGTCTCCGAGGTGGGGGCGCAGCAACAGCTGGGTGTGGGGGAGCAGCGGCGTGTACGGCAGCTCCACGAGCGGGCGCTTCAACCATGACGACCGACGGGGACACGGCCGCGACGTGGGCCGGAGTTGGCCGCGGGACGGGTGGTGGTGGGGGAGGGACCGCTGCTGCCGCTGCTGCAGCCGCAGCCGTAGCCGCCGCTCTGCGGCGGATGTGCTCTTGCCGTTGCCGCGCAAGGGCCTCTACTTGGACCACTAACGTGGATGCTGCTGCTGCAGCAGCTGCTGCTGCTGCTGCCGCCCCCGGCAAAGGGACCGCCGCCAGTGGCGCCGCTACTGGGCGCGCCACCGCCGGTGGTGCCGCTGCCGGTGGCGCCGCCGCCACCGCCGCCACCGCCCGACCATTGGCCACCGCCCCCGCCGCAGGTATCTCTACCCGCTGCTGCTGCTGCTGTTGCTGTTGCAGCTGTGCCGTTGCCGTAGCGGCGGCGGCCGCTGCCGCAGCCGTCGGCGCGGGCGCCGCGGGCCGCTTTTCCCGCTTGGCCTTGTACCACAGACGAAATTCAGCATTGACGTCGAGCATCGCAGCGGAGGGGGTGAGGTTGGTAATCCAGTTGGTGACCCCGTCGAGGAGCTGCGGCTTGGTGATCAGACCCTTTGTCCAGTAGGACCACAGCAGCTTGTGAGTGCCGCAGCTGCTTCTCCTTCTCCTCACGGGTGAGCATGCCCTCCATCAGGCGGCCCTGCAGGACGACCACAAACTGAAGAAAGTGGCTAATGATCACTTGCTCGGGGCTCAGCTCCACGGCCACGACGCCAGTGCGCCGAGCAGGCGGGCCGGCGGCAGTGGCGCCCGCCGCCGGGGGTGCTCCGACAGCAGGGGCGGCACTGGTCGCACGGGCTGCACCGGAAGCGGCAGCAGGGGGGGCCGGCTTGGCCGTCCCACCGACAACCACCGTGGGGGCGAGCACGGCGCCGCGCCCCTAGAGGGCGGACCCCCCAGACGAAACAGCCGGCACACCCGCCACTACCGGTCGGCCCGTCCCGTTGACAGTGACCACCCCACCGGGGGCCACCGCCCCCGGTGACGGGACACCCAAAACGCGGTTGGCTGGGGCGGGTGCCACCCCCGGCGGCGGCGCGCTAGACGCCCGACCAGCGGCCGCGGCGGCAGCCGCGGCAGCGGCTGCGGCAGCCCGCCGCGCCGCTACCGCTTGCGCCTGTGCCGCTGCCGCCTGTGCCGCCACTACCGCCGCCACTGCAGACGCGGGGGCGGCCCCGCCCAACGCGGCCGGCGGTGGCACGGCCTGGAAGGCGATGCCGGCGGCGGCCTCCCGCTTGGCAGTCGCCGCGGCCTTGGCACAGGCCTGCGTGTGGAGGAGCTCCTCCAGCTCGGCGCTGATATCCCCCGCAGGCGCCCGCGCCGGCGCGCCCGCGGCGGGCACCGCGGCGGGTGCCGGGAGCGCCGCCGGTGGCGCCGCCACGGGCGCGGGGGCGCCCGCAGGGAGTGCCGTCCCCGCCACAGGGACGAGAACGACAGGCAGCGCCAGGGACGGCGCCGCCAGCCGCGCGGGCGGGGGCGGCAGCGGTGCCACAGCCACCGCTGGCGCGGCCGCCGCGGGTGCAGCTGCGGCGGCCGGCGGTGGGGCCCCAGAGAATCCAAATAAGGACAGCAGCTCGGTGTAGTTGTGCGACGTTGGTGGCGCGCCACCGCCAGGCGGCGGCGGCGGCGCCGCCGCCGCCCCTACCGGGACCGCGCCAGGGACGGCGGCGGCCACCCCTGCCGCCGACGGTCGGGCGAGGCCCACCGCCGCCGCCGACGTTGGGGCGGCGGCGGCGCTCGGCGCCATGGGCACGGCGGCGGGGGGAGGAACCAGAAAGGCAGACGGGGCGGCTGTGGCAAAGGAAACGGGGCCAACCACGCAGGGGCGCACACCAAAAAGAAGAGCAAAAGAGAACAACCAGACGAGTCAAAGATCCGCGGGGGGGGGGGGGGGGGCAGGGGGGGGGGGGGGCACGTGAAAACTGCAAGCGGGAACACGCAGCGGGTCGACGGGGGGGGGGGGGGGGGGGGGGCAGCCGTCGTCCGGGGCGTCGACGTACGCACACAGAGGGCAGGCACGACGGCCGAGGCGGCAGGAGCAGAAAAAAGACAGGACCACACACGCACAGACCGGGGTGGTCAACGTGAGCAACGTGGCCCTCGGAAACGGCCGGGCGCCCTGGTCGGGATCCGCCGGGCGCCCTCCCCCCCCTCCCCGCGGCCGGCTGTGTGCCGGCCAGAGGCGGGCGGCACGGCCAAGAAGAAACGCCTCCCCCACCCCGTCGGCGCCCCCCACCCCGCCCCCCCCCCCCCCTCCCCCCTCCCGCCACCCACTCCTCCCCCCTCCCTTGCCCCACCCCCCTCGCCCAAGCAATGACATACCTCCTGGTCCGCCAACGGTAGGAGCGTGCGTCGCGGGGATGGCCGGCGCGCCCGGTGCCATGCGCACGCCCTCCCTCCCTCCCCCCCCCCCCCCCCCCCCCCCCCGCCGCCACCGCCGCCGCCAACAAACGCGGGGCGCCGCGACCGGTGGTCGCCCAGAGCCACTCCCCCTCCCCCACCACCGGCGGCAGCAGCCGCCCAGACTCCTTCCCAGGCAAAACCCCGCGCACCACCCCTCCTACCCAAAGCACACGACCTACAAATGCCCTCGCACCTCCCCTCCTATCCTCCTCTTACCCTCCCCCCCCCCCCTCACTTCTCTCTTCCACCTCTCCTCCTCTCCTCGATCGGCTCGTGGCCACACCCCCCCCCCTCCTCCTCGCCCCCCGCCGCCGCCGCAGCGAGCGCGCGCGCGCGCGCGCGCGTCAGCCGTCTGCCGCGGCGCAAAGGCCCCCCGCCGCCCGACGCTGGTTGCCGTGACAATGTGCCGGATGGCCGCCGGGGGAGGGGGGAGGGGCCGTGGGGGTGGTGGTGGTGGAGGTGGTGCGGGCGCCGCACGCCACCCACACGTGTGGGGGGGCAGGCAGGCAGGCAGGCTGCCCCCACTGGCATGTTGACGAGGGGTGCGTCACCGTCGGGACGCGGGGGTGAAGGTGGGGGAGCAGTCCGCCGAGGTGGTGTGGCCGGTGCCGCGGCCGTCGGGCCCACCGCGGCAAGACGGACCATGCAAATGAGTGCATAAACGGTGGCGTTGGATAGATGGGTCGATAGATAGATATTTTGGTAGATAGATTGAAAGCGCGTTCGCGAAAGTACCTTAGCCTTTCACTGTCCTTTTTCGCAGACTCACATTTCAAGTCGGCCTCCACGCCGGTGGCCTCCTCGGTCGTGCTCATCACCAATGCAACGTCTCTGGCCACACGGGCTGTCAATGAGCTCACCACACACAGCGACTAGACTAGTCCCCGAATAAACACTCCGGCAACAAAAAAACAGCAACCACCTCTGCACACACGCACCACCACTCCCCACCACCGCCACGCTCCCCGGCACAACCGAGCACCCACCAAAGCACCGCCCGGACAGTGCGATGAGTCGAAAGCGCCTGGAGGATCAATATATACGAAACCCGGACGCACGGCACCCCCTGTTGTCCAATTTTAGCGCTCATTCGACGATTGAGAATATGTCGGTCCGGCTACTCCACAGCACTTGCATGTGCCTGTCCTGTCCTCTCGCGTATGCCTATTGTGTGTCCCATAAAAAGTGGACGTGCACAGGTCGAGCAGCGTGGGTTTGATTGGTCCAGAGTGCGATATTTGACATGATCACGACACGTGCACGTCCACGTTTTACGGGATGCACTATAGAGGACAGTCAGAGCGCTATCGAACCGTGTGGATTGGTGGGAGCACACAATCGTGCGAGGACAGTGAGATGAGTCGGGCGCGCTGAGGGGCTTGCTACAAAACCCGGACGCACGGCAATCTCTGTGATTCAATTTTAGAGGTTGTTTCACGGATCGGAATGTTTCGCTTTGGCAACTCTGCAGCGTTTTCAAGTGCCTGGCCTGAATCTCGCGTATGCCTAGTGGACAGACTGAGTGCTTCCGAACCGTGTGGATTTGTGGAGCACACAATCGTGCAAGGACAGTGAGATGAGTCGGGCGCGCTTTGGGGCTTTTCTCAGAATCCGGACACACGGTTCTCCCTGTAGTCCAATTTTGACGCTCACTTGACGGATTGGAGTATCTCGGTCCGGCATCTCCACACCGTTCACCTGTGGGTGTTTAGTATCTCGCGCATGCCCAGTGGACGGTCGGAGTGCTGCCGAACCGCGTGGATTTGGTGGGGCAAACAATCATGCGAGGACAGTGATATCAGACGGGCGCGCTTTAGGTAGTACCGCGAAGCCCGGACACACGGCACCCCCCATGGTGCATTTTTTCGCACTCAATTGACGGATCGCATAATTTGGTCCGGCAACCCAACAGCGTTTGCCTGTGGGTGTTTAGTATCTTGCGTACGCCCAGTGGACGGTCGGAGTGCTGCCGATCCGTGTGGATTGGTGGGGGCACACAATCGTGCGAGGAAAGTGATATGAGTCGGGCGCGCTTTAGGTACTGCCGCGAAGCCCGGACACACGGCACCCCCTATGGTGCATTTTTTCGCACACAATTGACAGATCACAAACTTTGGTCCGGCAGATCCACAGCGTTTGCATGTGGGTGTTAAGTATCTTGCGTGTGCCCAGTGGACGGTCGGAGTGCTGCCGAACCGTGTGGATTGGTCGGAGCACACAATAGTGCGAGGACAATGCAATGAGTCCGGGGCGCTTGGGGGCTTGCTACAAAACCCGGACGCACGGCAATCCCTGTGATTCAATTTTCGAGGTTGTTTCACGGATCGGAATGTTTCGCTTTGGCAACTCTGCAGCGTTTGCCTGTGCCTGTCCTGTATCTCGCGTATGCCTACGGGACAGTCAGAGTGCTGCCGAACCGTTTGGATTGGTGGGAGCACACCATCGTGCGAGGACAGTGAGATGAGTCGGGTGCGCTTTGGGGCTTTTCTCAAAATCCGCAAACACGGTTCTCCCTGTGGTCCAATTTTGACGCTCACTTGACGGATTGGAATATGTCGGTCCGGCATCTCCACACCGTTTGCCGGTGGGTGTTGAGTATCTTGCGTATGCCTGGTGGACTGCCGGAGTGCTGCCGAACCATGTGGATTGGTCGGAGCACACAATAGTGCGAGGACAATGCAATGAGTCCGGGGCGCTTGGGGGCTTGCTACAAAACCCGGACGCACGGCAATCCCTGTGATTCAATTTTCGAGGTTGTTTCACGGATCGGAATGTTTCGCTTTGGCAACTCTGCAGCGTCTGCCTGTGCCTGTCCTGTATCTCGCGTATGCCTACGGGACAGTCAGAGTGCTGCCGAACCGTTTGGATTGGTGGGAGCACACCATCGTGCGAGGACAGTGAGATGAGTCGGGTGCGCTTTGGGGCTTTTCTCAAAATCCGCAAACACGGTTCTCCCTGTGGTCCAATTTTGACGCTCACTTGACGGATTGGAATATGTCGGTCCGGCATCTCCACACCGTTTACCGGTGGGTGTTGAGTATCTTGCATATGCCTGGTGGACTGCCGGAGTGCTGCCGAACCGTGTGGATTGGTCGGAGCACACAATCGTGCGAGGAGAATACAATGAGTCCGGGGCGCTTGGGGGCTTGCTACAAAACCCGGACGCACGGCAATCCCTGTGATTCAATTTTCGAGGTTATTTCACGGATCGGAATGTTTCGCTTTGGCAACTCTGCAGCGTTTGCCTGTGCCTGTCCTGTATCTCGCGTATGCCTACGGGACAGTCAGAGTGCTGCCGAACCGTTTGGATTGGTGGGAGCACACCATCGTGCGAGGACAGTGAGATGAGTCGGGTGCGCTTTGGGGCTTTTCTCAAAATCCGCAAACACGGTTCTCCCTGTGGTCCAATTTTGACGCTCACTTGACGGATTGGAATATGTCGGTCCGGCATCTCCACACCGTTTACCGGCGGGTGTTTAGTATCTTGCGTATGCCCAGTGGACGGTCGGAGTGCTGCCGAACCGTGTGGATTGGTCGGAGCACACAATCGTGCGAGGAGAATACAATGAGTCCGGGGCGCTTGGGGGTTTGCTACAAAACCCGGACGCACGGCAATCCCTGTGATTCAATTTTCGAGGTTGTTTCACGGATCGGAATGTTTCGCTTTGGCAACTCTGCAGCGTTTGCCTGTGCCTGTCCTGTATCTCGCGTATGCCTACGGGACAGTCAGAGTGCTGCCGAACCGTTTGGATTGGTGGGAGCACACCATCGTGCGAGGACAGTGAGATGAGTCGGGTGCGCTTTGGGGCTTTTCTCAAAATCCGCAAACACGGTTCTCCCTGTGGTCCAATTTTGACGCTCACTTGACGGATTGGAATATGTCGGTCCGGCATCTCCACACCGTTTACCGGCGGGTGTTTAGTATCTTGCGTATGCCCAGTGGACGGTCGGAGTGCTGCCGAACCGTGTGGATTGGTCGGAGCACACAATCGTGCGAGGAGAATACAATGAGTCCGGGGCGCTTGGGGGTTTGCTACAAAACCCGGACGCACGGCAATCCCTGTGATTCAATTTTCGAGGTTGTTTCACGGATCGGAATGTTTCGCTTTGGCAACTCTGCAGCGTTTGCCTGTGCCTGTCCTGTATCTCGCGTATGCCTACGGGACAGTCAGAGTGCTGCCGAACCGTTTGGATTGGTGGGAGCACACCATCGTGCGAGGACAGTGAGATGAGTCGGGTGCGCTTTGGGGCTTTTCTCAAAATCCGCAAACACGGTTCTCCCTGTGGTCCAATTTTGACGCTCACTTGACGGATTGGAATATGTCGGTCCGGCATCTCCACACCGTTTACCGGTGGGTGTTGAGTATCTTGCATATGCCTGGTGGACTGCCGGAGTGCTGCCGAACCGTGTGGATTGGTCGGAGCACACAATCGTGCGAGGAGAATACAATGAGTCCGGGGCGCTTGGGGGTTTGCTACAAAACCCGGACGCACGGCAATCCCTGTGATTCAATTTTCGAGGTTGTTTCACGGATCGGAATGTTTCGCTTTGGCAACTCTGCAGCGTCTGCCTGTGCCTGTCCTGTATCTCGCGTATGCCTACGGGACAGTCAGAGTGCTGCCGAACCGTTTGGATTGGTGGGAGCACACCATCGTGCGAGGACAGTGAGATGAGTCGGGTGCGCTTTGGGGCTTTTCTCAAAATCCGCAAACACGGTTCTCCCTGTGGTCCAATTTTGACGCTCACTTGACGGATTGGAATATGTCGGTCCGGCATCTCCACACCGTTTGCCGGTGGGTGTTGAGTATCTTGCGTATGCCTGGTGGACTGCCGGAGTGCTGCCGAACCATGTGGATTGGTCGGAGCACACAATAGTGCGAGGACAATGCAATGAGTCCGGGGCGCTTGGGGGCTTGCTACAAAACCCGGACGCACGGCAATCCCTGTGATTCAATTTTCGAGGTTGTTTCACGGATCGGAATGTTTCGCTTTGGCAACTCTGCAGCGTCTGCCTGTGCCTGTCCTGTATCTCGCGTATGCCTACGGGACAGTCAGAGTGCTGCCGAACCGTTTGGATTGGTGGGAGCACACCATCGTGCGAGGACAGTGAGATGAGTCGGGTGCGCTTTGGGGCTTTTCTCAAAATCCGCAAACACGGTTCTCCCTGTGGTCCAATTTTGACGCTCACTTGACGGATTGGAATATGTCGGTCCGGCATCTCCACACCGTTTACCGGCGGGTGTTTAGTATCTTGCGTATGCCCAGTGGACGGTCGGAGTGCTGCCGAACCGTGTGGATTGGTCGGAGCACACAATCGTGCGAGGAGAATACAATGAGTCCGGGGCGCTTGGGGGCTTGCTACAAAACCCGGACGCACGGCAATCCCTGTGATTCAATTTTAGAGGTTGTTCCCAAGCCCGGACACACGGCACCCCCCATGGTGCATTTTTTCGCACTCAATTGACAGATCACAGACTTTGGTCCGGCAACCCCACAGCGATTGCATGTGGGTGTTTAGTATCTTGCGTATGCCCAGTGGACGGTCGGAGTGCTGCCGAACCGCGTGGATTGGTGGGCGCACACAATCGTGCGCGGACAGTGAGACGAGTCGTGCGCGCTGGAGGGATTGCCGCGAAACCCGCACGCACGGCACCCCCTGTGGTCTAAGTTCAGCTCTCGTTTCACGAATTGGATCGTCTCGGTCCGGCAACTCCACAGCGTTGGAATGTCGGTGTTCAGTATGCCGCGTATGCCAAGTGGACGGTCGAAGTGCTGCCGAGCCGTGTGTGCATTGATGGGAGCACACAATGGTGCAAGGACAGTGCGATGAGTCGGGCGCGCTTTGGGGATGAATACGAAACCCGGGCGCACGGAACCCTCTGTGGTCGAATTTCAGCGTTCATTTGACGAATCGGAGTATGTTTGTCTCGTAACTCCACAGCGTTTTCATGTGCGTGTTCTGTATCTCGCGTAAGCCTAGTGGACAGTCGGAGTGCCGCCGAACGGTGTCGATTGGTGGGAGCACACAATTGTGGGAGGGCAGTGCGATGAGTCGGGAGCGCTTGGGGGACTAATACGAAACCCGGAGGCACGGCACGCCCTGTGGTGTAGGCAACTGGCCAGGCCCTGGACGAGGCGGCGGTACACGGCCGCGGCAGCAGGCGCGGCGGCGCCGGCGGTCTGGCCATCCAGAAGTTTCGTTCTGGCGCGTAGCGGATCGCCCTTCGCCGCCCGTCTTCTCCCAGAGGCGACAAGGAGCCCTCCTTCAGGACGCTTGTCGTATACACGGCACAAGAGGAAACGCAGGTCACTTCCGAACAGCGGAGTGGTAATCGCTGTAAATAGGGAGTACTTTCGAGCGGCTGTAGGAGCGCTCAGAGGACGATTCTTTGTCCGGCAGCTGCAGCTTGAAAAGATGCAACGTCTTGCATGTAAAATGAGAAAATGCGGGACAAAATGAATCAAGAAATCAATTGATTGATTAAAGCAGGATCAAATAGTGTATCACTTTTTGCATCCCTGCTGGGAGGGAGAAACACCGCCTCGTAGTCTAAGCGGCCTTGAGTCCTCAAAATCAGGCACTGAGAACTCATTCCTGCAGCACGCCATCTTTCTACCTATCCTTTCTAGTCGTGCATCAATTCTGCTTTCGTTGGTGAGTTGCGGCTGTACTGCGGGCAGCAGAGAGGGCCACATGGAAGTCGTCCTGCACGCACCCGTACGGGCCGACTGCCCTCTCACAGACCCCGGGAAGGGCGGTATAGGATGTGCATCTAATTGTCGAACTTACAGCTTTCTTCATGCGAGTCTGTGCGCAGCGTGCGTTGTTTTGCTTCTGTTTCGCTGGTCGTCACCTCTCTTGTTGCCTCCTGCTCTGCTTTCCCCCAGCCCGCGCTGTTCTCTGGGTGCGCTATTTTGGTTTTGCTCCATTTCCCTTCTGCATGAATTTTCTTTCGCCGTGTTCTTTGACTTTGCTTTGGCTTCATTTTGTTCAAAAATGTACCAGCCGGGGCTCTGTGGAGGCCGCATGCCCCGGCCAACTAACAGGCGCAGGGAATCTGCGGGCGCATGAGGTCCCCGCCGGCTGAACACTAATTGACATTCCGCCGTGTTGCTGCTTTTGCGTCCGGTCAACACTAAGAATGTATTGACCATTTACATCGGCTGACAGTCTCGTCCGAAGACCGATCTTGGCACGGGTCTTCCTATTCGGAGCACCGGAAGACAAAATATGGGCACGTTATTTACAGCTCTATCTGCAGGCTTGGCCGATGAATCGGCCACGGCGCACCTGCGGAGCTTTCGCAGATCCGCTTGGTAACGTTACACCGCTCTGATTGGTTGAGCGCATCATACTCGCGTTTCTTGTGTGCTCGAGACCCACATGTCAGCGAAGTGCGGAATTGAATTGAAGAAGAGATGTAGAATTGGGGAGCGACGCACCAGGGCTCCAGAACATACACACCGGGGGGGGGGGGGGGCGCGCCGCGCCGACGACAGTAGGCGCGCCAGCAGAGGTGGCCATGACCCTTGAAAACTACAGCCTCAGGCAGGAGGGTGCAGGCAGCTGCTGACCCCAGCGAATAAGCACATGAGATAGAGCATCACAAAAGAGCACGAAAACCACAGCTCCCTCCCCGAGACGACAGAAAGTGCTGGCAGAGGGCATGTGAGGGCGGAATGCATGAGGGCGGCCGATTCCACTCGAGACGGGGGTGCATGTGACGCTGGAAGCTCCAGAGGCCGTTGCTGTCCGCCTGTTGCCAAAAGAAATCGGACGATAAATGGTATAAGGGTGTGTTGCCAGAAGAGGAAGAAGCGAATGCGGTTCGTGAAAGGGAGTGCGCATGGTAAGCATGTAACTCATCATATTATCCTGTGCGGCCCTATTCTTCATAACGAATACGTGTTTTTGTGATATGCCGTTGTACCGGTGTGCCACATTAGTAGGTATGCTTTCGCAGCCCAGAGCGCGTGAAAACGGCGTTCTATATGTACGAAGCGGATCTGCGAAAGGGCCTGAGGCCGGCCCCGACCGATGAAGTTTCACGAAAATACGTGGCGAACATCTGAATTAGCTTACATGTCTGTTGCGCGAAGTGCAACCCCACTTGCCGCCCCAAAGTCTGCCGGGTGGTATTTTAAGAACGCACCAAACCATATCATATAGATAAACAGGAAGTTCGCAGCACCGTCCGATTGGTCACCCCCGTTCGGTCAGCTTCCTCCCCGCGCCCGCGCTTGACGCACGCTCGGTCGAGCGGCACTGTTGGCACAGGCGCGCCCCGCTGGCCGACGCGTCTACCTCCTCCCCCGCCCCGCTGGCCGACGCGTCTACCTCCTCCCCCGCCCCGCGTCTGCACAACCGCCTCGCCATCGGCCTGCGGCCTTTACCCCGCGCGGCCTTCTCCTTTTCTTTCTGGAGGCCATGCTCTCCAGACTTGCCTCACCACGGCGAGCCGCCGTCGCCGCCACTGCTGCCATTGTTGCCACTGCCTCTGCCTCTGTCACTACCACTGCCACTGTCACTGGCGGCGGCGCCTCGTCGATACGCCGCCACGCTGCAGCGGCTGCCACTCTCGGCGGCACGTTGGCGGCGGGCGGCCGCGCCGCCTCCGCCCCAGCGACTGCGTCTGCACCGGCACCAGCGTCTGCGCTGGTGGCAGCGGCGGCCGCACTGACACCGACGCCGACGGTGGTGGCGGCGACCGGTGTCCCGTCGGCCGCGCCCGCGCCCGCGCCCGTTCGCCTCGCCTACACGCACCTGCCGGCCAAGGCGCCCCCTCCCGGCGGCGGCGACGCGCCGCTGCCACCGGTGGTGCTCCTGCACGGCCTCCTCGGCGCGGCAAGCACCTACCGGTCGCTGGTGACCCGGCCCGACTTTGTGCCCCTCCGGCGGGTGGTGTCGGTGGACCTCCGCAACCACGGGCGCTCCCCGCACGTGGACGACGGCGGCATGGGGTGGGACGTCCTTGCCGCCGACGTGCTGCGCATGATGGATGAGCTGGCTCTGCCGTCCGTCGCGTTGGTGGGGCACTCGCTTGGCGGAAAGGTAGGGAGGGTTGGGGCGGGGGCCGGGGGGAGAGGTTGGGGAGTGGGCGTAATCGACGGTGGGCATGTTGCGGCCGTGGGCGACGACACTGACAGACCCCGCGTGGGGCTGTGCGGCCGATAGCGGCAGCGGTGGACGGGGCGCCCACCAGGTGGTCTGACGGACTCGCTTGCCCCTGTGCTCTAACTTTGCTTATTGGCTCCCTGACGTCCGTCCCTCCCCCCTTCCCTCCTCCATGCCCTGTTTCCCCCTCAGGTGGCCATGCACATGGCCCTCACCGCCCCATCCCGCGTCGCTGCCCTGACGGTGGTGGACATTGCGCCGCGGGCCTACTCTCTGCCTTCCCCTCCGCCCCCCGGGACCGGCGCTGCCCCCTCCACGGCGGGGTCGCCGAGCCCGTTTGAAATCGTCGAGCTCCTCCGCGCCATCCCCCTCGACAGGCCCACCTCCCGCGCCACCGTCGACGCGCGCCTTGCCGCCGCGGGCCTCGCCTGTCCCCGCACCCGCGCGTTTGTGCTCACCAACCTCCGCGCAGTGCCAGGCGGGACGGCGTCATCGCGTGGGGCGGGGCCGACCTACGCGTGGCGGGTCAACCTGACGGCGCTCGCGGCGGCGCGACGGGAACTGTCAGGGTGGGTGTGGCCCCCAGCAGGGACGGCGACGGCAACAGCGGCGGCAGCGGGTGACGGTGAGCGTGGTGGGGCCATCTACGACGGGCCCACGCTTTTTGTGCGTGGCACTGACAGCGACTACGTGGACGAGGCGCGCGATGGGCCGGCCATCCGCCGCGCCTTTCCGCGGGCGGCGCTCGTCGCCGTGCGGGGTGGCCACTGGCTGCAAGCCGACTCGCCGGCCGACTTTTGCGCGGTGCTCAACCCATTTTTGGAGGACGCTGCCGCCGCTGCCCTGACCGCCGCCGCCCCGGCCGCGGCCACCGCTGCGGGGGGCTGAGGCACATGGCAGCTTCTGCGGCATTGTTGGGTTTGGTGGTCGGATGGGGGGCGCGAAGCGGGGGGACGGGCGGGCGCCCGGGCAGTCGTAGGTGCCTCTGCGCCTCACTTTCGGCAGCCGGTGGGCGTTCAGCGGTGGCACTCCTACCTGGCTGGTGCGGCCTGCCAGCCTCTCGTCCGCGCGCCCGCCCGCGCGCCCCCCCGTCACGGCTAAAGGGGGTTGCCGTCGCCCTCCCCTTCAACTCCCTCTATGGCAACCGGCAAAGCCCCGCGGGAGCGCTGTGCCACCCGCGTCAAGAAGAGGCATGTGGGGAGCCGCAGAAAGATTGCGGATGCAGACATGGTGGCCCCTTTGGGTTTTTTCTTTTGTGGCCGCGTGAAGGGCCTTGAACCCTGTCATGGTGGGGTGACAACGAAGCTTTCGCGACGCGGCCGTCATATCCCCGTCGTGCTGTCCGCGTGCAACGCGCGGCGCGGGGTCACGGGCAGAACCGCGCCCTCCCTTAACACCAAGACTCGCACTGGGAGTGTTGTCAGCTTGCTAAAACTCGGCCCCTTGCCGCCCCGAGACAATCCCGCGACCACCGCCGCGCCCCGACGCGACCCGCTGGGCGTCGCCCGTCCCCACCACCCGCCCTCGACTCTTCCTGCCCAACGCCACACGGCGCGCCGGCCTCACATCTGTGGACCGGGCGTCATGGGGACACCCCGCCCCCCATCCCCACGCGCCACCCCCCCCGTCCCCGTCACAGGTCACATGCGCGCCACCCCCCCCGGGGGCAGCTCCCCGTCCGTACCTGCGGCAGAAAATGCGAGCCAGTCCCCTCCAATGGGAGCCATGGTCAGCTCCCCCACCCCGAACGCGTCGACGTAGGAAGCCAGGCAGGGCCCTACCCCGGAAGGGGCGCACCCCGTCCCCCCCCCGCGCACCACCTTATCAATGGCAGCGTCCAGAGTCACCACCGCTGCCGGCGGCAAGCCCGCGGCGAGAAAGCCGGGCGCGTCGCGGGCCATCGCGTCGAGGGCGTAGAGGGAGCGGATCGCCGCCCAGGCCGCCCGGTCGGCCGGGGAAGCCGCTGCAGCCTCGGCAGCAACAAGCGCGGCAAGCGCCAGCCGCTCGGCAAGCGCCACCGCCGCGCGTTGCAACACCATTGCGTGCGTGTGCATAAGTGTCTCGTAGAGGGCGCTGCGGGAGCCCGCAGAGGCGGCAATAGCCGCCGCGGCGGCAGCAAAGAGGTGGCGCTCCCGCGCAGCGAAGGCGGCTGCTTGACCCGCCAGGGACGTCACGTCACCCGCGGGAAGGGGCGAGACGGATGAGAAGCGGGCACCCCCCACCGCGCCCGACCAGTCAAAGCCGCTACCCTCATACAGGCGCCCTGCCTGTCCCTTTCCCATGAGCTCCACAACCACCCCAGCACACTTGGCCCGCAGCACCGCGTTGTCGCCCTCGGCGGTCATGCCCGCGTGCACAAAGCCAACGGCATCCCCAAATCGGTTGGCGGCCAGAAAGCCTGCACCGCCGACGCGTTCCCGACAAACCGTCACCGTCTCCGCAGCCACCGCAACGGTGTAGGGCTTGACCGTGCAGCACAGTGCTACAACAGCCGCCCACGACAGGCCCGACCCTCCCGCCGCCAGCGCCGCCGAGTACCGCCGCTTCACGAAGTTGTTGAGCACGTTGGCCGCATAGGTGCGCGCGACGAGTGGCGCCAGGGCGCGCTGTTGCAGCTGGTAGGAGAGCAGCGGGGTGTCTGACGCCCCCGACGGGCCCACTGACAGGCGGGTGGTGGCGTACGTGGTTGAAATGGTGAGCACCAGCTTGGCCGTACCGAGGATCATAGCCGCGATGCACAGGCGGCCCGACAGCAATTGGTCAGCGACGGCAAGGAAGCGCGTGCGGGGTGTGGGGATGGGCGAGAAGTACGCCCCAGTGGGAGATACAGAAGAGAAGCGGTCCAGGAGGGCCGTCCGGGGCGCCCAAAGATGATCAAATGTCAGCCTGGCATTGTCAACGCCGTTGTTGCCTGTGAGACGAGCAAGAAGGGGCGAGGGAAGGAACAGGAAGGCGGACGGTGAAAAAGGGGGCGAGCAATGACAGGACGCAGTTGAGAAAACGGAGCAACGAGCGACCGCGAGACAATCGAGTCAGTTAGTCCGGAGCATAATCTCAAAGTGCGTTATCCATTGGGCACCCACGGCCGTATATGTGCACCCGCCCCGGCAAACGTATCGCCCGGCAAGCGGCGCCCTCGACATGCACTCATACACCTCTGTCCATGTCATTTCTCCTCCTGTGCCCCTCCCCGATATCTCCTGCAAAAACATACCCATCTTCACGCCCATATCCTCAATGGTGACGCCCCGCAGCACCTGCCCACCCGCATCGCGGATGCGCACCAAAAAAGCGTGCACCCCCTCCCGACGACCGCCCGTCTCCAGCTGCGCAAACACTACTGCCCACCCCGCGTGGCAAGCCCCGTTGGTGATCCATAGCTTGGCCGCCGCGGGGCGCGGGGTGTGGATGACCCAGCCGGGCTCTCGGCCCTGCCCCCGACCGCTGCCGCCGCCGCTGCCGCCCCCCACAAACGTGGCCGTCGTCTCCATCTCCACCGCATTGTTGCCATACGCCGCCTCAGTGAGGGCAAAGCAGCCCACCTCCCGGCACGAGTCGATGGCGTCCAGAAACGCTCCCACGCCCGGCGGCCCGCCCACATCGTGGTGAGTGGCGGTGCCGAGGCGGGCGACGGTGCCCCCAAACAGGTTAAACTGCACGGTGAGTTTGGTGGCCATGGACCCGTCTGCCAAGCCCGCAATCTCGTGGGCGGCCAGCACCCGCGACGCGCGGCCGGCTGCAAAGTCCCGCACAGAGAGGAAGCGCTCGTCGCTGCCGCCGCCGGCCCCTTCCCCCGCGCGGCAAATGGCCACCAGCCGCGCCAGTGACAGCTCCCGGAAACGCGGCAGGGACGCATTGTAGACGGGCGCAAACAGGGAGTGGTGGGAGGTGAGGAAGGCGCGCAGGCGGCGGCGAAGGTCGTGCTCGTCCCCGTCCAAGGTGGCCTGCAGCGCGCGCGGCGAAAAGGGGGGGGGGTGTGACCGTGCCCACGTCGCCGCGGCCTCGGCGGGTGTCCAACCAGGGGGCATGCCACGGGGGCGGGCGGCCACCTTGTCCGTCGGCCGCACCATGGTAAGAGGGAGCGTGCCACACGCAGGTAAAAAGGCGGCAAGAGGACGGGGGGGAGAGGGCTACAGGGCGGTGGTGGAAGGGAGTAGGAGGTTGAATGGAAGGCCAGACGCGGGAAAGACGACGCGGGAGGGGTTGGCGCGGTTCACCGACGAACGCACCCGGAACGGTTGTCGCGGCGGGCAGGGAGGGGGGCACCAGGGAGGGAGTGCAGCCTGGCGCAGAGACGACGACACCACACTACAGTATGTACCCTCATCGTGGCCAGGCGCGTCTGTGACAGTGCGCCGTGGGAGGACCCCCAGCGCACACACAGCTGCGAGTGCGCGGCTCGCAACTGACGGAACTCCCCATGCCAGTGGAAGCGAGGAGATGCGATCCCGGGGCGCGTGCATTTGGTCGCGTGTCCAGCGGGCAGCACCCATGAGCCGCACCCGCGAGCGAAATTTTGTGCCATGGCCACGTCATCACGGTGCTGAATGAAATTATTGTGTCTCGTAACTGTCTTGGAGCGACTCCGTTGCCCACAAGGGACGCAAGTGGCGGTGTGGAGCCCAGCGGGATGCTCCACCGAAGCGATGGGAGGTTGGGCGGCGGGAGCTTGTACGAGAGGGTGGTGGGGGGGGGAGTCGTCGGGAACGAGTGCCCTTGACGCGCGTCACTACCTCGGCCGTCTCGTCTGCTGCCGGCTCCGCAGCGTAGCACCCTGGCCCACCGACACGAAAAAATACACAACCATGTAGTCCGTGCTACGCCGCGGGACAGAGCCCCACTGCTGTACTGTACATGTGAGCGCGATGCATCTGCTTGCAGTGGTGCGCGCCCACGACTGGGCTGGAAGGTCCCGGTCGCCACACTGCGGGTCACCACCACGGCGCTTAGCCCCCCTCTCCCCCCCACCCCTCTCCCCCCCACCCCTCTTGCCCATTATCCACGTCCGTCCAGTCCGCTCGTCGGTCTGTTTCCACCCTCGCCCCCCCCCTCTCCGACCCTCTTGACCACCAGCATGCACCCGAAGCCTTGTCGCCGTGGCCAGGGAGGATTGGACGTTGACCCGCCAGCTCCTTCCCCCCCCACCGCGCCCCGGCCCGCACGCCGCTCGCGTGCGTCACCGGAGGGGGAGCCGCTCCAAAAAGACGCCGCTCGACGGCAGCCGCGGCGGGCTCCACCGCGCCAGCCGGCGGGCGTGGCCGGCAATCGCCACCCGCGCCACGTGGCCTGGCCTTGTCACCGCCGCCGACACCGCCGCCGTCGACGGCAGCGGCGCCACCGCCGCCGCCGCCGCCGACGACGACGCCGCCGCTGCGGCCGTCGCCGCCGTCGACGCTGACGGCGCGGCCCCACGGCCGGCCGCTGTCGCAGTCGCGACTGCCGCTGATGCGGCGGCTGTCGTTGCCGTGACGGCCGCTACAACTGCGGCAGCAGCAGCGGCGGCGGCAGCGTCGACGCCGCCGCTCACGACGCTGCCGCCACCGCCGCTGCTGCAAGCGACCATGGCCGCGGGCCGCGGGTCGCGCGGGGCGGCGTCGGCGGCGGCGGCGGCGGTGGCGGCCGACGACGGCAGCTGTAGCTGCGGCGCGGGGGTGGTGGCAGCGGCGTCGACGACGGGGCGGTGATCCGCCATTGCGACACGCCACGGTGGGCACAGGCGTCGGTGAGCACGAGCGGCGCACGGGAACAGGAAGGGCACCCCCGACAGCCAGCCAGGCGCACCGCCGCGGCGGGCTGGAGGAAGGGGGTGCACCGCAGGGCGCGAATACACGGGCAGCAGGAGGTGGGCCGCAGGAGGTAGGCAGCAGCAGCTGCTGCAGCAGGCTGGCGTGAGGATGGGGGCATCAGGGGGGGGAAGGAGGCTGTGCGTGGCAGTGGGTGCCTGTGGGAACGAGGTGGAGAGCCGACCGCCGCCGGCGGGGGCGGCGGTCAAGTACTACTGCCGCGGTCGCCAGCCGCTGGCTGCTCGGCAGCGCTCCCTCCCTCCCCCCCCCCTGCGGCGGCCAGGACGGCCGCCTCCGCGCCTCCACGCCATGGGCGGCCAATGCGGGTCGCCGCGTCTGGCATCACCCACAGCCGGCTCCCTTCCCCCCACCAGCGCCTACTGTACAGCCCACTCGGCGGCGACAGCGGCACGCGGCGCCCGGCCGCCCAGTGCTGGACAGGCGTCCCTCGCTTACAACGGGACAGGACAGCGACGGGCGGGTGACCGCCCTCCATCCTTCCCCCCCCCCCCCCCCCCCCCCCCCAGTGTGCGTGCGTGCGTGTGTGCGTGCACGCGCGTGGCGGCGGCTCCCGTCGCCATGGCCAACGTGTATCGGCCACGACACTGCCGGTCGGCGTGGGCACTTGCGCGCCCGCAACACGCCGCCACTGCCGCGGGCGGCGGCGCGTGCCCAGGGGGTGGCGCGGCGCGGGGAGAGGAGGGCGAGCGGGGGTGTGTGTGGGGAGTGGGGGGGCGTGTCGTTATGACACGGCTCCGTATCCCTGGAGGAGGGGATCATTCCCTGATGAGGGGGGGCGAGGCGCGCAGACGTGTGGCCGCCGCCGATGCGCCGCTGATCAGGCGGCGCCCACGCCGTACGGGCCGCCGCTCGTCCCCCCGCCCGTCAGCGCCGCGCCGCGATGGCCATTGATGTTGGTCAGGTCCATATTGGCCATGCAGGTTGCATAGAGCCTTGAAGGCCATCAACGCTGGATCAGGTGAGAGGGGTGGGGGGGGGGGGGGGGGGGGGGCGGTAGGTAGTAGTGACACCCGCGGCGTCGCCACGGGGGTGAAGCTCTGCATGAGCAGGAAGCCCGGATCCGCCTCGGCCAGGTCTGGGCGATCCGCGCGCGGGGCATCCGCAGATGATCCACCGCGGGCAGGAGGGGTTGTTCCATCACCGGCTCTGCGCTCCCCGCCTGCCCGAGTCTGTGCTGCTTGAGGTGGGATTCCATATGCGCGGAGTTTTCAACCCCCCCGCATATCCCCCCACTGCTCAAGACGGGTGGCGGGGTTATCACCCCACTGGTGACGTTGTCACCCCAATGGCGACGTTATCACCCCGCTGGCGACGTTATCACCCCACTGGTCATCATGATCGAGTGCGGCGGTAGGATACATACGCTTCCCAGGGCCTGTTTGATTGAGCCATGGGATGATCCCATCGACTCATGTGAGGGTCGCCACGTGCCAGAATGGGCGGCAGTGCGTGATCCTTCCTTGGTATAACGTTGTTCCCTGGGGTACTACTTTTGATCACGCGGATGCAACGTCGGCGTCACCCCCTCCTTTTCTTCTCACCACCGTCCACGCCGTCGCCAGCCCCCGCGGCCTCCACCGCGATAGACCGTCGGCCCCTGGCCTCGTCACTCCGCTTCTCCACCCGCCTGGCCGTCTGGCTGCTGGCGTCGGCTGCCGCTGCCCTCCCCTCGGCTACGCCCTCCCGCATTGACCGCGCTTTTCTCCTCCGAAGCTTCCGCGTCGGCGTTGCAAAGTGTTTCTCGGCACGTTCTTCTCCTGCTCTTTTCCTTGCTCCTTTCCCCCCCTCGCTCGCCGGCGCCATGGAGACCCACGCGGCGCCAGCCGAGGGCGGTGCCCTCCCCTCCCCGTCCCCCCCCGCCGCCGAGCCAACCACCTCCACCCCCACGGACCTCCCCCCTTCTCCCCCAGCGACAACGACCGCCGCGGCGGCGGCCCCCCCCCCCCCCCCGCGGGCTTGGACATCACCCCCCGGCCCGGGGAGACAGCGGCGGAAGCCAAGGCCCGCGCCGTCGACGAGGCGCTTGACTGCCCGTGCATTGACGCGATGCGGGAGGGCCCGTGTGGGCCCGTCTTCCTCACCGCCTACCGCTGCTTCCTCGAGTCCGAGTCCACCCCGCGCGGGGAGGAGTGCGCCGCCGCCTTTACCGCCATGCACAGCTGTGTGGTGGCGCACCCAGAGGTGTATGGGGATGACGAGGAGGAGGAGGAGGATGTGGCTGCTGCTGGTGCCGAGGGCGGCGGTAACGGTGGCGGCGCGGGTGCGGGTGCGGATGCGGGTGCGGGTGAAGGTGCGAGGGCGGTTGCGGGTGTGGGTGCGGGCGCGGGTGTGGGCGCGGGTGCAGGTGCGGCGCCAGTGGCCACGGGTGGGGGTGGTGTGGCCGCACCAGATGTTGCTCTCGCGTCGTCTATTGCGGAAAAGGATGCTTAGAGACGTGCCGCACACCGCCGGGAGGGCGGGCAGAGCTGTGGCGGCGGTGCGACGGCGCGGTGGCGGCCTGGGAGAGGGAGGGGAGCGGAGGGGAGCTGTCTGTCCCCCGAGGTGGGGCGGGGCGCGCGCCGGTGGCCGCGGCACGGGCGCGCCGGCCGGTGGCTGCGGTGCACGCGGTGGCGGTGGGGACTGCGGGCGGCGGCGGCGACTGCAGCGGCGGGGGAGACGGTGGCGGTGGCGGCAGCGGTGGGGTGGGGACGGCGGCTGGCGGCGGGCTGCGTCGGCCGCAGCGCCCGTGGGCGCGGGGTCCGCCCCGTCGGCGCGGCCGGTGGTGCATGTTGGTGGGGATGGCGCCCCGCGCCGCCCGCCGGCGTCGGCGATTGTCCCCGGGAGGGAGGGGGCGGGGTGCGCGGCGCGGCGGCCCGGCAGGGGGCCCCCGGTCATGTTACCATGGGCGAGGGGCCGGCTGCGTGGTGGGGGTAGGGCGGCAGAATGGCGCGCGCGAGGGGGGACGTCGTGAAGGGGTCGCGCGTCGTGGATGGTGGTGCCGTGCCCTGCCACTGGGCGCGGTGGCGGGGGAAAGGGAGAGAGAGGAGGGGCGGGTGTTGCCTGGTTCTGCCGCGTGTGACACGGGGGCGTTTCCCTTCTTTGTTTTTGTTCGGCCGCGGGCGGGGGGGGGATTCGTCGCGCAGACGACCCCCGCTTCCCCCCGCTGGCCATCGTAGGGCGTCTTTTTCTTTCTTGCTGCTTCGCCTACGGCGGCCCTTCCTATACGGGAGTGGCTCCCGCTTGGCTGCCGTCCATCAGCCGCCCCGACCCCCCCTCCCCCCCCGCTGGACCCCCACGTTAGGTTGCCGCTGGCCCGCCGTCGGCAACCACCAACGCGGCGGCCGTTGCCGCCCCGTTGGGCACCGCTGCGGCAGCTGGTGGGACGATGTCCCCCACCCCGGCGGCGGCGGCGGAGGCATCGGTGGCGTCGGAAGCGGCGGCGGCGGCGGTGGTGGCGGCGGCGGCCGCCGCGGTGGTGGTGGCGGCCGCCGCCGCCGCGGTGGTGGTGGCGGCCGCCTCGGCGGCGGCGGCGTCTTGAGAGCGCCGCTGCCCCGCGGCAGATGAGTCCGCTTTGGTCACCTCCCGCAGCAACATCGTCGCGTATTCGGCGGGACGGAGAGTAAACGAGAGGAGGATGGCAGTGGCCCACCCGGCGCCCGCGTCGTCCACCCCCGTGTCCGCCACGGGTGGAGGGGCACTGTCCCCTGCGCCTTCCGCAGCGTGCGCGGTGGCGACGGCCGGGGCGGCGGCGGCGGCGGCCGGGACAGCGGCAGACGGGGTGAGCCCGTCGACAGTTATTGTCGCCGCCTCGGTCATCCCAACCGCCGCCAGGGCACCGTCGGCAGCCCCCCGTTCTGCCACCTTGACTGCCGCCGCCCCGGCATCGACGCCCGCCACCGGCGTGGCCGGCGTCTCTTCGGCCGCGGTGGCGGCAGCCGCGTCGCCCGCAACAGCCTTCCCCCCCCCTGACCCCCCCCGCCCCTGCAGCGCATCCAGGGCAGGAACAATAAGCGGCGACGAGTCCCCCCGGCGGTACCGGCGGACGGCCCACTCGACCTCCCCCGGCATGCCAACCAGCCGGCGGTAGGCGCCGGCGAGGGCGTAACCTGCCGGCGCGGCAGCCAGGTCCACCCCGGCAGCCGCCAGCGCGTCCACCGCCACCGCACCGACCGCATTAGCCGGGTACGTGATGTCCGTGCCGGGGAGTGGGAGCACGACGCGGGTGAGGGGGATGGTGCCCGCCGCCGCTTCGGCTGCCGTCACGGTGCGGACGGCCGCCGAGGCGCGAAGCTCATCGGACACCGCCGCCGCCGCCGTCGCCTGTGGCGCCCCAGCCGCGGGTGTTGGATCGCCCCCCCCACCGTCGCCAGGCTTGGCGGACGCTTCGTCCTCAGACACGAGGACGAGGTCGCCCTCGAGCGCGGCCACCACCCCCGGCCCCCCCTCGCCGAGTGCGAGGCGAGCCGACGCCATAGCGTTGAACAGTACCGACTGGACGGCATGCACGTACATGCGACACAGGTGAACGGGCAGGCGGGAGAGGGCGCCCCGCCAGTCGGGCGCCACCGCCGACCGGCCCGACGAGAGGTGGGTGAGGAGAAGGCGCTCGACGGTCATCCAAGAGGGGAGGGCGGCCAGCGCCGTTGCTGCCGCCCTGGGGATGGTGGTGGGGGTGGGAAGAGGGGGGGCGGGGCGGGGGGCACCGCCGCTGCTCTTCTCTGCGACCGAGGCCGGCGGGGCCGCCGACGGCGAGGCGTCGGCGGCTTCGGCGGCCGCGACGGCGGCGGGCCCGTCGGCCTCTGCACCCGGCGCTGCACCCACCGCCGCATCAGGCACTGCGGTGGCGACCGCAGGCGCCGCGTCGGCCGCAGTGCGCCCCGCACCCGTCGAAGCCCCCGCCACGTCCGTGACAGCCGCCGCCACTGCCGGCGTCGTACTGGGGGCGGTGGCGTTGGCGGATGCGGCGGCAGCGGCAGTAGCACCCGATGCAGCCCCCCCTCCCCCCTCCGCCGTCGCGACCGCCTCCCCAAATGCGGTGAGTGCGGCAAGGACGGCCGCCCTCTCAGGTGTTAGCCCCCCCACCTCCCCCCCCGACGGGTCGTGCGGGGCGAGCACCGCGAGCACCGCCTCCCGCCAGCGGCGGCGGAGGAGCAGCCACCCCACCTGGTGCGTCGGCACGGCGCCGGTGCCAAAGCGCTGGAGCCCAAAGTAATTGACAAAGCCCCGCTCCCGCAGGCCCGCCACCGCAGCCCCCACCGCCGCTGTCACCGCATCGGTCGACAAGCCATGCGGGGGCGACGGCGAACAGGGCGTGGTCCCGGATGCCACCGCCCCCCCGCCGGCCGCCGCCCGCCCAACCGACACGTCGCGCAGGACGACAGTAAAGCGGTTGCCGCGCAAGAGGCCCAGGCCGAGACCCCGACCGGTGCCGCCAACATGAAAGTTGCCAACCGCCATGCGGCGACCGCCGCGGCCGCGGCGGTTGATCCCCCCATTGAGCGACGCGAGCCGTCCCGGCGGCACCCCCCTCACGGTGACCCACTGCGCCGTCACCGCGCGCTTGTCCTTTGTGCCCGCAAAGCCCAGCTGCGCCGCCGGCAGCCGCAGCAGATGGGCGAGGGAAGAGAGGGCGTCGCCCGTGTCCACATTCTCCTTCCACAGCACAAACGACACGAGCGTGTGGCGGCCAACGTGCGACGACCGCCGGTGATGCTCCCTCGGGTCGTAGGTGGTGGCCGACGCGGCCGACCGCGCGACGTCGCTGCCGCCGCCACCGCCACCGCCGCCGCCGCGGGGGCGCTTGCCCCCGCGGTCCCCGCGGCGGCCGCGACCACGGCCGGCGCCCCCACCGGGGGCCTCCCCATCGTCGGTCGCCTTGCGCTTCCACGGTGTACAGTGCCCCCGGGAGCGCAGGCGAATGACACTGCCGCCGGCAGGGGCGGCTGCCCGTGGGGCGCTCCGCCCGGCCGCACCCCCGCCCTCCGGGACTGGCAAGGATGGCCCCGCGGCCTTTACCCCGGAAGGAGGAATCTCTCCAACCGGCGCTCCATTGCCACCGCCACCGCCACCATCTCCGCCACCGCCGCCGTCACCGCCACCGGCGCCACCGACACCCTTACCGCCACCACCACCACCGCCACTAGCGGTGGGCGCAGGGACCGTGTCTGCAACCGCCCTCGGGAGGGCCACCTTGAGCGCCCCGTGCACCGCCCGGCGGGTGGCCTTGTCCGCCATGGGCGGCAGAAGCAGCGTCGGCACGGCCCCGTCGGGCGGGGCGGGCGCGGAGGCAGCCGTAAGGCGGGCGGCAAAGGCGCGGAGGTCGGCCAACGTGGCGGCAGGCACCGCCGCGGCGAGGGTGGCCCACGCAGCATCCGCGGCCGTGCCACCGCCAAGCCCGCCACCACCGCCGCCACCGCCGCCACCGCCGCCGCCCGCCACGGCAACCCCCGCAGCTGCCCCGAAGAGAGAAGGCGTCGGGAGCAGCGAAGCCCCCCCCCCTTCCGACGCGGCGACGGTGTCAGTGGCAGAGAGGGAGGTCAGCACCGCCAGGCGGCCGTCAAGCCCCACCTCGTTGACGATAAAGTCGGCATAGCGCTGCTTGACCACCCCCCGCAATGGCGGAGAGGGCGTGCGGTACGCGACAATGTGCACATCCTCTTCGGTGATAGTCATGGTGCAACGGGGAGGGGGGGGAGAGGGGGGGAGCGGGGCGGGTGCACGCTGGCGCGGAGCAGTGGCGCAGACGGTTGATGGCGGGCCGCGACGAGGTCGGCCGTGGGGCGATGCAGGCGCCGGCTTGACTGCGCACGCCCATGCGGACCGTATCTTTGGTCCCACGGCGGCGACGCGCCTGTTTCGTGGCTCTCTGTTGTGCCACGTGGGTCATCGGGATCATGGAAGATCAGAAGGTGCAGTGAAAAAACACGGATTTATGTGCGTTCGTAGCCTTCTCTTGGGGCCCACTCAGCAGCAATCTGGTGGGGTGGCTGTAACCACCGCATCGCCAACGAGTCGCATCAACGACGCGCTATGCTCGCCCCCTCCCCCCCCCCTTCCCTCACAAGGGCACTTCGCCGTCGGCCGCCAGCGGCGCACTGGCGACGACCGGGGCAGCCACCGCGGGCACACCTGGCCCTGGCGCCATAGGCACCCCTCCACCCCCGATCACACCCATCGCGATCCCGTCCACGCCCTTCTCTTCCTCGCTATCGCTGGTGCTGCTGCCTGCGTCGCTCCCCTCCGACGAGTCCTTATCCACGTCGGTCATCATGGGCAGGCCGCCGACGAGGTCGTCTGTCATATTGGCCTTGGGGATGAGCACGAACGTCAGGGGCACCGTCAGGAGGGGAAGCACGACATGGCTAATGATCAGCAGCAGCGCCAGGTTGTCAAAGTTGCACGCCCCTTCCTTTGGTGTCTTGATTCCCGCGATGTCCAAGGCGAGGACGCCCAGGCTAGACCCGACGGAGCGGCCAAAGTTGGAAAAGCCGGCGAGGAGGGCGTAGACGGTAGACTCGACGCCGATGGGGCAGAGCTTGGAAGTAAGCACAACTATGGAGAGAGGTCATGGCAGCCAACATTGGCGACAAAGGCATCCAGAGACAGAGGAACAGCACAGTCAACAGCCAAGAAGAAAGAGTGAGCCCTCTGTCCCAAGGTCACACACAGCTAGCCCATCTCAGCCTGCGGTAAGTACCGCCTCCTAACGGTGCAGCTAAAACGCATGCCGTATCTGATTCCTCCTGCGCATGTCGCGACCCCTCTCTTCACGCGCACCCCTCTCACCTCCTCCCCAAACTTACCCGCTGGCATAAAGTCCATCATATCAATCTACGGCCGCGTAACAGAAGACGAGGGACCAACCCAGTCAACGGATGGGAAGAACGGATGTCGACAAAGACACTTGTGAACACCGGCGCGTCGGTCAGGTATTGGCTCTGCGGGCTGTGTTCGGCAGCAGGCGTGCGAGCTACGAGGCACCCGTCGCACTGCTGAACCCCGTAGAAGCCCACAACGAATGCGCGCGCGCGCCACCTCACCGGATATCCGACGAGCTCCCTCTTTCCACCCCACAGTCCCTCGCACCACCGCCTGAGCGCTAGACGTACCACTTCCTGGAGCATGCTGTCACCCAAAACGTAGAACAACTTGTCGCTGATGCCGATGCGCAGGTTCCACCGCATGACAATGGCAATATCGATGATTGCCGCGGCCACCTGCAACACCGTAGTGCTCCAGAAGGCAAGACGGTATGTCCTCTTCGACAGGATCATCTGGAACAGGGAGACCCCCAGCATGCCAAACAGAGAGCCGATAATAGCCGTCCAGGCCAGGTAGAAGGCGCGGTCAAAGTGGGGCCCACCAGGAAGGCACTTCTCATCCCCTGTGTAGAAGACATCCAAGGCGCCCCGAATCTGCAGGTTCATCGCGCTCGTAAGGAACCTGGCGGTGCGAGAAAACAAAAAAGAAAGGTGCCGACCAGGGGGGGCGCGCAGCAGAGCCAGACGAAGGCAGCAGCCATGTCAGTACGCTCGCTTCTGGCCACCATCGCCGCCCTCCCCACCAGAGCATCATTCTCTTCGCCCATTCTGCAACGCACATGTATACTTGAGCCCTTCCTAAAACGGTAAAAGTAACCGACAAGTTAGAACAAAATGAAGACCACATCGACCAAAATGTTTCAAAAAACGCGGACCAGTTGTCAGTCTCTTGGTCGCCACGAGACCCGTCAACGCATGAGAGGAAACGACGACCCTCTTGCCCGCCACCCCCCTTTCGCCTTCCCTTTCGCCCGTTCGCAGTGCCCAGTCCGCCATCCCCACCACCCTCTGTCGTACCGATTTGCTTGGGCAGCAGCAACAGGCATGACCCGCACAGCACCGCACTCACAGCAATGGAGTAGGCGGCCTGCACGACGGGGGATCCAAACAAGGACGCTGGCACCATGCCCAGCGCCCCAACCGTCATGAAACAGCCCAGCAAGAAGTATCGGCGGTTGGTATGGACCTTGGCTCGCTGGAAGCCCCGCGGCGCGGGGTCCTCTGAAAGCCACCCAATGGCCACAGGCACTAGCACCTGCACGGCAAAGGGGAGGGTGGCCCAGAAGAACACGGTCGCGTGGCTGTTTGCAAAAAAGCCAACGAAGGCCGACGCGGCGAGGTTCCCGAACATGATGAACACCCAGACGGCCGTGACCAGGTCCGCCCCCGTCTCGGGCCGGACCACCATCTTCCGCGCATAGACGCCCTGTACCAGCAAGTCAACTGCAAACCGGTCCAGGGGGGGATACGAAGGGGAGAAAAAACACTCGCAGAAGCGAGACAGGCACATCGCAGCAACGGCACCAGAGAGTCAGCTTCCCGCCGCCAAGCCGCACCTCCTGGCCTGCTCTCTCAATACGCCACTCAGCCTGCCATCTGATGTGGCTCCAGCCCCCCTCCCCCTCCGCCCCCCCAAACATGCCACGACAGCCGCCTCCCTCGCACACTGGGTAATCTGCCACGCGTACCTGCAGCGTGCTCAAGGGTCAGAACAAACAGCAGCACGGCGGCAGTCACTCCCCCCCCAATCTTGTTGATGGGCGCCGCCGCCAGCATGGCGCAAGCGATGGACCCGAGCGTCGCCGCGCCCAGCAGATAGTAGCGCTTGTAGTAGCCGCCAATAGGAAACGCATCGGATATCATGCCAATGGTGGCCTTGAGTGACCATGGCAGCCGGCTGACCGTGTAAAACGCCTGGTACTCCGTCGGCTTGACAACCCCTACATAGTAGCGCATGTACGGCAGATAGGCAGAGTAGGTCAACTGGGACGTGATGCCTTTGACGCCAATGTAAGCCGACAGGAGGATGACGACGAAGCGCCACCCAAAGTTGGTGCTGAGGCGCCCAAAAAAGTTGACCGTCCGCGTGAAGGGGTTGAGCTCACGCACGTTCACGTTGGGGAGCTTGAAGCACGCCATGACGACGCCGGGAAGGGGGTCCGGGTGGAAAAAGAAGGGATACCAGCGACAGAGCAGTGCTCACGACTGTTCCGCGCTCGGCCGTTCGCTGGGCCACATGCAGACTTGGCGCAGAGGGCACCGTGAGACGCCAATGACCACGGGGGGGGTGCGTTTTCGCTGGGGTGCCGGTATGGACAACACACGTGGGACGGCTCTGCGTGTGACTGCAGCGACCCCCTTGAGAGCGAGGCGGCGCAGGCTGCGACGGGCTGCGCCGCGCGGGACATTCATATGGACCCGAAGTCGTTGGGGGCCCCGCTCCCCGGCGGCACCCCGCGAGGACCTACCGCTACGCGACTGGCGGAGTTGCGTCCCCTGCTACGCCCCCTCGACTGTCCTCACGCATGGGGCCAACGAGGCGCCTACGCTCAACGACCAGAATGGCAGCGGCGAGCCCTACCAAGGCAAGCGGTGGATCGCAGCCCATGCTGGCGGCCCCCTCCGAGGCAACCGTTCCCGCCCCCCGCGCCCACCACAAGCCACCGCTGTGGCGACGCCGCCGCCACCGCGAGCGCCCGAGGGCCAAGCCGGCCAATGCGACGCGGCGTTCGTCGGTTGGCGGCCTAGGGTGGGGAGCCGACACCGCAACGTCTGGCGGGCGACAGCCCGTTGCGTCACAGGGAGGGGCCCGCCGCGGGGGCGGGGCGAGAGCAAGGCGCTTAGTGAGTACACAGTTTCGGCTGGGGGGCGGGCTACGGGGCCCTACCCGAAGGCCACCCCTATCCCCTTCCTAAGGTACATACTTCTGCGCCCCCCTTTTTCTGAGGGCGGCCTCGAGCCCTTCTGCCAATCCCCCCTCGTCTTGACGCCTCCCGACCGCCCTTTTGCTGGGCGGGAGATTGTCCCGATGATCATCATGATGGGACAAGCGCGGCCATTGAAAGTGGGGTCGGAGATAAAGATGGCCGGGGATCGCACGTGGGAGCGTGGGGGGGGAGGGACGGTCGGGAGCCCCGCGCGATCCCCCTGGACCAGAGAGAGCAGGCGACGGCGGGGCCCGGCGGGCGTTGCGCGGTCGTGCTCGGGGGCAGCCCCCTCACCGGGCCGGTAGGGGGGGTGCGCGCTGCCCCGACCGCGCAAGCGGTGGCACCGGTGCGCGGGCGGGCGCGAGCCCGCCCCCGACCGCGAGAGCGGCGGGCTGATCTCATCTCCGCGCCGTCCAACACTGGACTGGCTGTTGCATTGGGGCGGTGGCGCGGCTCGTGCGTACGCCGCGGTGTCATAGACCACCCACGTAGACGGCCGCGCCGCCGGGTTACGGACGGATCACCTGGAGGACTGCCCCGCCGGCCACTCAGGGGGCACGGGGGATCCTGGGCGGCGCCACGTAGAGAGGACGCGTGCGCTGTCACTCTTGCCCATGGATCGAGATGTGCATTACCAGCCCACCGTATGAACACCTCCCTGCAAGGACAAGTTGGGGAATTTCTGTACTGTGGTGTGCACATAACGGCATCCAGTGGTGCGCCCACACACTTTTTGCCCGACTGAGCGCGGTGCGTCTTTGAAAAAGTGTTGGTTACTGTCTTGAACGCGTTTGGGACCAGGGGACGCCACGCGGTGCAACGGGGCGTGGGCCACGGCTCTCGCCGAATCGTGCTTCGCTTGCGCTCTGAAAAATGCAACGCCGGAAAGAAAAAACGTGTGCAGCCAGCCAATCAACTGCCCGGATTGCTAGAGATCTTGGAGGCCTCCAAACCAGCGACGCTCGGGGTGCCCAGGGCCTCGCTAGGGAAGCCGCGATTTCTTGAGCGCATGCGCGGCCTCGACTCCGTTTTTTTCGGGCGCAAATTGGTGCAACCGCGTCCTACCCCTCGGCCCCGGCGGGTCTCCAAGGCTTCCCGCCACCGGTGGCGGGGACCATGATCACCCGCGCCTCTGACGCCGCCAGTACAGAATCCAGCCGGCGACCATCGCAATCTCATCTCCTTCGGGATGGGAAGAGGGGATCGGTCTAAAGAAATGCAATTGCCCCCACCGTCATCTCACAACCAGGCAGGTAGATACATCGATGAACTACAGTAGTTGCTGTTTGTAAATCATAATACATATGTAAAAGACCGCCATGGACTAATCCATAGATCAATCCATGCGCCAAGTGTGCCGCACAATCAATAGCGGCGGCGGTGCCACCCCATCAAGACCAGCCGTGGAGGCGGTGGGCGTTTTTGCGGCGGAAGAGGCGAAGGGGAACTCTGTTCGGGATCGCGTCTCGGGAGGGGGGGATACGGGAAGGGCGGGGTGAGAGAAGGGTGGAGAGCAGCGCATGGTTCTCATGGTGACGGCGAGCGTTTTCGGGAGGCATCACGATGGGCGACTGCGTGCCTTTGGGTTTGGGGGCGGGGAGGTGGGCGGTTGTCGCCGGCCACCGCATGCGGTGGCCGGCGACAACCGCTCACCTCCTCGCAGACGCCACGTCGAGCCGTTGGCGAGCCGCCGCCGCGTACGCCGCAGGGGGATCTGCCCCAGGCTGGCGTCGTATTTGCTGTCCTGTGCAGCCCTGTGACCGCCCCCCCTTCCCCTTCCCAGGCAACCAACCCCCATCGCGCCACCCCTCACGCGGCGGCCGCCGCCACCGTACACGCTCTTCCCTCGCACGAGCCCTTCCCCCTCTTTCCCTCTTCCTCGCCCGGCGGCCCCGTCGGCCGCCCCTGGGGGCACCGCACACCCCGGTACGCCCGGGGGAGCGGCACGCACAGCCGATGGGGCGGCGAGGGAGTGGTCGGCTGGTCATCTCCCCGTCAGGCGGGGGGGGGGCAGGTCGGCACGGCGGCCGCCCAGCCGGGGGGCCGCCGGGCGGGCCAGCCAGCGAGGGGGCGGCCGCGCTCCCCTCCTCCCTCCGGGCCGCGCGCAGCCCGCCCCCCCGCGGCGGCGCGGGTCCCCCCTCCCCCCGCACAGCAGCGAGCAGCCACCCCCCCGCCGCGCGAAGGCGCCGCGCGGGGTGGCGCGGCACCCGAATGGAAACGGTGGGGGGTGGGGGGGGCGATGAGTACCTACAGCTACACCACGCGGGGGGCAGGCAGGGAGCACCAGCACCAGCGTATCGTGGCCGCCGCGGCGGCGCTGGGATGCTCGTCCCCACGTGGGAGCGTGGACTTCCCCCCCCCGACACCCCCCCGCACGGCAAAGAAAAGCACCCCCTTCGCCATGCAAAAGCACAGCGCGGCTACGGGCGGCATCGTGGCGGGGCCGGGGGGGGCGAGGGGAGTGAAGGCGGAGCTGAAGAGCTTTCGATCCTAGATACCTACGCCATCCGCGAGCCGCGGTGCGCGGGCTGCAGCCCAGCTGGGCCTCAAGGGGCGGGCTCCCACGAGTGCGGCCGCTCTCCTCTGTTTTCCCGCCGCCGCAGCACGCGAGCTCCAATGGTGGCCCCAAAATCCTGCACCAAGTGATCAATGCAAGGCTCTGCTTCCATACATGCCGGATCGAACAGGTTCCGCTCGCTCCACTGTGAACTGGGCCGGCTACCCATCGCCCGCCTCCAGCCCCCCCCCCCCCCCCCCCCCCCCCCCGAGGCGCTGGCTCCTGCCGTTTTTCGTCGCTGCCACGGCGGCCGCTGTCGGCCGCTGCGGGCCGCGCTCATGCAGCAGCGACGGTGGGCCGTGCCCACGGCGAAAGGACGCACGCGGCAGTAAGCGCCTATCCCCGCCATCCTCCCCCCGCCACTCACTGCCTCACTGTTGCTCTTTACTATCTTGACTTACCTGTTCAGAGTCTTTCCCTATCGCGCTACTCCCTCGACATCCCTCTGCTGTTTGTTCTTTCGTCACTCCCCTGCTATTCTTTCCCGCCCTTACTTCTGTCCCTCACCCCCCCCCCCCCCCCCCCCCCCCCCGACCTCGTGTACATTATGGTGGACGGTCGCTTTCTCGCCGCCGTCCGCCGCCGCGTAGCATGGACCGGCACGCCGACGGACCTCCGCTACGCCGCCCGACTGGCGGTCGCCACCACCGCTGCGACTGCCGCGGCGGTTCTCCCGCGTGTCCCCATCAGCTGCCTGTGCCTGGTGCTCACCGGCATCAGCATGATGGCGGGCACGCCCGAGCCCTACCTCGGCCACCAGCTCCGGACGACCGCCCTCGTCGCCACTGGCGCCTTCTCTGCCGCCCTGGCGGTGCTGCTGCTGCGGGTGGCCACGGACGGCCACGTGGTGGGGACGGTGGTGGGGGCGGCGGCGCCACTGCTCCTCGGCGCGATTACGCGCGCCGACTCGGGGCTACACCCCATGCCGACGGTCGGGACCTTCCTCGTAGGCTTCCTTCTCATCTCGGCCGCACCAGCGGGGCGCGCGGGTGCTGGCGCCGCCTTTGGCCGCGTCATTGCCGACGTGGCCCTGTCGGTGGTGCTGGTGGTGGGCGTGAACACCGGCCTCTGCGCGCGGGATGGGGCGCTCGAGGCAGGGGCGTCGCTGCTGGCGCGGCAGCTGGACCGGGTGGGCGGCCGCCTGTCGGCGGCCGCGTCGGAGCTTCTCGCCACCGCTGAGGCGGGCGTCGCTGTGGAACATACAGTCTGTGTCGACGGGGGTCGACCGCCCGCCCCGCGGGGGCGGTCGCCGTCCCGATCCCCGCCGCCGTCGCCAAAGCTCAGGGGCGTGGACCGGCTGATTGGCCCGTCGGTGCTGCCCTTTCCACTTTCCACCCCGCCGCCGTCGCCGCGGGGCTCCCCAAAGCGCGGGGGGGCGCCGGTGCCGCCGTGGGCAGCCCCGGGGGGGGCGGACCCCGAGCCACCCCCGCGGGTGCTGCACCTGTCCGTGTCGGCTGCGCTGCGGGGCGTGCCTGGAGGCCCGGTGGGCTTTCTGGACGGGAGCGACACCGCGTCGGTGGAGGAGGTGGACAGCTGGGGCGGCACGTCAACAAGGAGCGGCCCGTCGGGCATCCTGTCGTCTGCCACTGTCCCCAGCAGCCCCTTTGACGACACGGGCAGCGACGCGTCAAGCGAAGAGGGCCTCGGTGCGGAGGTGTATCTGACCCCCGCTGGCAGCCACACATGTGCCTCGGGCATTGCGCGCGCGGCAGAGCTTCTGTCTGTGGGCAGCGACGAGCCGCCGCCCCTGCGGCACTGGGGCCCGCGTCTGTCGGTGCACGCGTACGGGGGCTTATCGGCGGCCGCGACCGCGCTGCTGTCACGGGCGGCCACCCTGGAAGCTGTCACCCGTGGGCACGAGTGTTCGCCCGCAACGTTGCGGCACTACTTTTCCGCCGCCGCCCTCCCCCAGTGGGCGACGCTCTACGCCCGCTGCGCGGCGGCCACCCACGACCTGGCCGTGTGGGTGGAAGGGATGCCCGCCGAGGCCGGCCGCGCGTGGAGTGTGGACCCCGACCTCGACGCCCGCGCCTGGGGGGACCTCCGCGCACGGCTCTACCGGGGGACGCTCCTGGCGTTTCGGCGCTACTGGCGGCAGGGGGGCGGGGCAGCCGAGGCGGCCGCTGCCGTCTCTGCAGCCGAGGCGGCCGCCGCCGACCCGGCCCGCGGGCCGGCCGCCGTCGCCGCCGCCCCCGACGCGGAAGCGCTGGAGCGTGTCCGCGCCGCGGACGTGCGGGCAGTGTTGTTTGCGGCTGTTACCTCGCACGGCGTCGCGACGGCGGTGGAGGCGGCCCAGGCGGCCGCTGCCCGTGTCGCACATGTGTCCAAGACCACCCGCCCCGCGGCCGTTGCCATTGCCCGGGCGGTGTTGTCGCCCCTTCGTGACACTGCCGCCCACCTGCGGCTGCTGCGGCCGTCGCTGTACACTGCGGCGGCGTGGGCGCCACCGACGGGTGTGCCAGGCGGAAGCGACGCGGCGCCGCCGCCAGTCCTCCGGCGGCGGCTGCGGCTGTGGCAGCTTGCCTACGCCCTGCAGTACTTTTTGTTGCAGTACACGATCCTGGCGGTGGTGCTTGGCGCGTCTGCGCTCCGCTCCTCATCGATTGTGCCGTCGGGGGAGGTGGCGTGGACGTACAGCTCCGCCGCGCTCGCGGCTCAGGTGAGCGTCGAGGCAACGCTCTTCATCTCGGCCATCCGCGTGGCCGCAACGGTTGCGGGCGCGACTACCGCGCTGGGACTCCACGTGGCGGTGCGGTCGCTGCCGCAGGCCGCCTATGACGTGGCCGTTGTGGTGTACCTTGGCGCCGTCGCGGCGGCCACGGCAGTGGTCACGCCCTCCCGCCTCCGCTACGCGGGCTTTCTCTTCATCATGACCAATGGGATTGTGCTGCTGTGTCCACGCGGGGGGGGGTGCGTCTTTGGGGAGGTGGTTGGCGCCGCCGACTGCGCGCCCGACGCCCGCTACGCCCTGTCCCGCGCGGCCAATGTGGCGGCGGGGGTGGTGGCGGCCATGGTTGTGACAACGACTGTGCTGCCCCGTTTTGCAGGCGCCGACGCGCGGCGGGAGCTGGCGCGCGCGATTGGGGGGGCAGGCGGCGCGTACGCGCGCATCATGCGGGTGTACCTCGAGACGGGGTGTTGCAAGGAGGTCGGGGGGGGCACTGGCGACGACGACGGGGTAGGATGGGGAGCGGCGGCAGCGGCTGCGGCATCGGCGGCGGCAGCCGTTGCGGGTGGCGACGCGGCCAGCCGCGTCTTCCCCGCCAGCGCGGCGCCCGGCGCGGCGCCCCACGGGGGTCCTTCCGCCCCCACCACGGGCCCTGCGGCGCTCGCCACGCCGCTCGCCCCCCCCCGCGCGCGGCCGTTCACGGCCGTCCACCTGCCCTCCCCCGTCACGTCTGTGCCCGCGGCGGCGGACCTTGCCACCCTCCTCACCTCCACCGTCACGCGGCACCTCCTCCGCGCGCGGCTGACGCTGGACAAGGAGTCGGGGGGCCTCCGCGGCGCGCCGTTTACCAACGTCCACGCCTCCACCGCCGCGCTCGTGACGTGCACGTCCAACCTGGCCGGGGGGCTGTCGGAAATGACGAGCGTCCTGTCCCGGCCGCCCGTCTTTTCGGGGGCCTACCGCCGCTCCGCGCACGCCCTGTTTGTTGCGCCCCTGGTCGACGACTACTTTGCCATCATGGGGGCGGCCGCGGCGCTCGCCGACACCATTGCGCGGGCGCTGGTGCTCGGGCCAGTCGTGCCGTCGCCGCCGCCGCCGCCGCCGCCGCCGCCGCGGCGGCGCGGCTCGGCCGACAGCGCGCGGGCGTCTGGGGCGCCCCCCCCCCCGTCCCCCCCCGCCGGGTGCTCGCGCCCCCCCCCCAACCTCCTCGCGTGGACCCCCTGGTGGCGGCGGCTCTCCCGCTCCCACGCGGCGGCGCACGCCGCCGCCGTTGCCGCCGGCCTGGCAGGCCTGGCCGCCGCCCGTGGCGGCTGGCGTGCCCGCTACGTTGGCGCCCGCCGGCGGGTGCACGCGCAGATGGGCTTCCCGCGGGCGGGCCGCCCACCGCCGCGCGTGATGAGCGCGCCCGACGGGCTCAACCGGCTGGCCGCACGGGACGCCCGCCGCGGTGGCAGCGGCGGCCAGGGGGCGCGGCGGACAGAGAGGGCGCGTGGCCGTCCACGGCCGGCGGCAGCGGCGGCGGGCGCGGCGGGGGAGGGGGGGGACGGGGGCGCCAGCCGCCCCGTCCTCCGCTCGGCCACCCTGGATGACGCGCTCGTCGCGCCCGCCGCGGTTCGGCGTGCGCTGCGGCACGTGTCGCTGTCCGCCGACGGGGCGGTGGGGGAGCGAGGCGCGGCGGCGGCAGGGAGGGGAGATGGCGCGGCGGCGGCAGAGAGGGGAGATGGCGGGGGGCTCGGCGCGCTCCCCGCTGGTAGCGGCCACGACAATGGCAGCGGCGGCGGCGCGGCTGCGCCCGCCCCGGGGCGGGCGGTCGCCACGCCGGCGGTCCGCCCGCTTGACGGCCACGCGGTCCCCCCCGCGGCGGTAATCCCGCCGCCCCCCTTCCCCGCCGCACACGCGGCCGACACCGACGCCGACGCCGGCGATGGGTACGGCGGCGGCGGCGGGGTGAGCCTGTCGACGGCGCTGGCCGCCCTGGACGACCCGCCGCTGCTGCGGTCAGACGACGCGGTGCTCTTCCACGCGCTCGTCTACGCATCGTCGGCCAGCCTCGACGCCCTCACCCGCATTGGCCGGTCCCTCCACGGGGACCTGGTGCGCCGCGCGGGCGCGCGCGCCGCGCCGCCGCCGGGGGGGGGCGCCGCCCCTGCGCCGTCGGGCGAGCCGCGCCAAGGTGCATAGCGGGGCGAGCCACCGCGGGGGCGAGCCGCCGCGGCGGCTCGCCCCGCCCGAAGGGGGGGAACACTGTTGGCGACCCGAGAACAAGAAAACAATAACACATCACGGTCACGGGGCGCGTCAGCCCCAAACGGTTACCCTTCCAACTCGCCCGCCCGCCCGCCCACCTGCGCGCCCGCCCGCCCACCCGTCTGCCCGAGCACCCCCCCCCCCCGCACTATGAGGACAATGCCCCCAACCCCCGCACCACCTCTCAACGTCCGCACCACCTCCTCCCAAGCGCCCCATCACCTCCCCTCAACCTCCTCACCACCCCCCTTCAAGGCGCCCCCCCCGCCAGCGGGGGCGCCCCCGGCCCCCGCACGGCCGCCGCACAGCGGCCAAGCGCCGGGTACTCGCGCCTGCGGGCGCCAATGGCCGCCCACAGCGCTCCTCGCGGCGGTGCGGTCAGCGGCGGCGGCGACCGCCGCGACGCGCGCGACGCGGCGGCGCGGTCCAGCGCCGCCAGCACCGGGGCGGGGAGGGTGGCCAGCGCGGCCACGCCGTCCAGGCGGAGCTCCCGCAGCGCCAGCGGCGGCGGCCGCCACCGCCGCCCGCGGTCGGGGTGGTCGGCCGGCCCGGGCGGGGGGGCGCGGCGGCCGCCGCGCGGCGGCGGGGGGGGGGGGGGGGGGGAGGCGCCCAGCGGCGGCGGCGGCGGCGGTGGCGGCGGGGGGGGCCCGCCAATGGTGGTCAGCGCCGGCGCGGCGGTGATGGTCAGCGACGTTAGCCGCGGGAGGCCCACCACCCAGCCGGGGAGGGTGGCGGCGGGGTAGGCGGTGAGGGTGAGCGCCTCGAGGCGCGCCCACCAGGAGGGGGGCGGGACCGCCGGCGGCGGGGCCGTGGCCGCCGCCGCTGCTGCTGCTGCTGCCGCCGCCGCCGCCGCCGCCGCTGCCGCCGCGGCCGCCGCCGCCGCAGCGGCCCCACCGGCGCCGCCGCCGGCGACGGGCGCGGCGGCCGCCGGGGGGGCGCCCGCAGTGAGGCAGGCGCCAAGGGTCCCGTCCCCCCCCTCGTCGTCCACCACCCCCCCCTCCGCCGCATCCCCCCACACGACGGTCAGGCGGGCACAGGCGGCCAGCTCCGCCACCGCCCCCACCCCCACCCCCGCCGGCAGCGTCACGGCGCGGAGGCCACACCAGCCGACCGGCGACAGAGCCGCCCGCGCGGCGGCGGCGGCGCCCCGCCCGCCCCCCCCCGTGGCGGTCAGCCACGGCAGCCGCACCGGCCCGACGGCGGCGATGCGCCGGCGGGCGGCGGCGGCCAGGGGCGCCCACCCCCCGGCCGCGGGGCCCGCGTCGGCGCCCGCTAGGCGGGCGGCGTGCAGGTCGGGCAGCGACAGGTGGGCGGCAATGGCGGGGAGGACGTCGGCGGGGAGGGCCGCCCAGGTGGCGACCGGCAGGGGGGCAAGGGCGCCTATGGCCGCCCCGCCGTCGCCGCCGCTGCCGCCGCCGCCGCCGCCCGTGCTGTCGCGGTCGCGACGGTTGCTGCCGTCGCTGTCGCTCTCATGGCTGCCGGCCCGCCGCAGGCGGACCGCCGCCACCTCGGGCCGCGTCCGCCGGCCGGGGGAGGGGCGGTAGCGAAAGTGGAAGGAGCGCCTTGAGTGGCGTCCAACAGTCATGGACGCCCCTCGCCAGGGACGGAAAGGAAGGGAAGCGCAGAGGGGGCGGTGGGGGGGGGAGGGGGCGGTGGGGGTTGGATGGGGCGGTGGGACGGTGGGGGTTGGATGGGGCGGTGGGGTTGGATGGGGTGCTCCTGTGCGACCACCGTGGCAACGACAGCGTTGGCAGCTGGCGACGAGGCGCGGGCACTGACGTTTCCGCGCCCCCGTTTTTTAGCGCAAGTGTTTGTTGCCGCGCTCGTTCGCGCTCGTCTAGCTGGAATATATTTATATTACACACGGTCACGGGCAATGGTGAGAACAAGTGAGGGATCAAGTCTTTCCCAGAGCCCTGCGGATGGCGTGTATGTGGCTGCAAGTAAGTAAGTATGGGTTGCTTCGAGTAAGGTTGGCACGTCTATTGTTAATTGGACAGGGTTACTCGATGTGTCCAGCCGTACCTGTACCTCTAACCGAGCACCCGCCCTGGGCGGCAGAAATGGCGCCATTGGCACCAAAAAGGGCGCGCTGGGCGCCAAAAAAGTGGCGCGCACCCGGACCGGCGCACGCCCCCGTCGTCGCCACCCCGCCCCCCGTCGTTGCCACCGCGTCGACCGCCGTCGGCAGCGCGGCCCGGTCGCCGCGCCGGCGCCCCGCGCTGTCGCCACCCCTTCCCGCGTCGTGGCCACCCTGCCCCCGGTCGTCGACACCCCGCCCCCCGTCGGCAGCGCGGCCCCCGTCCTGGGCACTCCGCCCCCCGTCGCCGCGTCGTCGCCGCCCATCGTCGGCACGCCGTCTCCCGTCGCCGCGCCGGCGCCCCCCGTCCTCGCCACCTCGCCCCCCGTCGTGGACACCACCCCCCCCCCCCTTTGGGTCATCGTTCCTGCCGACGTCAGTTGCTATCGAGTTGGAGATGGCAACTACAGCGGCCGGAGGGGTGGGAGCTGGAGATGCGCCCCCATTCCCGGCTTCCGGAGCCTCCGACGCCGGTGGGCCGCGTTTGGGTGCAGAAGAGGAAACCTCTCTTCACCTGCCCGTGCTGGAAGTCGGTCCCAGACGGGCCAAGCGAACGCTGACGGCGGAGAAGGTGGTTGAGTGCCTCGTGGTGCCATCCTACCCGCAGACGTCGAGCTCAACGACGAGCGGGGTCCTGACCATGGTGCCAGTCGCATCGGTTGAGACGGGCCTGAGCCCTAAGAGCTTCGTGGCGTACAAGTCGCCGGGGGGGAAGAGCCGCAAGCTGTCGGATCAACTCTCGCTCAGCTTCGGCTTCTGCACGTACAGCTGGACCGAGTACCCGTGCTCTGGCGTGGACGCCTGCACCAACGTTCCTCGCGCTGTTTTGGACATCTCTCACACGGCGCTTGAAGCGGGGGACGCCGACCAGTACGCCGTCTATGAGAAGGTCTTCGCGGAAGCCAGCTCCGAGACCGCCTCGGCCGACACGGAGCAGCAGGCGCTGGCAAAGGAATGGGACAAGTACACCTCTGTCGTGGCGCCGTTTCAGCACAAGCAGTGCCCCAACGTCCTCTGCGCGCGCTTGGGGACCCCACCGAAGGGCAAGGTCGTGACGATCCTGTCGTCGGGCAGAAAGTTTCTGGGGTGCGCCGGCTACTCAAGCGTCAACCGGATGAACCACAAGAACGCTTCCATTGCCAACATCCAAAACATGAGCAACATTGAGAGCTGGATGAGCGATGAGAGGTACGTTTCTATGCGCGTGGGGGATGCGGCTCGCTTTGAGAATGATTCGTGAGCGAGATGGGCTGTGTTTTTTTACAACGCCCGGCGAGGGAGGTTTGGCGCACCTTTTCACAGCCCACCCCCATTGCACTGATTCTGCTTGAGCCACGACAAGCCCCTACCGATGGCGGTGCTCCCCCGCTTGCCTCTGATCAATGGCCGACACGATTACTCGGCGGTCGACCCCCCGAGGTCGCGTGCCTTGCGGCAGTCCCGCCCCTCAACCATCTCGCCCCGCGGACGTCGCCGTGACATGGACCCCGCCCCCCTCCTCGCGACTGTCGCCGGCGGTGCTGCATTCCCGACGTATCTCTCCCAGTGGCATATGGCGAGGAGTAGTGCACACGCCCGGCCGCGGAGTACGGTGGCCCTATCTGCCCGCCAACTCTTTCACGATGGGCATTGTAGACGCACCCACCTCCATGCAACGGACGACCCCCCCGTCGTTCCTTGGGCGTCCATTCGACCGAGGAGACAGAGGAGCGGTCCCCAATGATGGGCGCCGGCCTCCCCCCCCTCCGCCGTGGTCGTGCGCGGAGTACTGATATCCTGTACCAATCGTTGCTTTTGACGTACTTTTCTCTTCCCTGGCTGCTGTTCTGTTTTTTTTATCTTCCGCAGAAAGGTGACGGATATCCCCGCAGGCGTCGGCACAAACCACCCATGCATGACTATCCGCCCGTCGGGATCGCGATCCGTGTGCAAGTCGCACGCTGGAAAGGCCCAAGCCCTCTCGCGCCACATCGCGTGCAGCAGCACCCTATACGTCGGGGTGCCGCTCACGGACAGCGGCGACCGGGACCTGCGGGGGAGCTTCCTCATCTTCTCAGTCGGCGTGCATACGCACCCCCCCCCCCCCATCATGTTCTCTACCCGTGGGCTTCTCGTGACAGCCGCGGAGGTCAAGGAGCACCACCACATCTCGCTCGCGGCGGAGGAGGAGGACGTGCGCGCAAAGCTGGCCGAGGAGTACGGTCGGGTTGTGGCGGCCGTGCCGCAAACGGCGCTGCGGTATGCCCGCCGGCAGGCAGCGGCAGAGAGAAATCCGTGGGGGCAAGGCCGCGACGCGGCCCTACGGATGGTCGCTCGAGCGGTCGTGGCGGGGGACGCGTACTTCCGTGCCCCTTTTGTCTCTGACGCGACCGCGTACATTTTCCCGGCCTTTTTTGAGAGTAACGTGCGCCAGGTGGCGAACGGGGTGCTCGCGATCGAGACGGACGAGTACTACAAGGCGGTGGAGTCGGTCGGGCTGTCGCAGGACGGCGATTTTTTTGTGCTCGCCATCTCCACGACGATCAACAACAAGGGCGTCACTCTGGCGCGCTTCTTTATCCAGCGGGCGACGCGGCTGGTGGCGCGCACCTGCTACCGCCTTTTTTTTCAGGAGGTATTGAGGGTGAACCCCGACTGGGCGCCCTGGCACGTGCTGGTGCTGCGGCAGTTGTCGGTGGTGGACCCCGCGCTCGACGGCGCCCCATCCGCCGAGGTGCTCCGGCGGGCAACCGAAAACACCCGGCGGATGAAGCGCGGCGTGCTGGTGGGCGTCACACTGGACTTTTCCGCGTCGCTTGCGGGGGGGCTCTGCGACGCGCTCATTGACGTCGGCTTTGACGACTTTGACGTCGACGAGCACGCCCGCAGCATCCTCTTTGGCTGCAAGGCCCACGCTAACCGCGTGTGCGACCGGGCGCCGCTGACCGTGCGCGCGACGCTGCGGAGGCTTATTGAGTGTTACAACTTGGAGGAGGCGGAGCGGCTGCGCGCGTTGGTTATCCAGCAAGAGCCGACGCGCGACTCTGCCGGGGTGCTGGGGAACCAGCGCCTGCTTCCTGCGTTCTGTCCCGCCTTCTCTAAGGCCGACCACCTGCAGCGAGAGGTGGCCTCGTCGACAACCAACGCTGAGGAGTCCCAGCACGAGCGCGTTTATAAGCTCTGTGGGCGTCGACAGCCGCTGATGGTGGCTATGACTGGCAGCAAGTTTGTTGACCAGCGGGATGCTGAGGAGCTGGAGAACGGCCGTGCCGCAGGCGCGTACACCTCGATGGAGCGTGCGGAGCACTCCCAGCGACGCCGGGAAAAGCGGCGCCGAGCAAACCGACGGCGAGACGGCGGCGGATCAGGGGGAGACGAGGGCACTGGAGAAAGGGGGGCTGAGCGCGCTGGTGAGGAGGAGCTCGTTGGACTGGAAGAGGTGGGTGGGGGGGAGGGAGGTAGGGGAGAGGATGGGGGGGACGCGGGAAGGGGCGAAGAGGGGGAGAGGGAGGGGGAATGGGCGGGAGAGGGCGGCGTGAGAGCACCGCTGGGAGACGGCGGGAACGCCACTCGACCACCCTTGCCAGCTGCCGCGGGCCAGCAGCCGAAGAAGCGGCGCCGGGCCGCTGTACGGGGGCCGCGCGGCACGGCGGCGGAACTCCGCATTGCCGAGCTGGAGAAGCAACTGCTGGAGCAGCGGAACAAGACGCTGGAGGCAGAGAACGCGGCGCTGAGGAGCCGTGCAGTCCTGGAAAGCGGCGGGGCTGGACGCGCGGCGCCAGTTGGCATTATGCCGGCAGCGGCAGTTGCCGCTGTGCCGACAGCGGCTGCTGCCTCTGTGCCGGCAGCCACGCAAGGAGACGCGGCACCGCCGGCCTGGTTCGTCAACCTCATGATGGCGGCGAGTCAGGGGCCTGCGTCAACGCCCCGGCAATGACTGCAGTACCGCCCGTGGAAACAATGACGGTGGCGGCCAGTAGGTTGGCCGTTCAATACTACTGCGTGCTTTTCCCTTGGCTTCTCGGTTGCACCCCAGGGCCCCAACCCCCCTCCACCCCGCTCATCGACGGGGGGGGGGGATGATGGCCGTGATGCCTCCCCAGTGCTCCTGCGCCTCCCCAGTGCACCCGCGTCAGACCAGAACACGCACACCCCGCTCGCTGCAGCACAAGGACCCCACCTTCGCTGCCAGCCATTGACCGTGACACCCTCCCCCCCCCCCCCTCCCCCCCCCCCCATCCTCCCCCCCCCCTCCCCCCCCCCCATCCTCCTCCCCCCCGCGCTTGCCCTCCCCCCCCTCCCCCTGCCCCCCCCCCCCCTCCCGCCCCCCCCCCTCCCCCTCTTCCACCCCTTCCCCCCCCCTCTTGCCGCCGCTGCCGCCATGCACACCCAGAGCATGGTCGCAAATGGAACACCTCACCAACCGAGGCAGCTTTGCGCCGCTCTTCCCCACCGCGCCGCAGAAAGGCGGCCGCCGGAAAGAGGGCGCCCGTTGCTTGGAAGGAGTGGTCCCCGGCGGAGGGTGGCCGCCGCACGTGCGGGGTGGCCGACGCAGTGGGGTGACAGCCGTCGTAGGGGAGTGGCCGTCGCTAAGTGGGTTGGAGGGTGGCCGCGGCCAACAGGGGCTGCGCGTCGCCGCCGCGAGAAAGGCTCGACTGCCCAGCGGCGCCGGTGACGGCCGAAGGAAAGGGACGACAGCCGCGGGGGGGGGACGCCGCCAGGGGGGCCTGGCCACCGCAGAGGTGTGGCCACAAAGGGGGGGTCACGGCGGAAGAGGGGTCGCCGCAGGGGCGGGGTGGCCTCGGTATGAAAAATGGGACCGTTGCAGGGGGGAGGTGGCCATACTTGAGCGATGACAACCTCAGGTGGGGGCGGGGGGGGCATGCCGCGGGTGTCAAGTCCAACTTGCTGAGGGCCAGGAGCGGGGAAGGTGCCGGCGGAGAAGCGTTGCACTGAGGAGTCGGCCGCAGATGAGGGGTAGCCGCCACAGGGGGGCGGGGGCCCCCACATGGGCGACGTGGAATCAGGGCCGGAGGGGGCCGCAGTGGTGGGGTGGCCGCTACAGGGGGGCGAAGGCCACCCCAGGGGCGACGTGGCCGCAGGATGGCAGGTAGCCGGAGGGAGGGGTGACCACCCCACGGGAAAAATCGCCACGCGCGAGGGCCGGCCGCCGGAGGGGGTATCGTCCCTGCGTGATGGACGCCGCGGCAGGGAGGGGGTCGCCGCAGGGGGGTGCCGTGTCCGAGTGCTGGGGGGGGGCGGCTGCCGCCGCAGGACAGGGGGGGGTGACCGCCGGCAGGGGGGTGGCGCTTGGGGGTTGCCGCCGCTGCAGGGTGGTCGCCGGCAGGGGGAGGGCGCGTCCGAGGGGGGGGGGTGGCTGCCGCCGCAGGAGGGGGGCGGGGGTGGCCGCCGCCGCAGGACAGGGGGGGGTGACCGCCGGCAGGGGGGTGGCGCTTGGGGGTTGCCGCCGCTGCAGGGTGGTCGCCGGCAGGGGGGGGGCGCGTCCGAGGGGGGGGGGTGGCTGCCGCCGCAGGAGGAAGGCGGGGGTGGCCGCCGCCGGAGGACAGGGGGGGGTGACCACCGGCAGGGGGGTGGCGCTTGGGGGTTGCCGCCGCTGCAGGGTGGTCGCCGGCAGGGGGGGGCGCGTCCGAGGGGGGGGGGGTGGCTGCCGCCGCAGGTGGGGGGCGGGGGTGGCCGCCGCCGCAGGACAGGGGGGGGTGACCGCCAGCAGGGGGGTGGCGCTTGGGGGTTGCCGCCGCTGCAGGGTGGTCGCCGGCCGGGGGGTGCCGCGTCCGACGGGGGGGGGGGGGGTAGCCGCCTACGCAGGACAGGGGGGGACGCCGCTGCAGGGTGGTCGCCGGCCGGGGGGTGCCGCGTCCGACGGGGGGGGGGGGGTAGCCGCCTACGCAGGACAGGGGGGGTCGCCGCTGCAGGGTGGTCGCCGGCCGGGGGGTGCCGCGTCCGACGGGGGGGGGGGGGTAGCCGCCTACGCAGGACAGGGGGGGTCGCCGCTGCAGGGTGGTCGCCGGCCGGGGGGTGCCGCGTCCGACGGGGGGGGGGGGGTAGCCACCTACGCAGGACAGGGGGGGACGCCGCTGGAGGGCGGTCGCGGGCAGGGGGGTGCCGCGTCCGACGGGGGGGGGGGGGTAGCCGCCTACGCAGGACAGGGGGGGACGCCGCTGCAGGGTGGTCGCCGGCCGGGGGGTGCCGCGTCCGACGGGGGGGGGGGGGTAGCCGCCTACGCAGGACAGGGGGGGACGCCGCTGCAGGGTGGTCGCCGGCCGGGGGGTGCCGCGTCCGACGGGGGGGGGGGGGTAGCCGCCTACGCAGGACAGGGGGGGTCGCCGCTGCAGGGTGGTCGCCGGCCGGGGGGTGCCGCGTCCGACGGGGGGGGGGGGGTAGCCGCCTACGCAGGACAGGGGGGGTCGCCGCTGCAGGGTGGTCGCCGGCCGGGGGGTGCCGCGTCCGACGGGGGGGGGGGGGTAGCCACCTACGCAGGACAGGGGGGGACGCCGCTGGAGGGCGGTCGCGGGCAGGGGGGTGCCGCGTCCGACGGGGGGGGGGGGTAGCCGCCTACGCAGGACAGGGGGGGACGCCGCTGCAGGGTGGTCGCCGGCCGGGGGGTGCCGCGTCCGACGGGGGGGGGGGGGTAGCCGCCTACGCAGGACAGGGGGGGACGCCGCTGGAGGGCGGTCGCGGGCAGGGGGGTGCCGCGCCCAATGGAGGGGGGCTGGTTGCCGCCGCAGAAGGGGGGGGTGTGGTGGTCGCAGGACACGGGGGGATGACCGTCGGTCGGCGAGGGGGTTCGTTCCCCCTTGTCCCACAGGCGCAGGGGAGGGACGGGTGCGGCGGACACGTGGGCGGCCGACACGCTCGAGGTTCAGGTACGGCTGAGCAAGTATCCCGGCTCCGATCGTCACAGTCGTGCAAACCTTACTCGAAGCAACCCATACTTACTTCCTTGCAGCGCTCACCCCGCGGATGGCGGCGTAGCCCCGGCCGTTGCGATCTACGCGGCCCCCACCCCAACCGCTTTGCCAGGCGGTCCGCGACCCAGTCGCGGGCCTCAATCGTCGGCCGCGGCGGCCACCGCAATGGTCTCGTGGGTGTGGTTACCCACCCCGGTGGTGACCCCACCGGTCCACCTCCGCCCGTAGGCTACCAGCTGCGCGGCGGATCCGCGGCAGATGCTCCGCCACGTGCAACGGGGTCCAGTTGCTGCACCGCCACCCCCTCTATTTAGATGGCTAGTAGGTGTAGGTAGCGAGGGCCATAGATATCTAGTTTCTAGTCTACCGACCGCCTCATTTGAGCCGATTCGGCTCATTTGAGCCACTTTTTCGGGTCCTTTTTTTTCGTACTTCCCGTGGTCTCCTGCTCATGTTGACCACAGAAACGGACTCAGCGCAGGCTGTTTACTCTTGAAACATCTCGGGAGCGTCCCACCTAAGGGAAGTGCGCGTATGGAACGGGAGAGGTGCAGTATGGGGTGGGGTGGGGTGGGAAGGCTCCGAGGGGAACGAGGATGTGCGACAACGGATGAAGGTGACAGGCGGCTCACCGGCGCAGCTGAAGTGTGCCGGCGGCGACGCCAAGGCATGGGGTCGAACCGTGCCTCCAAGGGTCAGAATCGACGACTTTCGTGAGGCTCATTTGAGCCTCAGGACCGGCTCGTTTGAGCCTTTTTTCCCGGTAGACTAGACACTAGAGGTGAAGCAGGGGGTGGGCGCTGGCTTTCCCAGCTATGGGAGCACCAGCGGCCCCAAGACGCCCCCACCCCCCACCCCAAACTGCGCCGCCACCGGCCGGGCCGGCGCGCCCGTTTTCCCCGCCCCCCCAGGACACCCCCCCCCCCCTCCTCCCCCCCCGCTTGACGCTCCCCGGTCGCCCTGCGGCCACGACGCGCGCTGCCGTGGCACCCGCCGCGACGCGTGCGGTGTGGCACGCGCCACCGTGGCGGCGGGGCGGGGCGGCTCGCCACCGCCGCCGCCACCGCCTCCGCAGCCGCTGCCGCAGCCGCCGCCCCGCCCCCCGCCGCCGGGTGGTAGCGCAGGCACGCCCCAGTACCACGGCGCACGCACCCAAGCCCACGGCGGCAGAGACGTTGTGCCGTGCCGCCCCCACCCCACCCCCCCCCCTTGTCGTCGTTTTTCTTACCAAACATTGGGGGCGGCCGCACGGCCACCACTCCTCCTCCCCCCTCCTGCCGTTGGTACATAGCGCAAGCGGTGCGGACGGCGCGCGCGGGGTGTGTCCGCCGCCGTGCACGCCAGCGCGTGCAGGCGTGCGCACCGAATCGGCCGGGTTGGCCGTCCACCATCGGCTGTCTACCAGCGGCCGTCTACCACCCCCCCCTCGCCCCGGCACTTGCCACCCCTCCCCCCCCCCCCAGTCGCGACAGCGGCGGCGACCGGTGTTGCTGCCGACGACAACCCCGCCCCGAAACGACCCGTCATTCACCCCCCGCTCGGTATCAGCGCCCCCCCCCCGCTCCGCTCCCCCACCACCCCACCACCCAAGCACGACACCGCCGCCTCGCCCGCTCTCCCTGGCCCTTGTGGGCGATGGCGTCCCTGACGCGCGCCCGCGTGGCGCGCGTCCCCCGGCCGCCCCCCCCCCCCCCGAGGAGGGGTCCGCGGCCGCCTCCACGCCCGGCGGGCTGGCCGCGTCGGTGGCGCACGAGACCAACGCGGAGTTTGGGGACCTCAAGCTCAACGCCACCCTCGTGGCCGCCCGCAACCCGTCGGCCGAGTGGCACTCGCCCGTCGCACCGCGGACGCGGCGGGGCGGCGGCGGCGGCGGCGGCGGTGGCGGCGGCAGTGGCGGCGGGGGGGACGGCGGCAGCGGCAGCGGCACCGGTGGTAGCGGCGGTGGCGGTGGCGACGCCGGGGAGGGGGGGCACGCCAAGGGCCACGACGGCGGCGGCGGCGGGCTGGAGCGGCGGCTGTCGACGATTGGGCGGCGGCTGGTGCAGCGGCGGTGGCTCCGCCAGTACTTTGAGAATGGCATGCTCGTCCGCGAGGCGGGGGTGCGCAAGATCAGCAACGACGAGCTGTATCTGGACCTGGTGCGTTGGGGTGGGGGGGGGGGGGACCAACCGGTGGGGGCGCAATGAGGGGGGGGGGGGTGGGGGGGTGGAGGGAGTGCAGGAAGGAGGCAGGGGCGACGGGAGGAGGGTGACCTCCGGCGATCATCCGCATGGGTGCTGCTCAAGGTGCCGCGGGACGGAGGGTCGGGGGTGAGGCTCGCTCCGTTGCTATCAGCCCGACAGCTTGTTGGCACCAGGGGCTGGCGGGCCGGCGGTGCGGCAGGCGCGCCACTCCAACGCCCAGTGTGCCCGGCTGGGGGCGGGTGGCGCTCCGCAGACGCAGCCGCTGACGTCTGTCCCCGTGCGTATTCGGGTGCGGTTTCTGGTGGGGGCGGGTCACGCCTTCCCCCGCCCCCCCCCCCTGTCTATTGGCCGGGACGGCACGCCATCGTGTCGTGCGTTGACTCCACCCCACCTCATGGCACACACCACCACCCACCACCCCCCCCCCCCCCCCCCCCCCCCCATCCCGCTTCTCTCCTTCCCACCCCCTCCCCCCCCTGCAGGTGCTGGTGGCCAACATTGCAGTCTTTGGCCACGAGCTCCGCGTCGGCGCCATCACGTGGGCGAGCTTTGAAAAGTTCTTCCTCCTCTTCTCCGTCGTCTGGTGCGTTGTGCCGTCCCAGAGCAGACTTTGGCACGCGCTCTCGTGCGTGCGGTGGGGGGGGTTGGTGTGAAGGTCCGTGGAATCCCCACTTGGGGTGGCCACTGGGGAGTGTGCGCGTGGCAGTGGGGGTAGCACGACCTGATGGTGGGGGATGGGAGGCAGCGTTCTGCTCACTGACAGCATCGAGGGGGCGCCCGTCTGTGCCACTCTGGTCCCACTACTCTCCCATCTCTGGCCCTTCACGCGCCCCCTCCCCCCCCCCCCGCGCCTGTTCTCTACCCCCTCTGGTCACAGGAACGTGTGGCGCGACGCGGCCTTCCTCTTCAACTCCTTTGGCTGCACGGGGGACCTGCTGGAAAAGGCGTTCGTGTACATTGTCGTTGCCAGCCTGTGTGGCATTGGCATTGGCGCGCACGCGGCGTTTGGGGCAGCCTCCCACTACGTTGCCGGCTGTGCCTTTTTCGCCCTCTTCTTCATCGCCGCCACCGCCATCCTGTACGGGTCGCGGGAGCCCCGGCTGCGGGGGGCGGCCTCCCCCGCGGGGGGCACCCCCCGCCGGCGGCGGCCGCTGTGGGCGGCGCTGCGCACCAACTTTGTGGTGGTGGTCGCGTTGGCCAACATGGCCGCCGCCACCCCCTACCTTGCCGCCGCCTTCGTCCGCTCCCCGTCGACGGTGGTGCGGCTCTACTGGACGGGCACCGCCCTCGCGCTGCTCCGCACGTCCCTGCTGCCATTACTCGTCCGCCTGGCGGCGGCCCGCTCCCGCGCGTCCCTCATTGTGCCGGCGGTCAACATTGAGGCGATTAGCGAAAAGTATACGCTCCTCACGCTAAGTACGTTGACGTGGGGGTGGCAAGGGGGACTGCCCCAGGGGGGGGGGGGGGGGGGGGGGCGGGAGTGAGAGGAAGCGCGAGGATGCGGGTCGTGGGTGCTTGGGCTCGGCGGGCTTGGCGGGCGGTCGGGTTCAGAGAGGCCAACTTTTTGAGCAAGTGGACCTCTCTGGGCCACACGGTGGGCCGCTGCTGGAAATGCCTGCTGCTGGGGGGTGTTGCCCGACGAGACTCACACGCCAGACCGTGCCGATGACCCGTCAGAGAGTGCAAAGGGAGGCTAACATGTGCTTCTCCCGACGCTCCGTTTGGGTGGATCTGGTCGCTGTTTTTTAATGACCCATCCTCTCCTCTTGCTCCCCCACTGTACACGCCATCCCCCAAATTCATGTGCTTCCAGTCGTCATGGGTGAGTCCCTGCTGGCCATCCTCTTTGAGGGCGGAACCATCCTGCTGCTGCCAGCCTCCCAGGTGAGTCTCGGGCGTCTGTACTGTGGCGCCCTCTTTGGCGTTGCCCTCTCCTTTTCCTTCAAGGTGTTTTACGCCGACATTGACAACCAGGTGCTGCGGCGGGGCACCCACGCCATCCGCTGGCACCGCAACACCGGCCTCATCTGGTCGCTCTGCCACTTCTTCTTCCACGCCGCCCTCATCCTGTCGGCCACTGGCCTGGGCCTCGCCCTCCGGGGCGCCGCGGTGCGGCCGTCGGTTGAGGCGGCCGTCGCCGCGGCGCTGGCCCAGACGGCGCCCACGTCGGGCCACTTGGCGGCGGCTGCGCCCGTGGCGGGGGTGGGGGACTCCCCCGAGGCGGCCGCCCAGGCGACGGCGGCGGCGGCCCAGGCGCTGCTGGGCGCGTTTGACACAACCTCCCGGTGGGTCTTCACGGCCGGCACCTTTGGCGCCCTCCTCGTGCTGGTCACCCTGTCGTTGGCGCACAAGCCCGGCCCGCGGGCGGCGACGCGGACGTGGCGCCTCGCCCTCCGTACCGTTGTTTCGGTGGCGGCACTGGTCGGCCTGCCAATGGTGTCGGCCACGTCGCTGGGCGGCCTGGGCCTCCTCGGGGTGGTGGCGACGGTCGTGTCTGCCATGGCCATCGTGGAGTATGTGCTCCTCGAGTGTGACCGCATTGGCTGGTTCCGCTCGGAACTGTCGGTCGGTGCCTCGTCGGGGGACCTCCGCGGCGGGGGGGAGGAGGAGGAAGACGATTGGGAGGTGGGCGTGCTGCACCCGACGGTGACCACTGGTACGGCGGGGATAGACGGCGGGGCGGCTGGGCGATTCTCTGGCAAGCCCGACGCTCCCGTTGAAGACTATAACGAGCAGGACGAGCAGTACGATGTGGAGGAGGGCGCGCACGCCGCGGGGCAGGGCGACTGGTCAGACGGGGCGGGCAACACCCGCGCCGACGCGGGCGGGTACGGCCCGACGGCCGCCGATGCCGCCGCCGCCGCGGCGGGCGGGTCGTCGGCAGTGGCGGCACCGGCGGGGGAGTCCTCTGTGGGCGCGGCGAGCGCGGCCGCCGACGGGGCCGCCGGCGCGGCCACTGATGCCGACGGCAGCGACGCGGAGGAGCAGCCCGCCCTCGGCACCGCCGTCCGTCGGGCGCGCTTTTGGGCAGGCGAGGACGGCACCCTCACCGTGTCGGGCGTCCGGTACAAGACGTACGACGCCGCGGGGGGGGAGGGGGGGTGCCAGCCAGCCACCTTTTTCTAAGCCCCCGCCGCCGCCTCCATCACGCGCAAGAGGCACGGCAGCGCAGATGTCGACGGGGGTTGCCATCCGGGGCCTGCCACGCAGGGAGCGGCTGATGTAGAAAATAACTGTTCTGCGGAGGGGACGAAGGTTGACACCATGTTTCTTGTCAAAAGCGCCTCCCGGCACGTACGCCACCGCGGCCATAAGCGAGCGCCTCCCCCGCCCCCCCCCCCCCCCCCCCTCTGCTCAGGCGCCCGTCACATCAATCTCCTCGACCGCTGCAGAGGGTGCGGGCCCCGCCGCCATGAAGCGTTCTGTGCAGATGCGGAGCCCCTGGGCGGCCACCTCCAGCCCCCGCGGCGGGGGCGCGTCGAGCTCAGCCAGCGCGCGGGCGGCGGCGTCTAGGAACTCAATCTCGGTCAGCGTCGGGCGGTCCACCCCCGGCTTGGCGGCGGCCGCCGCCGATGACGCGGCGGCGCCGGCCGGCGCCCCGGCGGCGGCCGCCCCCGCCTGCGCAACCGTGACAAACGGGACGGGGTAGAGGACGCCCCCGCCGTCGGGCGTCGGCTTGTCCGGGTCCCCCGCGACCGACGCCAGGCCGTGTTCGGCGACCGCGTCGAGGTCGTCAAACGGCACCGCGGTTGGGTCGCAGAGGAGGAGCGCCAGCTCCCGCCGCGTCCACGCCGACTCGGGGCGGGCGGCTAGCCGCGGGCCCGCCTCCGCGTCGGTGCACTCAGCGTGGTGGCGAGCTACCCAGTCGCGCGCCTGGCATGCCGGGCCGCAGTAGTGGACTGCGTGGCAGCGGGAGCAACGGTCAATGAGAGGGTCATTATCGATGTCAGAGACGTCGGTGCTGCCGCCGCCAGTGCTCGTCCCGTCGCCCACACCAGAGGCGGCGGCACCCGCCGCCGCCGCCGCCTCCGCCGCCGCCGCCGCCGCAGCCAGCCGCCGCCGCCGCCCTCGTTCGGCTAGCCTCCGACCGCACGCTGCGCACGTCACCACCTCACCCCCATACACAGCAGGCAGCTCCTCACCCTCGCCAAAGACAGGTGCGCCACGCCCCGTGGCGCGAGTAAACTTGGCCTGCAGCGCCACTAACGACGGAGCGGCAACAAAGCCCGTCGCGTCGCCGTCCGAGCCAAACACGCTCACATAGTACACACGGCCGTCCAGGGACGTAATCCGCAGCGCGATGCTCTCTGGGAGCACCCGCCACGGCCGTGCCGCGGCCATTACGGCCGCCGAGTCGTGGAGCGACCGAAGAACGGGCACCGTGACGCCAGGGGTGCGAAGCAGCCCCGGGTGGCCCGACGCCTCGCCAATCGCGGCCGTATCCTTTTCCACCATCTTGGCCGACAACGACGCCACGTACTCGGCAACGCCCTCCGCGAGCGACAGCGTCTGGGGCTCGATGTCAGCGGCAATCAGCGCAGGAGTCGCCGCCGCCGTCGTGGCCGCGTCCACAAATGTCACCACATCTGGTCGCACCCGTGGCGCGTTGTCGCCGGCAGGTTCCGCCATAGCCGCCAGTGCAAAGCGGAGGAGCTCAGATGCTGGTGGCGGCACGTCGACGCGTGTCCGTACGCGGCCAAAGCCCGAGACACGGCCGGACGGGTAGAGCTCCAGGGCAAAGTTGTAATAGGGACGAATAACGCGGCCAGTCGCGGGGTCAGTCGCCCACACGCGGAGCGGGACGGCCACAATTTGCCAGACGCGCTTGGAGCCGCCAGACCCGGCGCGGGAGGAGCGGGGTAGGGCACGAACGGACTTGACGAGGCGGCTAATCTCGGGAGAGTAAATTGGGGTGGCAGCCTTAGACGGGGAGGGGGGGGTGGGGGTCACAGCCTTGGCCGCGACGTTGTCCTTGGAGGGGGGCGGGTCCATTGTAGCCGTGGCGGTTGCAGGGGCGTCTCCCTCTGCCATCGCGGTACCCCCGGGGAAAGGTACGGTGGGTACGTCGTCGGTCGGGGCAGCTACGAGGGAGCGGCTGTCAATAACCGGCGTGCACACGCTCAGCAGTAGGGTGGCTGGGCCGCCGGCCTCGGACAATAGCCAAGCAAACGCGCTCGCCAAGCCAGCGTCTGCTGACAATACGGCGACGGGGTAGGGGCTCCGTGCGTACTGGATCGACTCCAAGCCGACCGTCCGCTCTCAACGACGCATCAGAAGGTAGTTTCGCCAATCCGTTAACGGTGACGAAAGACAGAGAGACCGTCGGCAATGACAAGGGACTCGGCGACAGGCATAGAGCGGGACACCATGCACCACCGCAAACAGGTGTGGGGAAGAAGACCCCGACGTGAACGGTAATTACTACCAAATTTCTTGGCCGTAAAGAACAAGAAATTGGACCGGAAGTCGCTTTAAGAACGCTGGTGATTCGGATCACACGCACCTTTATCCGGCTGCTCACGAGACGCTATAAGAACCACAACGGCGGTGCGCATCGATTGCCCGCCGTGTGCGGCAAAAGCACGACCTCCCCTCTGCCACGGGCGAGGCATCTCTCCATGGGCCTACATCCCGCCTCGGGGGGGTCTAGAGCGATCCACTAAGGCCTCTTATTAGGAAAGCCCGAGTCGTGCACATCTACGTGACGACGGGTGTCGGAGGAGCGCCCACATCCATGTTCTCCCCCCCCTCTCCCACTATCACTGGCCGCTCCCACTCTCACTGACCACTCTTTGTTTGACGCTGGACCGCGACGCGTTTTGCTCCTCGCGGGGTTGACTAGCGAGCATGTGTTCCTCTCAACCTATGTAGTTTGTCTGCTGTGCCTGTGTTGTTGGTTGAGTTGTTCGGCGTTCGCGTTCGCGTTGCGTGAGCTTTTTGATGGTCCTTTGTCACCAGCGTCGGTGTCACATGGACCATGAGGTGCGGCATTGGCACCTCCTGTCGCGGTCGGGGACCTCATGGAACTTCTAGCTGGGAAGGCGGACGGGCGTGGCACTACACTGCTCGCCTGCACTGTCGAGCGCAATCGCGGTTCGTGTGACCGAGTTTGCTTGCTAGCTGGCACCACGGTCCTTCCGTCGTTCCTTGTCACACTTGTTGAGTAACAAGCAGTGCTCTACTTCTTTTGTTCTGGTTTTTTGTTTCAGTTGTGTGCTTGTCGTATGCCATTGAGTCAGGCGTAATGCCTTTCACCTCCCGTTACCTGAGTGTTCCTTGTCTCATCAACATTTCACCGCCCACCAAGCTAGTTTTCCTAGCGAGAACAGCAGTTTCCTCTGTATAGACTCATCGCTTCGTACAATACATGATGTCGGTCTTATCCATACACGCAGTCGACACACCAGCGGGACACTCCCGTCCTTGTACACGATACCGCCAAAGTCAATACAATAATAACTATGCACGCTCCCTCACTCGCTCAAATCACGGGTCAGGCGCACCCTACCTCCGCCACTGCCTCCCCCCAAAGCGGTGGCCACAGCGCCACCCCCCCGCATACCCCCGTGGCGCGCACGTAGCGCACGCGATCCACTCCCAAGGTACGCATAACAGCCAGGAGCAGCGCCAGCCGGACGACGACACGCTCCACTTCGGCCGGCGGCAGCGACGGCGGCGGGGACACCTCCCCGACCGCGGCCGAGCGGGCGCCCCCTGCCTCAGCGCCATCGGGGGCAGCGACTCTCCTCCGCCCCCGCCGGCGGCGCCACCCCCCCGGCAGGTCCGAGGCGGCCGCCCACAGGGCAGCCTCCACTCCACCCACCGTAATGGGCGCGCCGTCCACCACCCCCACCGCCGTGGCGGCAATGGCAAACAGGCTGCGGTCGCCGCCAACACCCACCACCCCCGCTCCCGTGCCGCAGCGGGCGGCGGCAGCTACGCGCGCCGCCGCAGCCCCACCACCACCGCCGTCAACCACAATGCGACGAGTGAGGACACGCAGCAGGGCCGTCACGTGTGCAGCCCCGGCGGGCTCCGTCCCCCCAGATGTTAGCGTCGCCCACGCAGCAGCCGCGTCGGCGCTGCCAAGCCCCCCCTGGTAGACATCGAGGCCAGCCCGGCCGCCCGGGGCAGCCGCTGCCAGTTGGAAGGAGCCGCCTCCAGAGTCCCAAACCACGAGGCCCGGCGGGAGGCCGCCAGCACCACCAAGGCCGTTACCGAGCGCAGGGCCGGAAAGACCCAGCGACGCGGCAACGGTGAGCAAGGCGAGCTCCCCCTCAGCGGCAGCGTCAACCACCATCAACCGAAGTGCGTGGCGGGCGCCCACCGCCGCCAAATGCGCGGCGCCATTGGCCGACCGCCGAAAAGCGGCGGTAGCCACACCGCCCGTGGCACCCGGGGGGACCCCCGCGGTGGCCGCCGCCGCTGCGAGCGTCGACACAGCTGCAGCTGACGCGGCCAACGCGTCTGGTGGCAGCAGCGAACGGCTGTCGGGGCCGCCGCCTTCGGTCCTCCCACCGCTGCCGCCGCCGTTGCGCTCACGCTCGGCTGCCGCCAGCAGGGACGCGCCCAGTGGGACGCGTACCTCATAGACCGCCACGGGCAACACCGTTCCCGAGGGTGTGTGCACATCCGCGACGAGAAGCTTGTGGGAGCTCGTACCAATGTCCATCGCCCCGCGACGCACAAAACCCGTCAACGGTGGCGGTGGAGGGGCCGTCCCATGGGCGCCCTCACACAGAGCGTCCGTGCGCGTACCGGCAACTTCAAAGACACTACCCCCACTTGTCCAGGGTGCGGCAAACAGACCAGACGACAACAGGGACGGCGGGAACCCCAGTGACGCTGTGTCAAGCGATGACGACACACATGGTGGGGACGACCCTACCGATGACAGGTCCCCGTCCGAGACGGAAACGACGGAAAAGCACTCGAGCCGTCCGTCGCCACCTGCGCGGCCGCCACCACCGTCGTCGAGGCCGCGCAGCCCGTCGAGTGTTGCCCCACATAGCCGCACAAAGGGGGGGGTGCCAAGGGGCGAGCCCCCCGCCACGGTAGCGTCAACAGCCAGCCCAGCGGCGTTGACAGCCAGCCCGGCGGCGTCGCTGGCAGGGGCAGCCCCCCGCCGAGACGGAATCGCGACTGCCGCGGAGCCAGTCCCCGGCGGCCTCCCCAGCGGGTAGCCGTAGGCGCCCCCGCCGGCCGTGGCCATGACGGTGACTGACTGTGCACAGACAGAGGGGGGGGGGGGGCAGAGGCGGCGAGGGTTTTTTCTTCGACACGCCCGCGGCGACAAATCCAACGGGGAAGGAGCCGAACCGGATGCGATAGTGACACGGCCACCGTGACGCCCACGGCAGCGACTAACGCTCCGCCGTTGCACGAGCCGCGGCGACTGTCCACGCACGAGGAGCCGCGCTGAGTCGTAACTCCCTTCGCGTGGGTCCGCGGTCGCTCTGGGTCGACGCTACGCTCACAGTACGCTACGTCCCCCCCGCCCCACCCCCAACCTAGCCAACCCTGTCAGCGGCGACGCGGGTGGCACGCGCGGCCCTCAGCCAGCACGCCGAGGAGGACGATACGAGCAGCCGGGGGGGGGGGGTCGTGTCCGCCCAACGGCCGCTCACAGAGGACCTCCCCCAGAGGTCCAGGAGCCGGCCGGGGTGGCTGGCACACCTCCTGGCCGGGCGCGTGCCCACCAGCCCGTGACTGCCATCAACGCACTCGCTCCGCGGTTACACCGCGGCCACAAGCGCAAGGACAGGGGGGGTGGGGGGGGCCCGGGGAGGTGGAGGGGGTGGGGAGGGGGGGGGGGAGCAGCGGGTTGGGTGCAGCCTGCGCGTGCAGCGTCAGCCGCAGGGGTTGTGGCTGGATGTGGGCCGCTTGCGAAGGCGTGAGGCGGTGAACGCTGCTGCACGCGTCCACTAGCGAGGCACCCTCTCTCGCCCTTTCCTCTGTGCGGACAGCGTTCCACATGAGGCATATGAGGATGGCCGAGTAGATTCAACGACAGCCAATCAAACGTGGTAGATTATCCTCTCACGAGGTCATCAAATACCTTTTGTACAACAGCGCCAGCCTGTGCTGTACATACGCACTGTACAACTATGGGGGTACGCAAATGCAGTAGTAAATCCCAGTGCTCGGTGTCTGGATGAGTACCGTCGCTCAACGCCGCCCGCGCTCAACACTCGAGGCGGCGGTGACGGTTGTGACGGCGGTGGACGGCGGTGGCAGCAGCGACGGCGACGGCGGTGGCAGTGGCGGTGGCCGTAGCTGTGGCGGTGCCGATGGCGGTGGCGGTGACAACACCGACGGCGACGGAGGCGGCGGCAGGAGCAGTCACTGTCGCCTCTGCCTTCACCAGCCAAGGCAGCCGTCGCACCTCAAGCAGCTGCCGTCAACGCATGCAGCTGCGGACCCCGCCGCTGCGGGGCCCACAGGCGCCGCCGCTCTCACGCGACACCCAAAAGAACACCACCACGCGCCGCCGCCCCTCCGGGTCGGACGGCACGGGCACGGCAGCGACAGCCAAGGACCCCCCTCCCACCCACATCCCTTCCACCACCACCGGGGGTCGCGGGAAAGAAATAAAAGAAGTCCCCGCACGAGAAGACTGCCTCATGGCAACGGAGAGGGGGGAGCGCTTGGCGACCGGACGCGGTGGCTCTCGCCACAGGCCGCGCGTTGCCGGCCAGGCGAGCTCGTCTTGTTCGTTTTTTTTTTTCTTCTTTTTTTTTTGCCTGCCCCCACTAAGAACTGCTCCGCAGCACACCCGTCTCGAGGCGGTGGCGGGGCGGGAGACCCGAAAAAAAGGAAAAAAGAGGTACACAGCGAGCGCTCTGACGGCCAGTGGCCGTCTTGCGGTGGGCGGGATAGGGAGGGATGGAAGGGGGAAACAGTTCCACTGGAGGATGACCGGGCCGACCCTGCGAGCTGCAGTCCGCGGCCGCCCTGAATCTTCCACGTCCGCTTGGGGTGTGTGCTGGAGGACCAATCTGGCGGCTGGCTGCGATGACGAGGTTTCCGTTTCTCCTCGCCGGAGCCCGTCTATGACGGGGGTGTGGTTGTGCGTTCGACGGTCGGAGGGGGTGCAGTTGCACCAATGCCCCCCCAGCTGGCTAGCAGGCCAACCACAAGCTGTCGAGGTCTGTCCCCGTTGGACGCGCCCCCTGCCGGTCAACCACCTGCTGCCGCCCACTGGCGGGGGGGGGGGCGGGGGGGTTGTCCTACCCGTGGGTGACGGCCGTCAGCGTGGGCGGGAACGTAGCGGAATCCAGAGGGTAGTGGGAGGGCAGGGAGCCACTTGGGGGAGAGCCGGGGGCGTGGGGGTACCCACCGGGTTGTGCGGGACAAGCCGCGGCCACAGGCTTGGAGCAGAGATGAAGGGGGGCAGGGCACCATGCAACGCGCATGATGATGGTGTGCGTTGGTCCCGCCCCCGCCAGCGGCGACTGCAGAGTGAACTCTCTCGCAAGGATGGGGGGAGGAGAGTGACGGGGGGCGTCCCCTTGGGCCAAAGGGGGGATACGTCTGTGGTGTGAGGTAGCTGGGGGGTGGGGGCTGCGGTAGGTGCTGCGGAGCGACCCGTCCCCGTGAGCAGCAGGTGATACAAACGGGGACCGCCGTGAACGCCCGCCGGTACCGAGTGCTTCCGTGGGCAATCCAGCGCCCCTCGGCAGGCCGCCCTCCCTCCTCACCGTACACCCGACCGCGCTCCCTTCAGGCAGGAAGGCCGCCCGTTCCCCCGTCCCAATCTCTACCTCACTCCTGTCTGCCCCCGAAGTCTTCGTCTCCCGCCCCCCCGCCCTCCCTCCATATTGTTGACGCACGCAGCCAACCCAACCCCTCCCTCTGGCCGCACCCAAGGCACCGAAATGGAAGGCATCCGCGCCACCCGCCTGTCCGTGGGCGTCCGCGAGACGGGCCGCCCCCATCGGGTGGCGGCCAACGACGTGGCGCGCCTCATGTACTACCTCCACTGCGTGACGGTCGGCCTGGGCATGGACGTCCTCCCAGATCACCTTGTCGAAGACACCCGCTGGGCGCGCCTCACGGCCGCCGACACGGACGCCGTGTATAGGGCGGCGCTGGAGCTGTCTCCCGACCAGTTCCTCCACACGGTCCTCTTTCCGACGCCACTGGAGCCTACTGTGGCGGCGACGGCAACCAGTTTGTGGAGCTCACCGCCGTCACCGACGCTGTGTCGGTCACCCTGACGCAGACGCTGCGGGGACAGCGGCGGCAGGCGAGGCGCGTCATGTTCTTCCGCCGCGCCTGGCTCGTCCCCTACTACCTCGAGCCGCTCCGCCGCGGCGCGAGCCGCCTCGCCCGCATCGCCGTTGCCGACGCCCTGGGCGGGAGTGGCCCGGCCGCCGCGGGCGCCCACTGCGCCCACTGCAAGGGCCGCGCCGCCGACTGCGCGTGCACCGCGGTGTGTGCGCGGACGGCCGCCAGCCAGTGCTCGCCGACGCTCGCGTCCCTTTGGTCTGCCCTGGTCGTCGACGCGCACGGCGGCGGCGGCGGGGGGGGGGCGCCTGCGTCCTCTCCAGGGGGCCCGCGGCAACGCCCGATCGCCCAATGTGCGCACTGCCTCGGCGGCGACGATACGTGCGCATGCCGGGAGGGGTGCGCCCGCCCCGACGGCGCAGACTGCTACCACCTCCACCCGACGGTGCTGAGCGACGGGTGCGGGGCGGCCGCCATCCACGGGTACCGCTACACGTGCGCCACGTGCGACAATTACGACCTGTGTGGCGGCTGCTATGCGGGGGGGGTCCACGACGCTGGCCACCCGTTTGTGCGACGGGAGCGGCCGGGCGGCAAGGCGTCGCTACTGGCACCCCGCGTCCGCCCGCCGCCGCCCGCCCGCCACAAACCGCCGCCGCCGCCGCCGCCGCCGCCGCCACCGCCGCCGCAGTCACCACCCCCGCCGCGTTCGTCGCCTCCACCGCCAGCGCCCTCTCCCCCACCGACCGCCCCCGGAGCCACGGCCACGGGCGTCTCAGCCGTCCATCGGCGCATCGGCGCGCGGCTGAGGCTGGTCGGCACCAGCCGCGCCGACCTCAACGGTACCACCGTGGTGGTGGTGGACCCCATCGCGGGGGACGGCCGCGCAGAGGTGGTCCTTCCGACTGGGGGGCACCTGCGGGTGCGGTGGGCGCGGCTGGCGCCAGATATGGAGGACCTCGACTGACGTCGCAGGAACAGGGGGGGGGGGGGGGGGGGGGTAGCTGGAGGGTGGGTGAGGCTTTGTCACCTACTGGAGCAAACGTTCAGCGGCGTGCGGCACGGCCATGCCGGCCTTGCAGCGGGATCGTGATACAAGGACGAGACGGAAAACAAGAACGGTCGGTCCACGTACTGGTGGTGGCATAGCACGGCATCACGCTCTGTCAGTTACATGCCAGGCACACGCTGCGTCGCTGCCGCCGTCACTGCTGCCTCTGACGTGGCGTGAAGGGGGACGTGCGCGTGTTGTGCGCCCCGTCCCCACGCTGTCGTTCCGGTGGGGTCTTGGTAGGACGGCACCGGGTGTTCAAACGTGATCGAAAAGATTCCGAGCGAAACATTTCGTCGTCGTTTTTCCATCTTTCTCTCGCGGTCTTTCTCATCCAAACCTGCGGCGTTCGTCCTGCTGACCGCCTCCACTCCGCGCGGTGACAGCAGCTGCGTATCGCCTGCCCGGGCAGCTGCCCACCCACGCGGCTCGCTGCTCCCCATCGCGCCTCGGCAGGCCAGGCTGGGCATGCCGGCCCGCCGCGTCTTTGCCGCCGTCGCCCTCTTGGTGGACAGTGGCCGACGCCCTCGTCGTTCCCTCCTCGCTCCCCGTCGTCCGGGTGGGATAGTGCCGGGCGTCCTCCGCACTCCATCGAGGGGCATCATGCCGGCGGACCCCGCCCCCCCTGGGGGGTGGCGGCGGTGGCAGCAGCCGCGGCGCCCCCCGCAGCCGTTGCCGGGTTTGCCCCTCGTTGTGGCCTTTCTCCTCCTCCGCGCGGCGGTGGGTCTGCACCCCCACTCGGGGGAGGGCACCCCCCCCATGTACGGGGACTTTGAGGCGCACCGGCACTGGATGGAGCTGACCGCCGCCCTCCCCCCCCGCGACTGGTACACGGCGGGCCCCGCGAATGACCTCGGCTACTGGGGCCTCGACTACCCGCCGCTGATGGCCTGGGCCTCCCGTGCGGCCGCGCCGCTCGTTGCCGCCGCCGACGGGGCGGCCATGGCGCCGGGGCGCGCCAGCCGCGGCTACGAGAGCCCCGCCGCCCGCGCGGCGATGCGGGCGGTCGCCCTCGGCGCCGACGCGTTGGCGGTGCTGCCGCCCCTGTTGGCCGCCCCACGCCTGCTGCGTGGCCACCCGCGCGGGGCGTTGTGGGCGGGGTGGGCGCTCGGCGCCGCGGTCGCCGCGTGCCCCGCGGCGGTGCTGGTTGACCACGGCCACTATCAGTTCAACGGGGTGCCAACGGGGCTGCTACTTGCCGCCCTCGTGGCGTGGGAGGTGGGCGGCGACGGCGCGGCCGCCGCGGCGGGCGCCCGGTCGGTGGTGGCCGACGCGGCGGGCGCTGCCGCCCTCACCGCCGCGGTTGCGTTCAAGCAGACGACCGCCGTGTGGGGGCCCCCAGCCGCGGCGCTGTTGTTGTCGCGCGTAGTGGCCCGCGCGCGGGGGGGGGGGACGACAGGCGCCGCGGCCGCGGCCGCCTACGCGGTTGCCGTGGCGGGGGCGGTCGTCGCCGTCCTTGTTGCCGCCTGCTGGCCGTGGCTGGTGGGGGGGCGGCCCACGCTGGCGGGCCTCGCCGCCCGCCTGGTGCCCGTTGACCGGGGGCTGTACGAGGACAAGGTCGCCAACCTGTGGTGCGTCCTGTCGGTGGTGGTCAAGGCGCAGCGCCTCGCGTCACGGCGCACCCTCCTGGGCGTGGCGGCGGCCGCCAGCGCCGCCGCCGCCGCCCCCTTTGTCGCCGCCGTGGCGGTGGCGGTGGCGGGCTCGGCGGGGGGCGGCCGCCACGGCGCCCCCCCGCGGCACCCCCCGGGTACCGTTGGGGCGGTGATGTCGGCGGCGACCGCCGGCTGCGCCGCGGGCGCCTTCCTCTGTGGCTACCAGGTGCACGAAAAGCACATCCTGCAGGTGCTGGCGCCGCTAGCGGTGCTCGCCCCCGCGGCCCCGCGGGTGGTGGCCACCGCCTCAGCACTCGCCGCGTTTACCCTCTACCCGCTGCTCCACCGGGAGGGCCTCGCCACCGCCTATGCGGGCGTCCAAGCGGTACACGCGGTGGTGTTTGGGAGGCACCTATGGGCGGGCGCGCTCGCGCCCGCTGCTGCTGTTCACGCCGCGACCGCGGCGGGGGTGGTGTCGGTGCCGGGAGCGCCCGACGCGGCGGCGCTGCTGTTTGCGGGCATCGGGTGTGTGGGCGTGCTCGCGCTGTACGTGTGGCTCCTTGGGGGGGTCGCCGTCGCCGTCGGCTGGTGGGCGCCCCGCCGGCCATGCGTGCGGCGGGCGCTTGACATTGTGGGCGTCGCCGGGGGGGAAGACGGCCGGGGGGGGAGGGGAAAGGAAGGGAACGACGTCGGCCGGCCGGCAGGGCCTTGGGCCGGGGTGGTGCGGGGAAGCAGCAGCGGAAGCAGCGGGGAGGGCTTCCCCGCTGGCAAGGGGGAGGCACCGCCCTCCCACCGCGGCGGCGGCCGCCGCCGCCGGTCGCCACAGCCATAGAGAGAGGGCGTGTCCGCCATTCTCGTCGGGGTGTTCGCCGCCCTCTCGTGCCCTTCCACCCGGCCGGCCGACCGCGCGCGGCTATCGCCCGCCGCCGCACCCGGGCCGCCAGGGAGAGGTGGGGCTCGCGCGCCCCGCCACGCGCCGCGCCGCTGCACCCGCCGCCGCCGCCGCCGCTGCGGCGCCGGCCGCGGCCGCAGTGGCGCGGCTGTTGCTGTGGCCGGCGCCGCGACCCCAGCTGCTCCTCTGCTACCGTCGCTGCTGCTGCCGCTGCCGCTCACAACCGCGCACTCTTGCGGTGCGCGAGGGGGGCGGGTGCGTAAGCCACGGATCAACTCTCGGCCGGATCCGCTTGCCCTCGTTTTTGATCCTCGCCCGCGTCGTCGGCGTCGCCCGAGACAGCCTCGTTCCCGATCGCCTCGTTCTCCCCCCCCGACTTTGCCGTGGCCAACTCCACCCCGTCCCCGCCCTTCCCTCCCCCCCCCCCACGTCATGTCCCTCTCTCGTCTCGCGCTGAGTGCCGCCCGGCGGGGGTCTGCGCCCCTCCGCAGCGCCCGCCCCCCCCCCCCCCCCCTACCGTTCCCCCCCCCGCGCCTGCTTCGTCTGCCGCCGCTGCCGCCTCGTCCGTCGCCGCTGCGGCGGCGGCCAGCGGTCCCCCCCTGCCGCCACCCCCCCGGCTTTCCGGTCGGGCACCCGCCGCCGTGCCTGCCGTCGATGCTGCCGCTGCCGCCGCCGCCGCCGCCGGCCGCCGCGGGATGGGCACCAAGTGGCTCCAGCAGCACCGCGCCCACGACGTGTACGTGGTGCGGGCCAAGGCGGAGGGCCTTCGCTGCCGGGCGGCGTACAAGCTGATGGAAATCGATGAGAAGACGGACCGCTTTTTGCAGCCGGTACGTTGGCGGCGGGGCAGTGGAGGGTGGCGGTGCCGAGTGGGGGGGGGGGGGGGGGAGAGGAGAGAGATGAGGGGGGGAGGCACTGAGGTGGGGGGGGGTGGGGACCTCTTGTGTGCTCTGTCTTTGCTGTCGTCCGCGGGCACTCCCGTTCTCCCCTTTACTGGGAAAAAGACGAGCATACGCGTTTCGGCTGCTGACTCGGCCCACCGCTTGTGTTTCCCCGCGCTGCCTCCCCGCTCTACCCGATTGTCGCTGGCATGTCTTCCCGCCACCGCCCATTGTACGGACTGCCCTTTCCCCCTCCCCCGCCCCCTCCTCCTCCCGCTCCGCAGGGCGCTCGGGTGGTAGACCTGGGCGCCGCCCCAGGCGGCTGGACAACCGTAGCCGTCAGGGCGGTGCGCCCCAGCCGCCGCACCCCGTGGCTGCCCTGGGCCTACACGGCGGCGCTGGCCGACCAAATCGCCCGCGGCCGCGGCGCCGCCATGCGCATGCGGCTGCCGGTGGACCCGCCGCTGGCAGAGCCGGTGCCGCCGCCAGTGGGGGAGCGCCCCACCGACGGCGATGCGAGCGGCGGCGGTGGCGCGCTTCCCCCGTCGCCGTCAGCAGTGGAGGCTGCGGCAGAGGGCGAGAGTGACGCGCCGTCACCGACGGCGGCCCCCCCCCCCCCCCCCCCCCCCCCCCCACCCCCCCCCCCCCCCCCACACGGTCCGCACCCTCGGCGAGGGCCCCTCCGCCTCCCGCGAGGGCGTTGTCATTGCGGTGGACCGGGCGCCGATGGAGCCCGTGCCCGGTGCGGTGGGCATTACCGGCGACTGGACCGAGGCGGCGACCGTCGCCGAGGTGCGGCGCGTCCTCGCCGGCCGCGAGGCCGACGCCGTCCTCAGCGACATGGCGCCCGACACGTCGGGCGACGGGGCGACCGACCACGCGCGGAGTATGGACCTGGCGCGCGCCGCCGCGGCGTTTGCGGCTGACGTGCTGGCCGTGGGCGGGGTGCTGGTGGTCAAGGTGTTTCGCGGGGGGGAGGAGCCGGCGTGGCGGCGGGAGCTGGCCGCCGCCTACTGCCGGGTGCGGACGGTCAAGCCGGCGGCGAGCCGCGCAGAGAGCCGGGAGGTGTTTTACGTCGCGACGGGGTACGTGCCGCCCGAGCTGCGGGGGGCTCCGCTTGGGGAAGGGCGGCCACTCCCTGTAGAGAAAAGCGGGGGGGGGGGGAAGCAGAAAAGAAAATAGGGTCGGTCGTGAGCGATACCCCTTGGAGCCGGGATCCGCGGCCGGCCCGCCCCCTTGTAGGTAGTTGCACCCACCTTGACCAGTTGGGCGGCCGGGCGCGTCGCGTGTCCGTCCTCTCGGGCGTCCTCCCACTGCGTTTTTGTCCGGCGACCTCCAACTGCGACATCCCCGGTCAGCGACAGAGCCGCTCCGTGCCCCCACGCTCTCATCAACGACCCCTGTGGTTGGGTGCTTGCTCACCTCCCCCGCCGTGATCGCGTGTCCTCAGCCAGCAACTACTCGCTGCGCCCGTGGGCGTACACAGATGGACCCTGGGTGGTGGGGGAGGGCGGTAGAGGGGCGTCCAGGATGTGGGGCTGGATGAGGCGGAAGAGCTGTTCAACGGGCGGCTCATGGTGCACCTACAAGTGGCACAGGCCCTGAAAAGAAGGGGAGGCCGGGAGGCATTAGCGGTCGCGGCGGCGACGGCGGCCGCTGGTGCGCGGCGGCGACGGCGACCGCTGGTGCGGCGGCGACGGCGGCCGCTGGCGCGGCCGCGTCCAGACGCGGCGCCAATGCAACGGCACCGCTCTACCCGTCGAGCAGAGCCTCAGCGCAGGGGGGAGGTGGCGAGCGGTCCCCGCCGGGCGGCCACGTCGCCGTCGCGACGGGAGCGGACGATAGCGGCCCCGACGACAGTGGCAGTGACAGTGGTGGTGACAGCGGCGGTAACAACAGTAGGAGTGGCCAAGTGGCGGTGATGGCAGTGGCAGCGGCAGCGACAGCGATGACAGCGGGCGCGACAACCACAACGACGGGCGACCCGGCGGCTGTGACGGCATCGGCAACGGCGGCGGCGGCGGCGACGACGGCGATGGCGAGCGGCGCCCCCACCCTTGCGGCACCACCCCTCGCGCGGGTGCCCGCCCGGCTCACCGCCGGCTCTGCAGCGCACGGCGGCGTTTAACGCGGTCATGCGTCTGTCGACGCAACCACCCCGGGTCGCGCATCATGCAGCGGTTTCTTGTTGCGGGCGGTAGTGGGGACGAGGCCAAGCTCCTCGCCACTTGCTCGCTGTCAGCGAGCGGCGGCCTCGCCTCCCCCCCCCAGCCTCGAGGGGGCGGCTACTCCCCCCCCCCGGCCACGCGCGTCACCCAAATCTCCATATTCCCCGCGTCGGCGCCGAGCCCCGCAGCCAGGCGCGCCACCCCCCGCGCCCCCACCGCAGAGACGGTTAGCCCCGCGGCGGCGGCGGCGGCCATGTAGGCCGCCCGGCAGCCTGACGAGCGGTGCACAAAGGCGCACACAAACGCGGCGGGGGGGGGCGCCGCCGCCAGCAGTGCCGCGACGGTGGCCACCAGTGGGGCGACGAAGCGGGGCCACTGGATGACGTCGGCGCCGAGGAGCAGGTGGGGGGGGCCCCCAGCGGCCACCACCGCCGCCGCCGCGTCGGCGGGCTCGTCCCACCGCAGCCGACACGCCCGTACGGTGGCGTCGACGGCAACCGCTGGATGGGAGTGGGTAGGAGGGACCCCGGCGGGGTTGAGGGGCAGCCGCGCACCGCTACAGCCGCCGCCGCTGCCACCCGCCACCGCGGCAGCCGCCGGGGAAGTGGCCGGCGCTGCCGCCGGGGGGGACGGGGAAAATGCGGCTGCGTTGGCCTCGAGCAGCCGCATCACCACTGTCGAGCCGTCGGTGAGGAGAGCGGTGGCACCGGGAAAGGCGGCGGCGGCGACCAGGCCCGCCAGGCCGGCACCGGCACCCAGCTCGAGAAAGCGCGGCGCAAGGGGAATGGACAGAGAGCCCGCCGTCCACCGTGCGGGCGAAAGCGGCGGGCGGCCGTCGCTGTCGCTCCCACCACCGTTGCCGTCGCCACCGCCATCATCGTCGCCGTCGCCGTTGCCGTCGCCGTTGCCGTTGCCGTCGCCGTCGCCGTCGCCGTCGCCGTCGCCATCGCCATTGCCATCGCCAACAGACCAGTCCCCCCCGGCCGCAACGTGGACAAGCCAGCGGCTGAGCAGGATCGACGCGGGCCAGATGACCGTTCCCGTCAGGTCCACGTCGGTCGCCGCCGAATCCAACGCTAGCAGCGTGACGCTGCAGTCGGGGGTGACGGCAACCGCGTGCAGGGTATAGTCTTCATTCAAAAACAGAGTGGGTTCGAAGAAATCGTCACCATCTCCATCGTCAGTTTTAGGCGAGGCGGGGCGGTGGGGATCCGTGGGGGGCACGAAGGTGGTCATGATGGCTGATGTCACGGAGGTGGGGTAGGGACGGGCGTCCGGACAGCTCCGTCCCGACCGTCAGGATCAACAGGCTTGAAATTGCGTCTCTACTCAATTCTATCTCACACGATTCTTGCAAATGACCGTGGGCTTTTTGCGCCGAGGCGACCTCCCATCACACAGCCAGCGCTCGTGGATGCAGAGGGGTCGGTCTCGCGCTCGTTGCAGCCGCCCGCTGCCAAGTCTTGAAGCGACCCACCTTCCACCCGCGCCATGGCGCCATCAGCACCGACCGCTTTTGCGGCTCCGCTGTCCCTTCCGCTGCCGTCGTCCTCTTTCCATGGCACCACCTGTGTGCGGCGTCCGCGGACGCGGCTGCCAGTCGTGGCGCGGCGGCCGGCGGCCGCGGCCGCCGCCGCCGCCGCCGCCCCCCGCATGGCGGACGACGCCGGCCTGGCCCTAACGCCCGAACTGGGGAAGCTTACCTCTATGTTCAAGGCTGTGCCTGACGCCAAGCTCCGCTACCAGCAGCTGCTGTTCTTTGCCAAGGAGCTGGCGCCCATGCCAGATGAGCTCAAGACGCCTGCCAACAAGGTGTGTCGTAGGTTCCCCATTGCTTTTGTCGCACTGCCAGGAGAGGGGAAGGGCCGAGGCTATTCTGACTTTCGTTTGGGTGATTCTGCGGCACCACTTCTGCTTGTGTGTCTGGTTTGTGCGACCGTCACTGACGTGCCCTGTCGATGTTTTCCCCCGATGGACCGCGCGGCGCTTGTACTTGCCTCTCATCTTGCACTCCTTGTGCCTTTATTCATTCCTTGTCCTATGAGCAGGTTCCCGGCTGCCTCTCCACGGTCTACCTGTCTGCGACGCTGGACCCGGAAGCCCGTACCGTCTCGTACGTGGCTGACTCGGATGCGCAGCTGACCAAGGGCCTTGCCGCCCTCCTGCTGCGTGGTGTCAATGGTTGCACGCCCGAGGAGATTGCGGCCATTGACCCCGCCTTTATTTCCGAAAGCGGCCTGTCCGTGTCTCTGACACCGGGGCGCAACAATGGCTTCCTCAACATGCTCGCGCTGGTCAAGTCCAAGGCCGTGGCGCTGGGCGCCGCCGCCGACGCTGGCGCTGCAACGGTGGCGGCGCGGGACGCCCCCGCCGCTGACGGTGGGGCGCCGCCCGCCAACGGCGCGGGCGCTGCCTCTGCCTCGGCTGCCTCGGCGGCCGCGGCGGCGGCGGTGGAGGAGGACGAGGAGCCCGACGACCCCACCGCGCCCGTGGCGTCGGCCATTCGCCGCAAGCTGGGCGCCCTCCGACCCTCGTCGCTGGTGGTCACGGATAACTCGGCGTCGCACGCGGGCCATGCCGGCGCGCGTGGCCTCAACGGTGAGAGCCACTTCAAAGTGAGCGTCGTGGCCGACGCTTTTGACGGCCTGTCGGCGGTCAAGCGGCATCAGGTGATCTACGCGCTGCTCAAGGATGAGATGGCGGGGCCGATTCATGCGCTGGAGATTGAGGCGCGCAGCGTGGCAGAGGTGGCGTCTCAAACTTGATCGTGGGGGACGAGGGGAGGAGGGGGTGAGCGGGAGCTCAAGGGTGGTGTATGCCTTCCTCAGCCCATTTGTCGTCAATGTGACACCGTGAGAGTGACCAACACGGCTCTGTGAACATGCTCTCAGCCAAAGATGCAGCTCTTTTTGCTGAGCACGTCTGGTCATGTCCGCAGTCAAGAGTGGGGCGATAGTTGCGGTCGAGCTTTTCTTTTTTAGCTTGGAGCAATTGTTTTGAATCAAGTTTCGCCTTGCACAAGTGAAAAAGTGGATCGACTGCCGCCGAACATGGGCTCTGACGGCGCGATGATCGCCTTGGTCGCGTGAACCTGCTCATGCAATCCCTTGCCTTGGCTCCGCCGTCATCCCACAGCTGCTGCCTGCCCCTGCTTGGCCTGCTTGGCACTGACGCTCCTCGCGGTCCCAGAGAACTGTTGAGCATGGCGGACCGCGCCCGCATCCGGTATCGTATCCATCCCCCTTCATCCCCTCTCCCCCCCGCTGTTGCCACCGCCGCCGCCTCGTCGGTGCTCTTCCCCCAACACATCCAGCTGTTAGTGCCGCTGCCCCCTCCGGCTCCCCTGACTGGCCCCTCCGGCTGCACCCCCCCCCCCCTTCCCCCCCCCCGCCTCCACCGCTCCCCCCTCGCCCCCACCCCTATACCTTCGCTCGGAACGTCTCCCTGACAGCCCTCCTCTCCCCCGCCCTGCACGCTGCCAACCCGGGGTTGGCCATCCTCCCCGTCGCGGCCGCCCTCGACCGGGCCAACACCTTCTGCGTGGCGCCATCCTCACCGCCCACGTTGCGGCTGTCACTTGACAAAGACACTTACGTGGCGCTCGGGCTGGTGGGCGACCGCAAGCTGCGGGGCGACCACCCCGTCGCGACCGCTGGCCGCCGCTTCGCGGTGGACGTGCCGCTGCCAGTCAACAGCGCCAAGGTGAGTGCCCGCCTGCAGTGGGCTCTCGGGCGGGACCGTCTCGGCGGGAGTGACATGGTGATGGTCGCGGGGGGGGCGCCGGGTGTCACCCTGCCTCCTGGATTCGGTGCCGACGCCCCGGGGGGGGGCACCGTCGTCTGCCCCTGCGAGGTGACGACGGTGACGTCAGAGGCGGGGTCCGTGGTGGATGCTGGGCGGCTGCTCCGGGATGCCAGCGGTGGCGGCGGCGGAGACGCTCTTGCCGAGCTTATTGACTGGCTGGGCGTGGCCGCCACGGGTGGTGTGGCGGCGGCGGCCGCCCTGCTGGGACCGCCCGCCACCGACTGTGACGAGGAGGTGCCCCCCCCCCAGGTGCCCCCCCCGACAGAGCCATCCTCGTTTACGTTTGACTATGCCGCCGCCTTGGCCGCCCCCCACGCGCTGCGCACCACCACCACCACAGGCTTCTTGCACCCTTCGGCTGCAGCGGCGGCGGTGGACGTTGCCATTGCCACCGTGGCTGCCGGCGCCGCACCGTGGGCGGCCGTGACCGTCATGGGGGTGCCCGACGCGCCTGTACTCTTCCGGCCGGGGGGTGTGGACAGAGGGTGCGGCCCGACCCCAGCGGCGGGATCCTGGGGCGGGGATGGGGGGGTTGTTGTGCTCGCCGTGAAGGGGGGGGGGGGGGTGGTCGCTACGCTGCTGTCGGGTTGTGACATGTGAAGGGGAAGGGAGCACGGGAGCGCACCGCCCCTCAGCCGCCCGGCTGTTGCCAAAGAGAACTTGCGGGAACTATAACGCTGGAAAGGGGACAAGCAAGCTCGTTAATGGCAGAAGCGCTTCACGCAACAAACAATCATGCAAACAAAACAGCGGACAGCCGGAACAGCTGGCAAAGCCCACCCATCACGGTTGCTCATCCTCTCTGGTGCCGCCCTCCCTCCCCTCCACAGCGGTCATCTCCCTCTGCATAACCCCCTGTGCGGCGGGCGCTTGCACCATAGCGAGGCCGCCCAACCCTCGGCCCAGCTCTCCCTGCACCCGTCTCCTGGCCGCCGCCAAGGCCTTGCGCTCCGCCCGCACGCGCACCTGCTCGGCGGTGAGGATGCTCTTGGCGCTCCCCACCAGCTCAATCACCGCCAGCGGCGCGTTGTCCCCCCGCCGATTGCGGGTGCGGAGGACGCGGGTGTACCCGCCGGAGCGGTCGGCAAAGCGGGCGGCGATGGCACCAAAGAGCTTGACCCGTGCCTCGGGCGTCGGCAGCAGGCCGCCGGCGCGGCGCCATGCAGCTGGGGAGGCCGACTTGCCCAGCGTGATGATCTTGTCGGCGTAGCGCCGGAGCTCCTTGGCGCGCGCGACGGTCGTCTCAATGACCTCGTGCTCAAAGAGGGAGGCGGTGAGGTTGCGGAGCATGGCCATGCGGTGGGCAGTGTTCCGGGAAAGGGTCCGGTGGGTCATGCCATGGCGCATCGTGAACGGAGCAAGACGGATGAAGAGCAGGGAGACGCAGAGGTGTGCCAATGGTGGGGTGGAACGTCGGACGTGGGGGACGCGTAGAGTGCGGGCGTTACGTGTCGGATGATGCGGAGGCCGTTGCGTTGCGGTGGCGACTGCGACGCGGATGGTCGCAGGAGAGAGTCCGAAGCGAACCGTCGAAAATTTCAACTCACGAATGTTTAGACACCAACTTGTACTTTTCACGAGTCGCACAAAACTCCAGTGGAACACCGAAAGCGTCTTCACAACCGCTACCTCGTCTCCGTCACCTTCGCCATCACCACCGTAACATATACGTCCATCCCTCCCCCCCACCACGCCCCTCCCCTCCCCGTAATCTGCTTTGGCGCCTCGCCCCTGTTTTGCTGCGACCGCGCTACGCAAGGGGAGAGATCGTGGTGCCGCACCATTTCCACCCACTCCCCGTCCCAGGCCCGTTCTGACGAAGGTCCCCCTCTCCCCTTGTTCGCCCACGCCGTCCTCAAAAGACAGGGGGCATCCCTGCGTCAAGGGCGCCATCGGCATCACCCCCCATCGCCTGCACAGCGGCCGTCCAGTTGGCCAGGCAGCCGTCCGAGCCGGTGCAGCAGCCGCCCCCGCCCTTGAGACCCATATCAACACGTTCAGCCGGGGCGTCGTCGGTGATGGAGTTCGCAGAATTGCGCCCGTCGGCAGCATCGGCGGCCGCAGGGGGTTCCATCGAAATCGGCGGAGGTGGCGGTGTCGACGACGGCGACGGCGATAGCGACGGCGGCGGCCACGCCGCCTTGCCGGCCTTTTGCCCACGCCACACGCGGAAGAAGGGCGACGCACGGATGCACTCGTTGTCGCGCGGTCGCGCGGTCGCGACGGGAGGCGGGGGCCGCGGTCGCCAGGGGGCTTGGAGCAGGATGCCCGCTGGCCGGCCGTCGCCTCCCATCGCGGCGGCCGGATCGACGGTGGCGGCGAGGGGGGTGGCCACCGCCATGGGCACTGACGCCGCCCCCGAGGCGGCGGCGGCTGTCCGCTGGCCAACGGCACGGTGACAGCCACGGTGGCCCTCGTGTTTCAGCGCCAACCCAAGGGCACGAGGAGGCGGCGGCAACGGCCACGGCAAGGGCGGGCCGTCGAAGGGCAGGAGAGAGCAACACAACCGCCCGCAAGACCACTAGCTCCGCGTCGCGCCGGGCTCCAGATCTGCTGCCGGCAGATGCCAAGGCAACGGGCACAGGTGATGAAACAGGTGATGAAGGAGGGAGGAGGGGCGGCAGGTCAAAGCCCGTCTCCCACTCCTGTACGGGGGACAGTGAGAGAAACCCCCGCTTCCGACACCCAGAGGGAGGTTGGGAGGTGGTGGGAGGAGCGGCCGCTTCTCACGCCCTCCAGGAGTGGTGGAAGAGGCCCCTACAGTACCCCCAACCCCCCTTTGAAAGAGCGGAGAAGAGTGCACGCCCGCCATGGGGTGGCGCGGCTGCGCCAGCTGGCAATGGGGACCGACACCGCCCTGGCGACGGCGGCTGGCGCACGCGCCAGGCCAACACCACAGCCAGCGCACACCTCTCGGACGGGGAGACTTCGGCGACACGGGACACGCGGGTTGAGTCGTGGCACCCGAGTCTGCTTCTTCGAGAGGTGGTATTGCTACCTGCTCCCCTTCTCCGCACCCGCCTCGTCATCGAGATATCCGGATATCCGATAGTGTATGTCCCACTCAGCATTCGCCACGGCGATGCGTGCACCCGCGGTCACAGCTGGTAGGATACAGTGTGCGTCGAGAGGTCGGACAGGGGAGGTGGTTGGTGAGGTGTTTTTTTCTTCACGCTGGCGCAGGGCCCTGCTGGGTTTTCTTGCCACCAGCAACCGCCAAGAATGATTGGTGACGCTCTGTGGAATCCCAAGGGGCCAGCCCCAACCGATTTGAGCCACGGGGCATTGCGCGACAGTGCGAACGGCGGCGGCGGGTAGGGCGCGGCGCCGATGGGCCCAGCGGCACCCGCGTTCAGACTCGCTCACCAGAGCGGCGGCGGGGGCCCCCCGCCGAAAGGTGCTTTGAAGCCACACGAGCGCTGGGGATTTCGGCGCGCTGGCGATTGTCGAGGACGCCCGTCGCCGGCCACGGTGCCCCACACCCGTCTGGGCCGCATTTGCATGGGCCAATGGTCACAAGACCGAGCAAATAAGTGGGGTTGGCCAGCCCTCAGAGAGAAGCAAGTAGCAGGGATGGACCGCCAAAGAGGGTGTGGCTTGACGGTCACGCGATTGGGGGAGACGACGCGCACCGCGTCGGCGGGTTTGCCAACCCGCGAGCGAGGCTCAAGGCCGTGCGACCACCCCACACGTCCACACGTGGGCGAAGGGCCGCTCCACGATCGGCGGCGAGGGACCCACTGAGCCATCTCCGACAGCCAAGACAACAAAGAGGGGAGACGGAGAGGCGGTTTAATTTGCTAACGAAAAAGGGCTGCACCACAAAAAGAGGAAGGAGATCGCCACTGGCGCCACCCTGCAAACAAAACTGGCCGGCCTGCCTCGTCCGCGAGTCGCATGCACGCTCGCGGGCACACGATAGACAACGCATCCCCCACAGAGACGAGACGCCCAAAAGCAAACCAAAATACACACAAGCGCCCACCAACTTATTATGGCGGGTCGCCGCCAGAGCCCCAACGCCCTGCACGTCAAGCCGCGGCCTCCTCCGTCGCGGTCACCCCAACACCGCCCTCGGTGTTGTGAAACTCGGAACGAGCGGCGGCCGACGTCTTCTGCGCCATCCACAGCGTCCACACAGCGAAGGGCACGCAAACGAGGATGGTCACCCCGGCAAGCACTGCCCCAATCCATCCATCAGGGTCACGGTCCCGGTTCATTAAGCCAACAGAAATGAGGGAGAGCGATGTCATGATCTTGATCACTACGCAGGTGTGAGACGAAGCAGGGTGCATGCAGAGTGGCAGCAAAAATCACCAGAGCAGGGTGACGACAAAAGAGGAGGAATCGCAGGCAGCAAACACAGGCAGACAGACGCAGACAGGCCGTCAGCAGGTCTGCAAGGCACGGCGAACGAAATGAAAACGAGACGGCGCTACTCCCATCAGCCCGCACCACTTCTCTGACAGTGCACAGCGTCTTCCCCCCCCCATCACACAAACAGTCGTCGTCCAAACGTACGAATATTCATGGATGGCCCTGAGGTGTCCTTGAATGGGTCCCCGACGGTGTCCCCTGCAACCGTGGCCTTATGCCACTCGGATCCCTTCCCGTTGCCCGCCCCGAAGTACCCGCTCTCGGTCAGCTTCTTCGCGTTGTCCCACGCGCCGCCGGCATTACTCATCATGATGCCCACCATGTACCCGCTGCCGATGCCAGCCAGAAGGAGCCCGATGAGGGCGCGCTGGCTGTCACATATGGAGACGGGGAGTGCGGAACCAGACACGGAAACGAAGCGCGCCAACACATCAGCAGTACCGCCATGTGAGTAAGGGCCTCCGCTCTGCCACCCATTCGCTCCCCCCCCTTCCGCCACGGTGCTCCGTGCTCCCGCATCTCACCTGGCTCTCACCAGAAACAATCAGCCCTACCACCTCAACAACGTACCCGAAACCAAATCCGACAATGAGTGGTGCCATGATGGCGATGGCCCCTGGCAAAGCCATCTCAATGATAGCGCTCTGCGTCGAGATGTTCACGCACCGCACGTGCTGCGGCTGCACGCCCCGGGCGCCCTCACGCAAGCCTGGGATGTCACGGAACTGCCGGCGAACTTCAACGATCATCGCTTGCGCAGCGCGGCTGACAGCCAACATGGTGAGCGCACCAAAGAAGAAGGGCAGCATGATGCCAATGAAGACCGACACGACAACGTAAATGTCCACCAACGACACAACCTGGCCGCCGTCCGTGACGTGCGCCCCCGCAACGCCGGCCGCTGCCGCCGCAGGCCCAACCAACTGGAGCGGGTTCGGGGCCAGCCCCGAGTCTTGAACGAGTGCCGTTAGCAGCGCGTAAGCGGTGAGCACGGCCGAGCCGTTGGAGAAGCCCTTGCCAGTGGCGGCTGTAGTGTTACCCAGTGCGTCCAGCGCATCAGTGGTGTCCCGGACCTCTGAAGGAAGGCCAGCCATCTCAGCAATACCGCCGGCATTGTCCGCGACGGGCCCGTACGCGTCTGTCGCCATCGTCACGCCCAGAGTTGACAGCATACCAACCGCAGACAGAGCAATGCCATACGTACCAAATAGCTCGTAGGTTCCCAGGATAACGGCGGCTACCAGCAACAGAGGAGGCACAACGCTGAGCATACCAACTCCCAGGCCTTGGATCACCACCGCGCCCGCGCCAAACTCGCCTGCTGCTGCAATCCCCAGCGTTGGCGCATATGAGCCAGCCGTGAAGAACTCGGTCAACCCTCCAATGAGCAATCCTGCCCACAAACCCAGCAGGATGCAGAGGAACAGACGCCAAGGCACTTGAGAAGGCGAGGTAAACTGGAACCCCAGCGAGTCATACGGCTCATAGTGCGCGAGCGGGTCCAACCGCAGCTGAGAGGCGAGGATGGTCCCATTGGTCGGCAAGACGAAAGCGAGCGGCGGGCACACCCCCTCATTGGCCAACACAACGCGTGGGAGGTTGTCGGTGCCAAAGCCCGTTGCTTCATGGAAATCTGAGTTGCCTCCAAACATGCCCCAGCACAGAGCAGCGGCGGCCACCACGATCAGCAAGGATGACGAGTAAATGTTGATACGAAGCGAGCCAAGAAGAGATTCCATGACCTTCCCCTTGTCCTTTTCCGTTGCCAGCTTGGGCGACACCCATACGTAGGCTGTACCGAGAATGCCTACAACCACCCCCGCGGCCGCAAGCATAAATGGCAGAGCAATGAAGATGGCATTGCTCTGCCAGATGCTCAGCGACGGGTACGCTTCCGCGATGGGGCCAGAGCACAGGATGTTGGCGAACGACACCTTGGAAAGGCTCGTCTCGTCCCGCGCAGGGCACGCTGCGTCCAGCGCAAGGTGGTTGAACACGCAAAGCGCCTGCCGGTTGCCCTGGAAGTAAGGAAGCGACGAGCCCAGAATGGCTGTGGCCACCAGCGAGCCAACATACGACTCAAACAGGTCCGCACCCATGCCCGCCACGTCGCCTACGTTGTCCCCAACATTATCAGCAATCGTGGCCGGGTTGCGCGGGTCATCTTCGGGAATGTCAGCTTCAACCTTCCCGACCAGGTCAGCACCAACGTCTGCAGCCTTTGTGTAGATACCACCGCCTACGCGCGCAAAGAGTGCAATCGTCGAAGCGCCTGCGGAAAAGCCCGCCAGCGCCCGCACGTCCCGAAACACGAGAAAAACGAAGGAGAGGCCCGTGAGGCCAATGGAGACCACCGACAGGCCCATGACGGCGCCCGACCGGAACGCCACGTTGAGTCCCTCGCTGATACCCTTCCGCGACGCCGCCGCCGTCCGCACGTTGCCTCGGGTAGCAATAGACATGCCGAGGAAGCCTGTCACTGCCGAAAGGACGGCACCAATTCCATAGCAGCCCGCCGCCGCCCAGTTCAAGGCAAAGCCAACAAGCACGAAGATGATGACGACCAGCCCGACGAGGTAGAGGTACTCGGTGCGGAGAAAGGCAATGGAGCCCTGCCGGATGTAGGTCGCAATCTCAATCATCCGCGGCGTGCCCGGGTCTTCACGCAGCACAGAGAGTGCGTAGAAGGAGAGCACCGCCATGCCGAGCACGCCAACGGTCATGGAAGACCATATATACTGAATGGGCACCGCCAGAGGCAGCGTGCGGAAGACGTACTGGTCGCTGCCCACGTCGGTCACGTCGCAGAGGTCGCCTATGCGGCACGCAAAGATGAGCCCAGCCAGCACGGTCAGCGCCACAAACGTCCCAAGGAAGATGGCGGTCGCCGCCAGCAGCAGCACGGACGTGTGGGCCGAGTCGCGGACCAAGGCAGGGTCGCCCAGCGCCTCTTGCGTCTCCCCCTCCTCATTGGCTGTCGTAATCTTGTCCGCCTCAGCCTTGGCCTCGGCCGAGCTGCTGGAGCTGGCCTCTGGATTCGCCATGGTCGTCAGGCGGAGCGGGCTGAGCAGACACTCCTGGCCGCCACCCGCAAGGGCCACGACAGTGAGCGGAACAGTGGGGAATCGCCCGTCGCCGCGACGTGCGTTGCAGAGGCCCAAAGCACGAAAGGACAAGCCCTTTCACCCTACGCGCCAGCGTGCCCCGCTGAAAGGAGGGAGCTCAACAGGCACGCGGACTGGGGCGCAGGGCCCGGCCGTCTCGGGTCGGCGGCACGGCGGTCGGCGGGGCCGTGCACGAACGTGGGACCGTCCCCCCGGGGCAGAGATCGATCACCGCGGGAACGTCAAGGGGGTCTCAGCTAGGGGGACCGGCCGGGGGCATGGCGAGGCCGCGCCTCCTTTTGTACCCTTCTCCATCTGGCCCACCGACGCAGCGGGCCCACGGTCCATGTGCAGAGCAAACAGTCCAGCGCAAGCGTACAGTACCACCTTGCAGGCACGGCGTGGCGGACTGGGGGCGAGGGTGGTCGCCCCAAGACTGGGAGCTCAGCAGCAATGATTGACAGGCGCCGTCCACGCGGCTGGTCGTGAATCTGTCAACGTCGACAATAGAGAGGGTTGACCGCCACGGCCGTTGCCCACCCTCTGATCTGCCAAGGGTCCCAAAAGCTGGAAGAAAAATAAACAAGCTGAGGGAGCCGATGCAAATCTCCGCCGCTTCTTGGCCCGGCGGTCTACCAGTGGGTGTGGCGCTTGGCCACAGCGGAGAGCTCCCAACGGGTGGTCGCAGCCAGCCCCCGTCGAGAGGCGTCCGAGATGCGAGATCCAAGTGAGCGCCAGCCGTCCTCTTTCAGACCTTCCACGAGGCAGCGTGACAATCCACGAGCCGGAGGGCTGGTGGCTGCTTCATCAGCTGTCCGAGCGGGTCATCCAGCTGTATCTGAGGGTTCCCCTTCCCCCCTTTCCTCTCTCTGGAAGGGCGGAAGAATGAACGCGAGCGCAAAATCCCGCGGCCCGGGAGTGAAGGAAACGTAGAAGCAAGACGTTGGTTGGTGCCGTGGCCGGTCATCAATCTGCCTTGATGCAGACATAGAATTGGCGGGCGGTGCGAGGGCGGCCCGAAACGGATGGATCTTGCGGTGGCGGAACCAATGCCGGCGGTATGAACGCCTTGCTGACTTTCTGGATACGACGGGTGGTCTGGGGTGCTACCTAAATTCAGGGCGACTCCCGGTTTTGCAGCCGCCGGAGACCCACACGGTGCGTGCAGTACAGTACCCGATGACCAGAGTCCTTCCGCAACACGTGTCCACGTCCCCCGGTCCCCACACAGCCGAGTGGACGGGGCCTTGGTCACAGGTGATGACGCCCGCAACCCGTCACCATTACTGTTAAATGTAGCGCAGCTGCTGAGCAGGACGTTACTTGTCCGGTGTGTGTGATACATAAAGTACATTGTACAGTATTACCAAAGAAAGTGTATCTGTGTCTGCGTGCGCGCGCGTGCCACCGACCTCTCTTGTTCCTGAGATACCTACGTTACTTAAAGCGCAGTTGACCAAGGTCGCCGTCTGCGGAGGCTCATCGGCCCGTACTGGCGCTTGCGAAGTGCTGAGGATGGTCTTGTACATACTGTATATATTGCACCGCTCCGCCTCTGTTGGGGGGAGTGGTGCATGACACCGCGGCTAACGTTATTTAGTTATGGATAACACAAAAAAAAGCGGGCAGTCCGCTCACTGGTGCGCGCCGCCACTACACCCATGATGGAACAATACAGTACCATCGGCGGTGCCACCTACAGGAACAGCCACGGCCGGAGCGCCTGCAGTGGTCATCATAGAGAGCGGCGCGCCTACGTCAGTTGCGAGTTGGCGAATCCTTGGCGCCTCGCTAAGCATCACCCCAAGATGCACCTTCCGTGACGTGAACTGGGAGTGGAGACCCTCTGCCTTTAGTCAGACGGCCATTAAATGAGCACGTTATGGTAAGGTTGCTGTTCAGTTGACAGCGGTGACTGCCCCTCTCCAAACAATTCTCGCTGTGGTACGACCAGCAATCCTCGCAGCAACCTCGCTCCCTTCAGATCGCAGATCATCCAAAAACCAGCAAGTACGGGCGGTATCCCCCCCCCACACGCGCTGCCCGCCCCTCCCTACTCGAGCACCCCAGTCTCCGGGGGCACAAGCCGGCGCGCCATCCACAGATTGACGAAGAAGATGATCGAAAACACCGCGCTGACCAGTCCCATTCCCATGGCTGCGAGGCGCGAGCTCCGCAGCGGGTCCGTCCAGATGGGGGTGCTCAACTTGAAAGCCACCAGCCACCCGAGGAGAGATTCGATGGCACAGTACAGGGCCAGTGCACCGGCGGGGACAAAGTAGATGAGGTAGAGTGCGGAGAAGGTCTTGCGTGGGTACGTTTCCGCTCGGGAAGGGGCGGCGACAAACGCCAGGCCGCCACCTGCTAGGAGAGCGACCGCCGCACAGATGGTGGCGATAATGTTGAGGTACATGAGCGTCGCGGCGGAAAGGCCACCGGTCATGGCGAGGAGCACCACATGACTGGCGACGGCGAACAGGTGGTAGTTATACGCATTCATAGCAGGTTCCGCCGGGACGTGGCGTAGAGCGCAGGAAGCGATCGGATCTAGGGCGGGGGGAGGGCGGCGCGCGCGAGAGAATGGCGAGCAGGAATCAGGGTAGGGGCAGACTTGGGGGGCAACGGGCGTGACACTCGGCGATAAGCACGACCGGGGCCCGTCGAGGGTCCCTTGAACTGGGGACGGGTGGAGGGGGAGGGAAAGACAGTGAGAGGCGACGGCTGCGGCGCGGTGAGAGGTGCCACGCCACAGCCCACCCGTCGTTGGTCGCTTATAAGACCGCGGGTGGCCGTGGACTCGGCAGGTCTGGTGGGCGTTGGCGATGGACCCGCAGCGGATGGCCATGCCGCTCCCCGCTCAGAGGCCGCCCGCGCCTCACATTCCGCCACACCCTCGTTGCTACTGCCGAGGCTGCGGGCGCCGCCCCCACCGCCGCCGCCGCCGAGAGGGCACGGACTACGCCCTCTAGGCAGCAGGGGTGGGTGGGCGTCCAGCGTCGGGCGCGCTGGTGGTGGCGATGGCCAAGGCCCTCGGGTGGGCCTATGACTCCTGGGCCTTGTCGTGGAGCTTCGGAGAGGGGAGGGGGGGGGGGGGGGGGGGGGGGTGTCTCCCCACTGCGCACGCCCCCCACCCTCCGCCCCTTGGGTATGCCCCCAGCCCTGCGCCGCGGCCGCCCCCCCTCTTTCCACGCCCGCCTGCCGCGGCATTCAGGGCACGGCTGTTCATTGTCGGGGGGCTCGGCGCGCCGCGGCCGTTGGCGCCACCCCCCGTCCCCTGCCGAGCTCCCCGCGAGGTCGCTCGCGCGCACGTGGCAGCGTGTCTCGCGTTGGCCCCAGCAGCCACCACCCCTCCCCCCGCTCCCGCCTAAACCCCAGTACGACAGCCCAACAACCAACCGCTGGGCAGTCGTGGCAGGGGGGTAGACGAGAGTGCGCTCCCGCAGGGGCCCCGTCGGGACCACGGAGCCACGGGGCTGCCGCGGGGGGGGGCGGGGCGTGCGCGCCCCCCCAAATGTAGTTCATTTCGTCGAATCGGACACCTGGTAGTTTTCTTGTCAAATACATTGCGATGTGGCGGAATGTGGGAGGGCGACCCACACTTCCGGAATCGTGTGTTTAACACGCATCCCCCGGCGACCGACTGACGCACTGGAGGGCGTGGCGCCCTGCTTCTCCCTACGCCTCTTCCCCCTTGGTTCCTCGCCAGCCCCCCCCCATAGCCCCTTGGAATCCCATCCCCTGCCGCAGCTGACACGCCTTCCGCCGCCGCTGCGTGACTGGCCTCCCTGTCCTTTGCTGCGCCTCCCCCCCCACCCCCACCAACCCCTCTCTCCTCCTCCACGTCTCGGTTCCTCCCATCCTCTCCCTACGCCACCCCCCACCACCCCCTCCACTCACGTCCCGCCTTGCTGCCCCCCCCCCCCTGCTAGCGTGTCAGCCGGGGTGCCCTCGCAGATGCCTGCGCGTGCGGCGGGACACCTGGCCCTCATGGCTGGGGAGGGGAATGGGGCGGGGGGTGGAGTGAGCTGGGGAGGGGAGACACCGAGACGTGGGAAAGTGGGGTGGGGGGGGCCGGAGGGGTGGTCTGTAGGCAATGGCTAGGGCGGCGGCGGAGCCGGCCGCGCCGCGTCGCCACCACCCGACCGACGCGGCGGGCGGGTCGGCGCGGCCCCTCCCTCCCCCGTCCCCGCCACCCGGGGAAGGCCACGTTGGGCGGGCGGTCGAGCTAGCGGTCAGGCGGGCTTGTGAGCAGGCGTGCTGGTAGGGGGCAGCGAGTCGGGCGAGAGGGCGCCGCCCTCCCTCTTCCCATCAGAGCGGCGGGGCTGCGAAGGGGTGCCAATTCATGGGTTCCCGTCCCCCCATCCTCCGACTGCTGCATCCACTCTTCACAGTCTAACAGCCGCGACCGCAATCACCTAAGTCGTGGCTGCGAGTGCCGCACCGCCGCGAGGCTGGTGGGGCGATCACCCTCGCTCCTTCCCCCTGCCATCCTCGCTGCCCCTCCCTGACCACGCCCCTTTTCTTATTCCCGTCCTCTCCTCTTTCGTCTGGCCGTCACCCCCAATGGTACGGCGCGGGGCGGCGTCAGCCGCCGTCACCCGTCGCCTTGCTACCGAGCCGCTGCTGCGGTCGTCTCCGTCCCTATCGCCGTCCCTGCGGCCGTCGTCTCGCGCTACGACGGCAGTGGGGACGCCGTCTGCACCCGCAGCCACAGCAGCCGCAGCAACGACATTGACGGCAGCAACAGACGCAGCGACGACAGCTGCTACGGCCGCTGCAGCCGCCACTGCCACTGCGGCTGCTGCCGTCGCTGCGGCTGCTGCAGCGGCCGCAGGCGCCGCAGCGGCAGCGGCCGCAGCCACCGCCCCTGGCGCGTGCATTGTGTGCATGGACCGTCCGCCCGACGTGGTGCTGCAGCCGTGCGGCCACGCCCACTTTTGTCGCCTGTGCGTGAAGCGGCTCCCGCGGGTGGGCGAGGGGAGCTGGGCCCCGACACCTGTGGCAGGCGCCGCCGCGTCCCCCGCCTCGCCCACGCCGCCGCCGCGATTGGTGTCGCCACGGCCCTCGCCGCCGCCGCCCCCGGTGCCATCACAACCATCATCGCTTCCTACGCCGTCAGTTTCACCTTGTCCACCCAACCCGCGCCTCCCAGCCAGGCTGTCAGTGACTCGGTTTCAGCAGCCGCCGGCACGGTCCTCTATCGACTCGTTTCGTTCGACTGTGCCGGCGGCGTCTCAGCCGCCGGTGGCATCCCAGGCGTCGGCGGTGGCATCCCAGGCGTCGGCGGTGGCATCCCAGACGCCGCCCACGGCGTCTTCCGCTTCGGCCATCCCATCTCTTCCAGTCACGACCCCGCCGGTGCGCCGGCGGGCGTGCCCAACATGCCGAGCCCCAATTGCCCGTCTGGTGCCCCCCGCCCCGGCGGTGGCGTTTGTCGGTGCCGACGCGGAGGCGGTGCACGCGCTCGTCGCCGCCGTCGCTGCGTCCTTCCCGTCACCGCCCGCAGCGACAACGTCGACGACGGCGGCCGCGGCAGCGGCAGCGGCGGCGCTCTCACCCCCGGGAGCTTCCCCCCCCGGGACGATGCGGGTGTGGCTGCCACCTCCGTCTCCCCTGCCGCCATGTACGACGGAGGCGGCGCGGCGCGCCTCGACGAGCGGCTGCACCGATGGCGCCTCGGGTAGTGGCGGCGGTGCCCCATCTCCCAGCTCGCTCCAACGGCGGCAGCGCCCTGCCCCTCCCTCAACGCTTACGCTGGTGCCCATTGTGACGGGCATCCGCTCGGGGGGTGGCCTCTCCCCCTCCACCGTCGCCGCCCTGCGCGCCGTTCGCCCCGCGGGGGTGGTGCTCGTCGCGTGCCTCGCGTCGCTCGCGTCTTTCCAGGGGCTCCTCAGCACCGACTTGGCGCTGCTAGCCGCCGCCGCTTCGGCACGCCACGGGCGGGGGGGTGGGGGGGGGAGCGCCGCAGAGCGGCCGCCCCGAGCGTGGGCCTTTGTGACCGCATCCCGGGGGGGGGGGGCTCCCGACGTCACGGGCGGTGGCTTGGGGGGGCTCGGGGGGGGGGGGGGGGGGGGCGTGAGGGGCGGCGGGAGCGCCACCGTCGGGGAGGCCCGTCGGCTCTCCGTCGCCACTCCCACCGCCGCGAGCTGGCGCAGCCGGCGTGACAGCAGCAGCAGCGACCGCGGCGGCAGCAGCGGCGGCGCGCCGCGGCCCGTCCGGGAGGCGGACCTGCGGGCGGGTATGCACTATGTCGGCGCCCCGCGGCGGTGGCACCTGTGCCCGCTGCTGGCGACCGCCGCTGGCAGTGGTGGCGGTGGTGGCGGCCGCGGCCGGGGCGTCGAGGGCCTCGCCGCCACGGTAGAGTCCATGGTGGGCGCGGGGGGCGCGCGCTCTCGGGGGGGCGGGGGGGAAGGGGGGGGGAGGGGGGGGCGCTGCCCGTCCACTGCAGCCCCGTGCAGAGACCGGCGCCGCGTGAGCGCCCGCCTGGGGGGGTGCGTGCCCGGCCGGCTGTGTGGGGCGTGAGCGAGGGTGGGTGCGGGTGGTGAGCGGCGGTTGCGGTGGCTGTGGCGGAGCTTTTGGCTCGAGGTGGGCTGATGGGGTAGCGGTGGTGACGGTTGGTGGCGTCCATGGCGTTGCCGCCTGTAGGCGATGGACAAGTGCGCACGAAGCGGCGCACCTACTCGGACACACGTTGGCATTACACTTTTACATTTATAATTTATTAGCTGCTTTTTTTCTCAGTTATGACGCTTCATGGTGTGGGGAAGTGACCGCGCTTTATGACGACCGCTGCAGGCGCCGCGCGGTGTCGAGACGCGCCGCAGCGCGAGGTGGTCGAAGGGGGGGGAAGTGACGGCAACTTGCACTGGAGATCGGCCGCTAGGGCCGCGTCGCGGCAGGGGGTTGAACTCGCGAAGCGGGGGTGAAAAAGACGGTGGCCGGCATGGCGAAGGGGGCCTGGTCGGCTCGGAGGGAGGGGGAAAGCGCAGCTGGTAGCCACCACGGAGAAGGCAGAAGGTCGCAAGAGATGGCGGTCAGGGGGGGGGGGAGTAAACTTAACGACATCAGTGGCGTGCGAGCGTTGATGGTCGTCTCTGCCAGGGCAGTGGCGGACAGTGGCTACGGGTCTCGCGGGCGGTGTGGGGAGGCGGGCCTCCTTTGTAGGTCGTCGAGGGGGTCGACCGCGCCAGCCCCTTTGCGTCTGGTGGCCGCCCGCCCGACAACCGGCGCGTGGTGTTCCCACACGTCAAGTGAGGCATGCCGTGTACATACGTCGCGCTCCCTCCCCTCGGCTGGCGTCATAGCACGGGCAGCAATCACCTCACAGACCTGTCAGAATAGCCAGGTTGAGGAGCTTGCTATCTTTATATTTCTAGCTGACGTTTAGATCTCACGATCCGCATGATCTGCCGGCCGCTGTGCAGATCCCTGACTTGATGGACCAATCAAAGGACGACGCTTACCCCTGAAAAAGACTACTACATAATGTATGTACTGTACATACACTGCACAGTTCACACGCTCCCCAAGAAGTGCATGGGACAGGGGTACACCCCCAGTGTCTTCCGCAAGAGCGCTGCTGCACGGGACTGCTTCTCCCTACGATGGTGGCCCCCTGTGAGACTCCACCACCTCAGGCAGGCTGTGTGCTATGCGCCTTGGGAACAGGACACCATGCAAGCAGGCGGCCGCGGGGAAGCCCCCAACGAGCACGTCCGCCCCGTGGGCCGCGGGGAATGGGCACGGGCCGTCCTCTCCAGCGGCACTGGCAGCTCAAATGGGGGCGCCCCTGCCGCCGACGGTACTACCACGCCTCGAGTAGTGTCGACGCGGTTGACACCTCTTAGCGCTCTTTTCCCAATCCCATCCAGCGCAGGGGAGGGGCCGCGAAAGAGGCGGGACGGCGGCGTGCGTACGCAACGTCGACCCGTCAGGGCAGAAGCCCAAAGACGCCCGCCGCAGCGGGGGGCGGGCCGGGGTCAGCGATTCAGCCTCCTCCGCCGCCGCCTTGGCCGCCGCCTCCGCGTTGGAGCGCCGCGGTCGCCAACGACAATGGGTGGGGGGCGGTCCACGCATGGCGTACGAGGGAGTGGCGCACGGTACGCAACGGGCAACTCCCCCGTGCGCTCAGCAAACAACACGCCCGCCTGCGGATGCGGGCCCGCTCACTGCCACCGCCGTGGCGGCCGCGCTGGGCTCGACAAGAGGAACCCCCCGCCCCGTGCGTACGCACACACGGTCGCGTCGCATGACCGATGGTGGGTTCCGCCCACGCCAGCGTCGATGCCTCGTGCAGACCTCCCAAGACCGAACGATTTTGCGGGTGGGGGTGGGACGCCCCGACACAAGACCGTTGTGTCCCCTCTTTCATTCCAAAACCATACACAGGGGGGCTCTTATAGTGCTTCCTGTAAAAAATGGATGTTGACGGTACGTGAAGGTGATGAAAATCGCTGTCTGGACCAATGGATCCCACCTCTCACGTCCCTTCAACATCCACGTTTTACAGGAAGCACAGTAGCATGGAAGAGCTCCAGCGCCGTTGGAGGAGGCGGCTGGGTGCTCTGCTGGGACGGTTCCAACGGCAGGGGTGAGACAACGGGGCGGCTTCTCCCTCCATAGGGTACAGGCGCACACGAGGCCGGGGCTACCCTATGTATATATCTCCCCGTTGCGGGCACGCGTCGCTTTTTTTGGGGGCATGAGAGGGGCGGTCTGCCGTCCCACAGTCCCACAGTGGCGGCCGCGTGGCGAGCGCCTCTTGCGCAGAGCCGCCATTTACCCAGAGCCGCGCGCTTTCGGGACGACAGCGACCAGCTGTCGCGGTTGGCGTGTTGCCGTCCACCACTGTCACTGCCCTTCGCACCTCCCAACGGTCGTGGCCTGGGACGCCCAAGTGGGGGTGACGGGTCCGTCGACAGCGCAACGTGGAAAACGCCCACCAGCCACACACACCATCACCATCCAATATAGTGCGTCCCGTAAAAAGTGGACGTGCTCGTGTCGTGATCATGTCAAATATCGGCCACTGGACCAATCAAGCCCACACTGCACGACCCGTGCACGTTCACTTTTTACGGGACGCACAGTAGCCATCCATAGCCCCAATGACAATCTGCCTCCATTTGTACCTCTCTTGTAGGACCTATTGCTGTTCCTCCCAATTTTGGCCGATCCGGACAAGAAGGACACTGCATGAACAGCTGTGTGAGCCAATCGCGTGCTGGCAGGTGAGGGCGAGCCAATCGCGTGCTCTAGGGGCCCGATCGCCCAGAGCAGATGATTGGCTGCAGCCTCAGGGGGCCTCTTACCAATCGCTGATTGGTCGAAACACTGTTGTTCTCGGCTGAGATCGCCGAAGAATCCCCCCACATCGGCTCGTTCCTCTCCGGAACAGTTGTCCAGCTTGTCTTGGTGTCTGTTCCACTCAGGGTCTCCCCTCCATGTGCTCGGAGTCCCGGGAAAGTCGCAGATCTATTGTTTGCACAACAAAGGAGGCTGATTCGGAGCTCTCATTGGTCAGAGAGGCATCTATGCCCAGAGGGAGGCAGAGTACCCCCACCTTCACGGTGCAAAAAGCGTCCATCTTCCCCGCCCCGTCTGTGCTTGGGCGCCCCGTTTGGCGGCGGCCGCCAAGCAACGTGTCCCCTACCTACCTACCTACCGCCTGGCTAACCCCCTCCACGGCGCCCCATTTTTGTCAGCCGCCTGCCGCTCTGTGCCGTGGCACCCGCCCCCAGCCCGGGTTTGGACCCTCGCCCCGCTGTCGCGTCACGCGGTCGCCTTCCCCCCCCCCCCCCCCACCCCCCCCACCCACCTCACCCCACCCCCCCCCCCGCTCCCCCCTCCATCCCTCCCTCCACGCACATTCGCACACACACACGCACGCGATCCAGCACACACACGTGCGCCGCGGGAGGGGGGGGGGGAGGGGGGGGGGGGAGTGGGGTGGGGGGTGGGGTCTCACGGTGGTCGGTCGCCTCGCCCGTTGCGGTGGTGCCCCACCCCCCCCCCCCCCTCCCCCTCCCCCCCCCCCCCCAGGTGACGCCGCGGCCACACGGGCTGTCGCTGAGCTGGAGAGGGGCGCCGGGCGGCCCATGGATTGTCAGTCAATGGGGTGGGGCGCGACAAGGGGTTGTTGTGGGGGGGGAGGGGGGGGGTGGGGGGGGGCGCAAAAGCCACTGGCGGTGGAGGTGGGGTGCCGTGTTGGGGTGGGGGGGGGTGGGGCTGTTGTTGGGCGGTCGCGGCGGCGCCACCGAGCCCATCCAGCCGTGGAGGACAAGGGGGGGGGGTGGGTGTGGCCGCGTCACGCCACCAGGGACCGCCCGCCTTCCAGTGGGCGGCGGCAGCGTGGCAGCGACAGAGGAGGAGGGGGGGGGGGGGGGGGGGGGGCGGCGGCCTGGCCTGCCAAGGGTCGCGTGGGGGGGGGTTTGCTCGTATTTTTACCGGCGGGGAGGGCTGCGGCCGTGCTTTGGTGTGACTGTCGGCGGCCGTTGGCAACGCGCCCCTCCCCCCCCCCCCCCCCCCCCTACACCTACATCGCACAGAGGTTGGTATCTATCTATTTACCCCCCCCCTCCCCCACGGTGGGGTCGTGTCATGGACGGCACGCGGGCGGGCGGGCGGGCGGGCGTGCTGGCGGGGCGAGACTGGCTGCGACCGGCTGGCGACGGCCGCCGCCGGTTGGTTTTATTTTGGGTCGCGTCCCCCACGACGCTGCCCTGGGGGGGGAAGCGCGAGGCCGGGGGGTGGGTGGGGGCGGGGGGGGGGGGGGGGGGGGGGGGGGGGAGGAGGAGGGCAGAGCACCCTCTGCCACAGCTGTGCTGGGGGCGGTTGTGGCGGCGCCCCTCCCTTCCCCCCCGCCCGCGGCGACGCTGGCTGCGTGTGCCCCCTTGCACACCACCCCCACCACCACCACCCCCTCCCCTCCCCACCCCAACGCTCCTCCTTCCTCTCTCCCCCCTCCCCCCCCCCTCGCTTTTTTTTTTTCTCCTCCCCCCTCCCACTGCGATCCGGGCGACAGGGGCCCCGGCAACTTGGACGGGGGTGGGGGGGGGTTGTATATTCCTACAGGGCCGGCTGCCGCACGGCACGATGCCGGTGCGCCCCCCACGGGGGTGCCACGCATGCGCCGTGGGGGGGGCGCCACGCCCACCGGCGGCGGCTGCCAGTCATGCGCCCCTGCTGCGTGCGGGGAGGGCGGGGGGGGGGGGGGGGGGGATGACGACGATGCGCCTCGCCGCGCCACTGCTGTGCCGGTTGTCGGCGGCGCACCTCCCTCCTCCCTTCCCCCCCCCCCCCCCCCCCCCCCCAGCCCGGCCGCCCGCCCGCCCGCCCGCCCGCCCGCCCGCCCGGCCGCCCGCCGGCTGCCCGCTTACCCGCCCGGCTGCCGGGGTGGCCCACGCGGCAGGCTGCCAACTTGAACGGGGAAGGGAGGGGGGGAGGA
>CM020620.1:2670064-2813123 GCA_009829735.1 Pyropia yezoensis
CCCCCCCACACTGGCCGCCCTGGCCGCCCCCCCGCCACCATGCCCACCGTGGCCCCCCCGCGGCGGGGGGGCTCCCTGCTTCTTCGTCTACCACTCTCCGCCTCGGCGCCGCGACTCCTCCTCCCTCCGCTTCTTCTCCAAACCCCCAAACGGGAACACACCCCCCGCCGTTGCTCCATCCCAGTCTCTCCCCCTTCCCCCCCCCCTCCCCTCCCCCCCCCACCCCCCCCCCCCCCCCGACCACCTCGCCACGCGCGCCTACCAACGGTCGGCCGGCCGGCACCACCCCCCCCCCCCCCCCCCACCTCCCTCCCTTGCTTTCTTTTTTTTTTTTTTTTTTTTTCTTGTGCCCCCGCCCCCCCGGCCCCCCGCGCACGGTGGTCGTGCGCTCACCCTCCCGCCGGGACGGCGCCCCGCCGGCTGCTGCCGCCGGCCGCCGCACCGCCCGCTGCCGTGGTGCGGGCGGGGCGGCCGGGGGCCCCGCCGGTGCTAGATGATACCGACCGCCCTGCTATTGCCCGCCGCCCCGCCGCCGCCGCCCACACCCGCGCGCGGCGGCAACGCCCTTGACCTGCGCCGTACCGGCGGCCGCGGTGGCCCCGCTGGCCGCTGACGTTGCGCCAGCCAGACACACACCCCACCCACCTCCCCCCCCCCCCCCCCCCCCCCCGGCCCCTCCTCCTCCTCCTGTGCACCTCTGCTGCCGCCGACGTGCTCGCCGCGTCGTCGTGCCACACCGCCCTGGTCGCCGTGCCGGCAGCCTACGAGGCCACACGGACGTACCGGTTTTTTTTTGGGGGGGGGGCTGCTGCCGGGTGGCCGGCCGGGGGGGCAGTAGACGGGACGGGTAGCGGGGGAGGGACCGGGGGGGGGGAGGGTACGACAGGCCAGCTATCCACCGTCGCTCGTCTGCCCGCCCGCCCGCTCGCCCGCCTGCCCGCCCGCCCGCCGGCCGACTGGCAGGCCGGCCAGACGCCGTGCCCACCCCTCTCGTGCACCACCCCGAGCCGCCGCCGCCGCCCCCTTCTCCGGGAGGGCGGTGGTGTGCGGGGGGGAGCGGAGAGGGGGAGGGGGGGGGGGGGGTGTGCACCACGCGTTGCCAGTGCCGCACACAGCTCGCCAACGGGCGTGGCTGGGCGGCCGCGCGTCGCACCTGCCTTACCTACACCCTCGCCCCTCCCCGCCCACCCGTCGGTGACTTCCCCCCCCCCCCCCCCCCCCCCCAACACCTTGCCCGTCGACAAGGCCTAGACGCTCATCCCTCCCTCCTCCCCTCTCCCTCCCACCCCCCCCCCCCCCCCTCTACCCCTGCCCCTCCCACGGGCGTCTTTCTGGTGTGCACGGTTCTCCCCGCCCTCCCCCCCTCCCCCCCCTCCCCTCCCGCCCGCCGCTGCTTGTTGCATCACCACCCCTAAGGGGCTTGTGGGTGGCGCCGCGGCCGCCGCGGCCGTCGTCGCCAAGCTCCCCACTGGTTGCCCCCACCCCCGCGCGCGCGCACGCAAGGGCGGTGGGGGGGGGGCGGAGGGGGTGGACGGGTGGCGGCGCAGCAGCAGACGGAGGTTGCACCAAGGGGTGTGTGGCCCGCCCACGCACGGCGGACGGGCGAGCCCCCCCCGCCCTCCCCCACCGTCGCCGCCTGCCTGGACGCGCGGGTGGCGGCCAGCGGCGGCCGGCGGTGGCCTTGGTGCGCCAGACGACACGCCCACCCACCTCCCAACACCCCCCACGCACCGCCGCCACTGGCGTACGGCCTGGCCCGACTGCCGTTTTTCCGCCCGTCCACCACCACCGGCGTCACCACCCACACCATCACCACCTTCCCTACGTTGTCGGGTGTCACCACCCCCCACACCGCCCTCTTGCTGGACTCGCCACCCCAACCGTCCCCCCACCCCCAAACCCCCCCCCCCCTTCCCCCCCCCCCCCACCACCCGCCATAACCAGCCGCACACCCCATTTTTTTTTGTCTCCCCTCTCCACAAGGGCGGACCAGGCGGCGCGTACCGACCGGCGGCGCGCGCCTGCCGCCTTGGCGGCTGGGCGGGCGGCGGCGGCCGGGATGAACCTCGGGGCGGTGGGCGACGGCCGCCCGCGGGTGCCCCGCGGGGTGGACGTTGGCAGCCGCTCCGCGTCGTTTGTAACGGGGGAGCTGGCACGGCTAGCGTCGGCCGCCGCCGCCGCCGAAGCGGGCGGCGGCGCCCCCCCTGCGGCTGCGCCCATTGACGAAGAGGATGCCACCGCCGGGTCGTTGGCGGCGCCCCAACCGCTTGCGCCGCATTGGAACGCCGGCGGCGGCGGCGGCGGCGGCGGCGGCGGCGGCCCCGACGGAGCGGCAGCGGCGGCGACGGCGTCGTCGTCGGCAGCGGCGGCCGCCTCCCCCACCGCCGCCACCACCTTTACCAGCCGCCCACGCCCCTCTGCCGGGGGGATGGTGCGGGGCAGCGGCACGGAGATTGTCAAGGGGTCGGTGCCCCCGCCGGCAGAGGACGCGGGCGCCGGTGGGGGCCCCGCGTCGGCGGGTACGCCCGCCAAGCGTGGCCGCCGCCGCCGGGCGGGCCGCCCGTTGGGGGCGGTGACTGCCGCGGCGGCGGCAGCGGCGGCGGCCGCAAGGTCCGCAGCGACCGGCGACGGCGACGGCGGCCTTGACAGTGATGGGGATGGCATGGGCGGCGGAAGGGGGGGGGGGGTGGGTGCCAAGGACGGGGAGGAGGACGATGACCGCTTCTCCGAGCGGGACTCGGACGATGAGCCAGAAGGGGTGGGCGGCAGGCACCCCCCCCCCGGTGGGGAGGATGAGGATGAGGAGGCAGTGTCGCTGCACCTGGCGGCGCGGCAGTACGTCAAGCTGGAGGTCATCCAGGCACGCGAAATCAGCTACCTCCTCCACTGGCTCCACGCGTCGGCGCTGGTGGGGCTCCTCTACTCGGTGGCGGTCATCATCCTGGCCAACACCCAGTACCTGCTGCTTCTCACCGAGTCGCCCAGCCTCCGCCCCGGCCGCCCGCTGCGGCTCTACCAGTTCCCCGCCGCCTTCAACTGGTTCACCTACATTGCCAACACGCTCGTATTCATCTACGCGGCGCTCCTGTTTATCGTCTACGCCCTGCGCATTGCGCGGCTGTCGGCGCGCAACCGCACCCACGAGCAGGTGTGGGTGCTGATGCTCACCGCCGCCGTGGCCGTCTACACCAACCCGTACGAGGTGATTGTGCGGCTGCTGCAGCTGCGGGGGGTGGACGTGTCGGTATATGGCTGGTACACCCCCGTCACGCAGGTGTACGCGGTGGTGCAGACGAGCGCGTTTACCATGTCCACCCTCTTTTACGTGTGGGCGTCGGTGCACTCGTACCGCATCCTGGACGGCCGGATCCGGTGGACGTTTTACGTGCCAAAGCTGGTCGTCCTCGCCGCGTACGTGGGCGCCAAGGCGTTTATCCACCTCTACTTTGACGTCTACCTGTCGGAGCTGCCGTTTGCATCGCTGGTGGCCATGCTGTTTGTCTACTCTGAGACGGGCATGTGGCCCCGCGCGGGTGTCATTGCCGTGTCGCTCATCACCGTGGGGGAGGTGGCGCTCGTCGGCTGGATCCTCCGGTCCATCCTGGTGACCAAGGCGGTGCTCAAGGCGACCGACTACATGAAGTTCCGCACCAAGCAGATTGGTTTCCGCTTCTTCCTCTACCACAACCTCACTTTCTACGTCGTCTACTGGATGGTCTTTGTGATGCTGCTGTTGGCCATGCCCGTGGGCGCCCAGGTGGTCAACCTGGCCATCCACGAGGTGTCTTACCTCGAGGTCCAGTACGTCCCCTGCGGCATCCTGGTGCTGCTGCTGGCCTACGTCACGGTCGACGCGTATGTCAACCTGCCAGCCGACGCGGTGGGCTTTCGGGGCTGGTTTGTGCCGCGGCAGGCAAAGGCGTTGGCCGCTGCCGGCGGTTCGGGTGGCAACAACGCGGACAACAACTCTGGGATGCCGTCCGCATCGCAGCGCGCGGCCGAGCCCTACGCGGGCGGCGCGTATGGGGGCGGCGACGCGCCGCTCGACGACGAGATGGCGCCCATCACGTACCGGAAGCGGGAGCCGCCTTCGTTTTCGGGCATGGCGCCCGACCTCCAGACAAACTGCTTTGTCATGCAGACGCACGTGATGTTGTTCAACTTTGCGTGGCTGGTCTACTACTATGGCACGCCCAAGCTCGAGTCCTTCACCCCCGACCAAAACACCCTCTCCTTTGTCGTGTCCGAGTACATCTCAGAGGCGTCGACCGACACACACGTGCTGGTGGTGGACGGCGCGGACCGGATTGTGGTGGCGTTCAAGGGCACCACCAGCACGCGCAACCTCAAGACGGACCTCAACATCTATCACGTGCGTGCGGCGAGTGCGCTGCCGACGCGCCTCCTGGAGGACACCCCCGACTCGATTGCCAACGAGGGGGTGCTCGGCGCGCGGGACTTTAAGCGCGCCAAAATCCACAAGGGCTTTGCGCTCGCCTACGCGTCGGTCGCCGCGCCGCTGCTGCGGCGGCTGCAGTCGCTCCTCGCCGAGCGGCGGCGGCCCATCTTCCTCACTGGCCACTCACTCGGCGGCGCGCTCGCCACCATCTGCTCCTTTGACCTGTTCCTGCGGCTGGGCCTGGGCCGCCGCGAGCTGTTTGTGTCGACCTTTGGCGCCCCCCGGCCGGGCAATGACGCCTTTCGCCGCCTGTACGACACCAAGATCCCCATCCACTGGCGCATCGTGGTGGGCCCCGACGTGGTGGCCAAACTGCCCAAGGTGGGCTACCGCCACGTGGGCAAAAAGGTGCTCCTCAACAGCAGCGGGGAGCTCTTCCTGGACCCCAACGCGCTGGAGCTCAAGCTCTGGCACGGCGACGCGGCGAGCATCCTGTACCACCGCAAGGCGAGCTACCTCCTCGCCATGCGCGCGTGGTGTGAGCGCCACCACGGGTCGGTCTACACGCCCCCGTTTTGGTCCTTCCCCTACTCCACCGACGACTGGAAGCGGTTTGGGGGGGCGGGCACCGGCACGGGGTCGCCCAAGAGCGCCACCCGCTCGGGCAGCCTGTTTGGCGGCAGCAGCAATGGCGGTGGTGGCGGCGGTCACAGCGCTGGCAGTGGCGCCGGCAGCGTCCTCGGCCGCCGCCTGTCGCGGCGGGGCAACACACGGATACTCAAGCTGGACGCCATGGTCGAGGCGCTCGACGGCGGCGGCGGCGTCGGCGGGGGCGGGGGGAGTGACGCGGGGGGCGCCGCTGGCCACGCGGCGGGGCCATCCCTCGGCGCCGGCGGCGGCGGCGGCAGTGCCGCCGGGCCTCCGCCGGCGGGGGCACCCCTCACCGCCGAGGCGGCGGCGGTGGCACGGTGGAGGAGGCTGACCATCCAATTACTCTCGTCCGACGGCGCCACCGCCGGCTCCCCATACGTGTCTGTACAGTTATAGGTGGCGATGGCGAAGGGGGGGGCGAATTCAAGGGGGAAGGGGGGGGGGGGGGTGGGGGCGTGGGGGGGGGGAGACCGACGGAAGGGGGGGGGGGGGGAACGTCCGTGTCTATCGTGGGTCGGATGAGTGGCTGTACCCGCCTCTTCGCTTGTGTTTTTTTTCGACTGCCGTCTCGGCCTTGGGCCCCTCGGTGCATCACACCCCTGACCTCCTCCCACCACGAAAAACGCAAACAAAAACTGCTGCGTTGCTTCCGTTACACCCCGTTACTCGCAGCCAAGGGAGCGGGAGAAGGGGCACGCGGCGGGTACATACTGCACACGAGAGCGGGAGAGCATGACCCGTGCGACATGTCCACGCGCGCGCCCGCCCGCTCCGCCAGGACAGCAGTCTAGAGGGGAAGCGCAGACGCCTGGGTCAGCTCTTGGCTCTTCCCTCCCCCCGCGCGACGCTCGCCTTTGCCCACTCTTTTCGCCGCCCCGCACGTGTGGGTGTGATGCCGGCGGCGGCTCGTGACGTAGCCCCGTTTTCCTTGGCAGGAAGATAGAGAAGGGGGGGGGGGGGGAGAGGGCACACCCACCGCCACGGCTCAGCTAGTGGGGCAGCCAAGGGAGAGGGAGCGCCACAGCCAAGGCGGGGGTCCCGTGGCAGAAGCGAAATTTAGATGGTCGGGGGGCGGCCACAGGCAAGAGGCGGGAGACCCCAAGGCCGGCGCACCACCCGCTCGCGGTGGCGGAGGGGGACGGTGTTTCCCCCCTCAAGCCGCCCGCACCCACACTGGCCGCGGCCGCCACACCCGCACCGTCCGCCGCGCCGACGCGACGGCCGCGTCGTCGTAGGCCACGTCCGGCGGCTCGCCGCAGAGGGTGGCCTGCGACGCGCCCCAGTTGCAGCACGAGCACACAATGGCGGCCACGTCGACGAGCCGCCCGCGGGGAGCCGCCGACGCGGGAGGGGGGACCTCCACCCCCCCCGCCGCCGCGCCGCCGTCGTCCTTGCCGCCGCCGCCGCCGCCCCCCGCACCGGCACCAGCGGCCGTGCCGTCGTCGCCGGCAGCCCCGCCCCCCCCCCCCTCCCCATTGCCGGCCATCAATCCGCCCAGTGCCCACCCAACGGGGGCTGCTGCTGCGGCGTCCTCCCCCCCCCCCTCCACCACCACCAGGCAGTCGAGCGCGTCGGCCATGCTCACGTGCGCGTGCCAGAGGAGGAGCACGACCGCCGCCCGCGGGGGCACCCCCACCGCCACGTCCTGCACCCGCCCGCGGGTGACGGCCAGTCGTTCCACCGCGGCGGTGGCCGCGGCGGCGGTCGCCGCCACCGCCGCAGGGTCCACAGACGCGACTGCCCAGCGGGTGCGGAGGGCAAAGGTAGTGGCGGTGCGGGGGGTGGAGCCGTCGCCAACGGCGACGAGCAGGACGTCGGGGGAGGAGAGCGGCAGCAGCCGTGGGGGAGGGCGGGGACGGACACCACCGACGACGGCGGCTGCGGCGGCGGCGGCGGCGGCGGCTGAGACGTCGGCGGTGGCGGCGACGGCGGCGTAAACGCCTGCGGGGTCCCCGCCCTCCACCCCCTGGGCCCCTGCCGGGGCAGCCGGTACGTCGGCAGGCGGCCGCGCCAGGTGCGTCCGCGCGGCGGCGAGCGCACCAAACGACTCGGTGAGCTCCTTGGCGTTTGGGAAGAGCCGCAGCGACAGCAGCAGGGGCGCGCAGTCCAGCGCCATCAGCTCGTCGGCATAGCGCCAGGTGGCGCCCACAAAGTTTTCCACTCCACCACCCCCACCACCACCAGCCGCGGCGCCGACGCTGTCGCCGTCACCGCCGTGCCCGCCGCCGTGCCCGCCGCCGCCCCCGTCACCACCACCGCCACCACGCCCAGCACCACCAGCCCGAGCCGCCCGCCGCCGCCGCCGCGTGTCGGCCGCCGCCGCGTCGGTTGCCGCCGCCACCCGCGCGGCCGCCCCCGTCGCCCGCCCCGCCGCCCGCCACGCCGCGACCGCCGCGGGCCCGCCCGTGGACGCCACTCCCGGCGCGGAAATCGCATACGCGCCACGCCGCTTCAACGCACCGCCACCCCCACCGCCGCCGCCGCCGCTGCCACCGCCACCGCCACCGCCACCACCACCGCCGCCGCCGACGCTGTCGCCGGCGCCGTCGCCGTCGCCCAGGTGCAGCCGCACCGCCCTGCCGAGCGCGGCGCGCCACGCGCCGCCATCCAGCGGCGGCGGCGTCGGCAGCGGCGGCCGCCCCGCCGCCGCCGCTGCCGAGGCCGCCGCGTCATAGACGTGCCAGAGGGTGGCGGCGGTGGTGTAGACGCCGGGGGAGGCGGTAAAGCCCGCCGCGTCGAGGACGGCCAGCAGCGCCCGCCTGAGGCACAGCGCCCCCGGGGGGGGGCTGTCTCCGGGGGGGGGTGCCACCGCCGTCGCCGTGTCGACGCACCTGGCGCGGCTGCTGTCGCCAACGGGGCGGGGTATTCCCGGCGGCGGGGCGCCCCCGCCGGCCGCCCCGTCGGCCGCCCCGTCCGTCACTGCTGCTGCCGCCGCCGCTGCCGTCGCCGCCGCTTCGGCGGCGGCCGCCGCCACTCGCGCGTCCCGCCGTGCCACCCCCCGCGCGTGGCGGCGGGCGCGCCCCCCCCCCGCCGCCGCGTCGGCCGCCGCGGGACGGACGGTCACGGCCGGCGCGCCCGCCGCCGACGCCCACGTGGTCGCCGCGGGGGGCCGGGCGGGCCGGCGGCCGCGGCGGCCACCCCCACCACCCCCGCCACCATCGCCGCCGCCGCTGCCGACGTCGCCGTCCCCCGCGGGGATGACGACGGCGGCGGGGGCAGCGGCGGTTGCCATGATGGTGGTGGGGGCGTCTGCGGCGGAGGGAGGGGGGGGGGGGGGGGGCCGCCGGGGGGGGGGGGCACCGTCAGGGATAACAGCCGCGGGAGGGGGGGGGGGGGGCGCCCCGGCGGCGGTCATGGCCCCGTATTTCCCGCAACGCGGCGCGCACGAAAGGGGAGGGGGGGGGGGGAAGGGGGAAAGGGGAGGGGAAAGCGGAGTGCGGAGGGTGGTGGCGTAGGCAGCGAGCGGGTGACACTGCGAAGGGAGGGCGCGCGCCAGACAAGCAGAGGCGTGCCAATGGGGACGGCGGATCAGCGCCGCCGCCGTCATTCCCCAGCGGAATTTCGTCCCACCCTCGCGCGCGTCCATCGCTACCTCCTCGTCAGCAGCTGCAGCACACGTCTACGCGTCCCCCCTCCCCACCCTTTGCCGCGACGCCGGCCGCCTTCTTCCCCCGGCGTAGGTGTCCCCACCCACCCGCCCACCCCGACACCGCCCTCCTCCCTCTTCCTCACCTCCCCCCCCCCCCCCCTCCCGACCTCTCCTCTTTTTTTTTTTGCGGGACTTACTGCCCGTTGTCTCGTCCTACCGGACGTCGGTAGGACGGTCCACAATCGTTTCCCACTGTCGCTTCCCCCTCCCTCCTCCTCCATCCTACGCCGCCACCATGCTCCGCCTACTTGCCCCACCGCCGTCCTCCGCCCGCACCGTCGCGGCCGCCGCCGCCGCGGCCGCCGCCGCCGCTGGCCGCCATGGCGGGTCGTTGCGCGGCGGGGCGGCGGCGGCGGCCGCCCCCCCCCCCCCCCCCCCCCCCCGGGCGGCGGGGGGGGGCGACCACCCCCCCCCCCCCGCGGCGGCCCGCCCCCGCGTTTGTTCTCGACATTGACGGCGTCCTGCTGCGCGGGGGCGCCACCATCCGGCGGGCGCCCGACGCGGTGCGGCTGCTGTACGGCGCCGCCGACGGCGCGCCCACCCACCCGCTGCTGTTCCTGACCAATGGCGGGGGGGTCACCGAGGCGGCCCGCGCGGCGGCGCTGTCCGACCGCCTGGGCGTGCGGGTGCAGGCGTCGCAGGTGGTGCTGTCGCACACCCCGCTGGCGGCCATGGCCGTCGCCGAGGCGGCGGCGGCGGCCAAGGCGGCGGCCGCCACCGCCACCGCCGCCGCCGACGCCTCGGCCGCCGCGGCGGCGCCCCCCACCCCGCCAACGTCGGTGCTGGTCATTGGCGGCCGCGGGTGCGCCGACGTGGCCGCCGGCTACGGCTTCCGCAACGTCCTGGCCGCCGCCGACGCTGCCCGGGTGGCGCCGTCGGTGGCGCCCTTTTCGCCCCCACGGCGGGGGGAGCCGCTGGAGCGGCCCGACGCGGAGGCGGTGGCGGCGCTGCCCGTCGGCACCGTCCTCGTCATGCACGACTCGACGGATTGGGGGCGGGACATCCAGCTGGTCGTCGACGCCCTGCTGGCGCCGCCGCCCCCGGCGCCCACGCACGCACCGGCCGTGCCCGCCGACGCGGCAGACGGCGCCCAGCGGGTGCAGGTGGTTGCGTGCAACGCGGACCTGACCTTTCCCGCCGACCACCCGGCGCCGCGGCTGGCCACTGGCGCGTTTACGACCGCGCTCGCGGCCGTCTACGCGGCGGCGACCGGCGGCCGCCGGCGCCTGGCCCTCACCCGCCTGGGCAAACCCCACGGCGTGCAGTACGCGCTCGCGGCGGGGCGGCTCGAGGCGCAGCGCGTTGCGCTCCGCCTCCCCGCCCCTACGCCCGCCATCTACGCGGTGGGGGACAACCCGGCTAGTGACGTGGCGGGCGCCAACGGGGCGGGGGGGGTGTGGCGCAGCGTCCTGGTGCGGGCGGGCAACTGGGGGGGGGGGGGGGCGGCCAATGACCCGGTGCACCCGGCGCACCACGTCGTTGACGACGTCTACGACGCCATCTCGCTGGGCCTCGATGCCCACTAATCGCCCGTGCGCAGACACACGCCACCGCCACCGGGGCGCCGCCGCTGCCGCTGTCGGGGCCGTCGCCCATCCACCTTCCCGCTCCCGTTGGCGTGGTGGTGCCCACCAACACGCCCGCGGGTGCCGTGCACGACCAGAGGGGGGGCTTTTTTCGCCGCACGCACGCGTCCCACTGCCGCAGCGACGGGGAGGGCAGGTCGGGGGGGGGGGCGAGGGGGTTCTGCACGGCTCCCGTCGTGCCGCCCCCCGCCTCTTGCCCCCCCCTGCACCTCGAGTGCCGCGGCTGCTGCGCGCAGTCGACGGTCAGCGACGGGGCGTGACGGCCGGGGCGTGACGGCCGGGGTGGCCTTCCAGGCCTGCCGGTTGATGTGGGGGATGGGCCCTCCCCACGGAGGGGGCGTGCCAATCGGCGATTGGCAGACGCGTGGAGAGTGTGCAGACCGCGGGCCGCCACGGCAGTCCAGCAGCGAGCGCGATGGGCATGCCCGCGGCGAGGCGGTGGTGGGGACAACAACCACGTAGGCGCTGCGGCACATGGAGTCCCTTTGTTGGGCAACGGCGACAACCATCCCGGCGACACTGGACGGTGACAACCGTCTCAGCGACAAAGAAGCGTGTGGGGCCTACGTGGGCGGGCACCACCGCTTGTCCTCTCCTCATGTCCTCCACTTGGAGAACGCTCGTACGTGTCTCTTGACCGGGGAGGGCTCCCACCCTCACTGCTTTCGTCGTTTGCCAGGTCGCTGCGCCCCCCCCCCCCGGCGGCCATCCCCCCCACCCGCTCCTGCCCCCCCCCCACCCCCCCGCGGGTCCACCCACAGCCCCACCCGCATCTTCCCCCGCTCCACCGTCGCCGCGGCGGGACCGAGTGCCAGCTCCGCCACGTAGTCATAGCCCTTTGGGCTAAACGTGCAAGCCAGCACCCGGCGGAGGAGGAGCTCGGCGAGGAGCGCAAGCTTGGCCTCCCGCCCCGCCAGCACCCCGCCCGCCTCGCCCAGCGGCGGCAGGCCCGATCGCCACGCGGGGCCCGCCGCGCCGGCGCGGCGCCAGTGGGCCACCACCTGCAGGGGGGTGGGTGGGTCGGCACCCGCCGCCGCGCGGGCGCGAAAGACGGCGACTATGTCGGCGGCAGCGGTCGTCACGTCGGCGGCAACGAGCGACGCGGGGCCACCGGGCGCGCACATGTCGCAGCAGGTCTCCCGGGAGGGGAGGGGGGGGGGGAGGGCGTCAGGGGCCACCCCAGCGGCTGCAGCGGGCGTGGCCGCCGCGCCGTCGTCGCCAGCACGAACGGGCAGGGGCTCCTGGTTGTGGTGGGCGAGCGCCGCCCGCCGGCACAGGCGCCAGCGGTCCCCCACGTCGGCGGCTGCCCCCCCCTTTCTCACCGCCGCTGCCCCCGCCGCTGCCGTCGTCCCATCCCGTGGGTCTGGCAGGTCCCCCGCCTCGACGAGTGGAAAACAGTAGCGCATGACGACGGTGAGCTCGGGCACCGCCGCCGCCGCGTGCTGGTTGTAATCCGTCGACGCGTGCTTCAGAACGCCCAGATAATCGGCCGCCGACGCGAGTACCACCGACGTAGCGGGCGCGCCGTCGCGGCCCGCGCGGCCGCTCTCCTGCTGGAAGCGCTGCAGGCTCCGCACCAGCCCCGCGTGAACGACCAGCCGCACGTCGGGCTTGGAGACGCCCAGCCCAAACGCCACCGTCGCGACCATCACCTGTACGTGGTTGACAAACCAGGAGGCTGCCGACGCGGTCCGGTCGGCGTCCTCCATGTCGGCGTGGTAGGGGGTGGCCGACAGGCCCGCGCTTTCGAGGGCGCCGAGGAGGCCGTCAATCTCGCGCTTGGCGTGGACGTAGACGAGGGCAGCGGGGGGGGCGGGGGACGCACCGCGGCGGCGCCCGCCGTCACCATGCCCGTGCCCAGACGGTGAACCCGCCGACGCAGCCGCAGCGGGTGCGGGCGCGTACGTGCGCACCACATCCACCACTTGGGCGGCGAGCGCTGACGCGGCCGACGCGCCCGCCTCCCCCTCCGGCTCAGTCTTGCGGAGGACGACGTACCGGATATTGGGTCGGTCTGACACACCCTTGAGGAACACCGCCCGCGGAATGCCTAGCGTGGTGCACACGTCTCGCCGAACGGCGGGGGTGGCGGTGGCGGTGAGGGCCAAAATGGGAACGTTGGGAAAGCGAGCCTTGAGGATGCCCAGCTCCTGGTAGGCGCGGCGAAAGTCGTGGCCCCACAGAGAGCAGCAGTGCGCCTCATCCACCACAAACCGCCGCAGCGACCCCGCGGCGGCGACGGCGTGCAGGGCGGCAAGCAGCTGCTTGTTCTTCGTCAGCGTCTCGGGGGTGGTGTACAGCACCGTCGCGGCGGGGGCAGAGGCACCACTGCCGCGGGCGCCACCGCCTCTGCTGCTGCCGCCGCCGCCGCGGTGCCCCGCCCCCCCCCCCGCCGCTGCCCCTCCACCCCCAGCCGCGCCATGCTCGTGCAACGCCGCGAGCGCCGCCCGCTTCTCCTCCCGCGACACGGCCGACGACAAGACACGAGCGGTGATGCCATTCTCCGCCAGCGCCCGCACCTGGTCCTCCATCAGCGCCAGCAGCGGGGACACGACTAGCGTCACCCCCCCTTGGACGACGGCAAGGAGCTGGAAGAGGAGGCTCTTGCCACTCCCCGTTGCCGACTGGTACCACACGTCCCGCCCAGACGCGGCGGCGTTGATGGCGTCCAGCTGGAGGCCCCGAAAGGTGGCCAGCCCAAACGTGTCCCGCAGCACCCGCCACACCGACGCGGACCACGGGAAGGCCGACGCGGAGGACCAGTCGGTGGCCGCGTCGGCCACCTTCTGAAGGTGCACGAGCCGCGCCTCGTGGCGGGACAGGGCGGAGCGGACGGCGGTGCGGGCGGCGGCGAGGGCGGCCTCGAGGTCGGCCACCTGCTCGCGGGCGGCGGACAGCTCCGCCTCAATGACCGTCAGCTGTGGGTCTTCGGGGGGGCGGCCAGCCGCCCCGCCGGTCACGATGCCGCCGCCAGCGGACTGTCCCCCCCCATTGTTCGCAGCGTGGTCTGGGGCGCCGCCGGCTTTGGCCCCCTCCGCCGCGTCGGCCGATTCAAGGGCGTCGAGGGCGTCGAGGGCGGCCGCGTCGGGCCCCTCCTCGCCGTCCTCATCGTCAATGCAAACAACGTCATCGTCACTGGCAGGTCGGCCAGTGGGCATGGCGATACGAAACAGACCAAAAGAAGAAGAGGGCTGAATGCAGCAGGGGGGTGGGGAGTGAGGCGTCTGTGGTGGCGTGGTGTGCGCCCACCGCGCAGGGACGGACTGCGGCAGAGGCTCGACCCGCCGACACGCAACGTTGCACCTGCGCGGGACAGGCGAAGCCCCCAACAAATACCTGCCTTCTGGCAATTATTCTACATGTTGAAATATCACATCGGCCAGCCACGTGGCCGATGTGCCGGCCACAGCGGGGGCGTCGTGGCCCATGCGTCGGCTGGCGTCGACGAGACGATTCTCAAGGCAGTGGTCTGGGCAGGAGGGAGGCTCCCGCATGCCCACGAGGCGTGGCGGCCTCGCCGGCCACGGCATTGGTGCATCATCCCCAGCGGTGTGCCGGCAATGCGCTGGCGTTGCGAGAGCGGGGGCGGCTGCTCCCCCCCCCTTCAAGGCGGGGAGCCTGCCTGTGACACTGCAGTACCTCGCCCCTGCAACTCCCATCGTCCGCTCATCCCCCCGTTGCCCTCCCGTCCCCCCCGCTCCCCGTCCTACTGAAGAGCCCCGCACCCCTTATTCAGCCCGCACTGTCCTATAGTTGCCACGCGCCTGTACTGGTGGTCGGCCCCTATCCCCTGAAGTGGCTTCCCCCTCCAATGGCCCCCATGGCATTCTGGACGGCAGTGGCGGTGGGCGTAGGGGCAGTCGCCGTCGCTGGCGCCGGCAGCGGCGGCACCCTCCCCGTGGGGGCGTACGTCGTAGCTGACAAGATGGCCGCGGCGGCCTCCGCCGTCTCGGCCGCGGCGGCCCGGGTGTCCCTCCCGTGGGGCCTCCGTCCGCCGCCGCCGTCGCCGCCGCCGTCGCCACCGCTCAAGCCCGCCGCCGCCCCCGACGCGGCCTACGTGGCTGCCCTCACCGCCCCGCTGGTGGCCCCCCGCGGCGTCGAGCCCCCCCTCCTCCCCGCCGTGTCGGTGGTGGTGGTGGTCCGCGCCGCGGGCGGCGACGGGCAGGCGGCAGCGCCCACGACCAGCACCATCACCACCTACCACGCGGGGGTGGGGAGCCCCACGGATGAGACCCGCTACGAGCTGGGGTCCATCACCAAGGTCTTTGCGTCCCTGCTGCTGGCACGCGCGGTAGCTGCCGGCCGGGTGCGGCTGGACACGCCCGTCGCGGACCTCCTCCCCGCCGCGGCCCTGCCGCTGCCGCCGCCCCACTGGCCCCGCGTGACGCTCCAGCAGCTGGCCACCCACACCGCGGGCCTCCCCCGCGAGCCGCCTGGCGGAGAAGCGGCAGCGGCAGCGGCGTCGGCGGCACCACCGCCGGGCGACACCCCCCCCCCAGTCGCCCAGCCGCACGCCATTCCCATGGCGGCCTGGATCGCCGGCCTCCGCGGGGTCTCGTTTCGCACCCCCCCGGGCACCCGGTGGGCGTACTCCAACTTTGGGGCGGGCCTGCTCGGCCACGTTGTCGCCCGCGCGGTCGGCGCCCCGTCCTTTGCGGCCGCCGTCCGGGAGTGGGTGTTTGTGCCCGCGGGGATGGCCGCCGCGGCCGTTGCCGACGGGGGGGGAGCGGGTGACGGCTTCGGCGCCCCAGAGGCGGGGGGGGGCGGGGAGGTGGCGACCCCGCACGACGGCGGGGGTGCGGTGCCGCCCTCGGCCTATACCGACGCCACCGCCGCCGCCGGCGGCGCGCGCGCGTCGGTGGCGGATATGGGGACGTTTGGCGCGTTTTGCCTCGCCGCCGCAGCAGACGGGCAGCCCCAAGCAGCTGCGCCCGCGGCGGCGGCGGGGAGGGCGGCGTCGGCCACGGCCGAGGCAGAGGCGACGGGGCAGCCACACGGCGGCGCCACCCCGACCGATGCGGCCGCGCTGGCGGCGGCGGTGCGCGTGACGCTGCCCACCCAGACCCTGTCCGCCACCGGCCGGCCCATCATCTTTGCCAGCGGACAAGGCCGCCAGGCGCTGGGGTGGATGTCCTGGTATGGCGGCACCGTCCAAGGCCACAATGGTTGCGTCGCGGGGTCCGCGTCCTTCCTCTTCCTCGACCCCCGTGCGGGGGTGGCGGTCGCGGTGCTAGCGTCGGCAGCGGAGGAGCAGGTGGTGAATGACCTGGGCGTGGCCGTCTTCAAGGCCGCCCGCGGGCAGTTGCGCAGCGGCGGCGACGGCGCCATTGCTATGCCGCCCCCGCCGGTGGCGCTCCCCCCCGGCGCGCTCGACGCCGTCGCCGGCACGTACCGGTTCATAGGCCAAGAGGCGGTGCTGTCCGTGGCGCGCCCCGGCGGCGGCCGCGCCGAGCAGCTGTGGGTGGCCGTTCTCGGCGCCAGGCGCCGCCTCTTCCCCGTCGACGCGACCGCCCGGGCGTTTGACGTCCGCCCCGGGGGCCTGCGCGTCCGCTTTGTGGGCCTGCCCCCCGTCACGGGGGCAGACACAAGGGGCGGGGGGGGGGCGGGGGGACGGGCCAAGCCGGCGTTGTGGGTCAGCGGGGGGGGTCTCCCCTTTTCCCTCCGCTGCCGGCGAGTGGAGGCGGCGGAGGAGGTGGGGTGGTGGGGGCGGCTGGAGGGGGCTGTCGGGGGGTTGGTGTGGCGGTGGGCCGGGCAGTAGCAGCAGAGGACTGCCGCGGGGGGGGCGCGGGAGAGCGGGAGTCGGGCGGTTGTAGTGGCTAGTGCACGGGGCATGGACGGTGGGGAGAGGCGAGCCCCCGCCCACACCGCATACGCTCCGCCGTCCGCGGCCCCCGCGGGGCCCCCCGGGGCGCCGCCACGCAGGAAAAGCCGGCGGCTGTCGCCCCCGCGGCCACCGCCAGTGGTGCCTGGTGGGGTTCCCCCCCACGTCAATTCCCGCCCACCCCGCCTTGCCGCGGTGGCGGCGGCGGCGGCGGCGGCGGTGCGGCCGCCGGCGGGGCCCCGCCCGCCCGCCCATCTTTCCACCCACCGCCCGCCGCCGCCTCCATTGCCCACCGCGCGCCACCGCCCCGGGGCGGGCTGGGGGGAAGGGGGTGGACGCACCCGCCTCCTCTACCGATCTCGTGCCCCGCCGCGGAGGCCAGCGCCGCACCCACACGACGGGATGGGGTGGTCCCCCTGGCAGAGGTGGGGCGAGCGGTGCGCTGGTAGCGGTGGCTCTGGTGGCAGTGACGGTGGTGGGAGGGTTTTCTAGTTGCGGCCTTCCCCCCCCCCCTCCCCCGCGCGGCCACTCGCGACAGGGGTCACGGCGGGGACAGGGCGGGCGGCGACGGCATCAAAAAAAGGGTCCCCTTCCCCCCCCCCCGCCACGGCCGCGTCGTCGCGCGCGCCCACCACTGCGACCTCCCCCCCTCCCCCCCCCCTCCAGCGCATGCTCTCCCCCCCGTCACCCACCGAGCACAGGGTGCCTCTCGCCGGGTGGTCCGCGGCGTGGCCCATGACCCGGTGGCGGCCGCCGTACCATCCCCCCCGCCCCCCCACCCCAACGCCTCTCCCCCACGCGCCTCCCACCTGCCGCCCCACCCGCTCTCAAGTGCCCCACACGTCCCACGCACTCTGCTTGCAAGCCGACGGCGGTCAGCTGCCCTGCCCCCCCCCGGGGGAACGCCCCCCCCGTCCACCCCCGCCGAGGATGGGGGGTGGGGCGGCGGCGGCGGCGGCGGCGGACGGGCGGCCGACACACCGCCGCCGCCGTCGCCGCCGCCGTCGCCGCCGCCCCCTTGCCACCGGGGGGCAACGAGCTCGGGCGGCGGCGGGAGGGACCACCGCCGTCGCGGCCTGCCGTGCAAGCCACCGCCAGCGTCCCCCGGGCGCTCCTTGGAGGGGGGCGGCCCGTCCCCCCCCCCCCCCCCCCCTCCCCCTCCCCCCCCTCCCCCTCTGGCTCCGCAACGGGGCGGATGGAGCACGCAAAGCGGCCGTCGGGCTCGGTCGACAGCACCGCCAGCAGCCCCGCGTCCGCGTCGGGCGGCAGCTCCACCACCGCGTCGGCCGTGTCAATGGAGCTGCCGCCGCTGCCGCTGCTGCTGCCCCCATCCGACGCCCCCGACCCGCCGTCGCTGTCCCCGTCGCCGTCACCGTCACCGTCCCCATCCCCATCCCCATCCCCATCCCCATCCCCATCCCCATCCCCGTCGCCGTCACCGTCGCCGTCGCCAACACCCGCAGCAGGGGCGGCGGGGAGCGGCGGCCGCGGCCGTGGGGCGGTGGGGGGCAGCCCCCCGCCAGTGACGGGGGCAGCAGCGTCGCCCCCCCCCCCCTCGGCGCCCCCCCACACCTCCACCACCTCGGCGCCCTCCTCCACCATGTCCTTCAAGCCCGCCGCCTCGGCCGCCGCCGCCTCCGCCGCCCGCCGGGCGGCGCGGACAACCAGGAAGGAGCGGGAGGGGGGGAGCGCCCAGCGGCCGCCCTCCCCCCCCTCCCCACCCCGTTCCCCACCCCCACCGCCGCCGCGGTCCGGGTAGCCACCCCCGCGGAGGTCGCCGCCCGCGTCTCTGCCAGTGCCGCACCCGCCCGCCCCTTCCGGCTCCCCGCCGCTGCCGCCGCCCCCGCCGCCCGTCTCACCCGCGCCACTGGCCTCTGTCGCGGCCCGCGCGGCCGCCGGCGAGCTCGGCGGCATGACGTCGTCTGGCAGGCAGAAAGGGGCGAAAAGGGGGGGGAGGGGGAAGAAAGAAGCGGCGGCCGACGGCGGCCGCCGCGTACGAGCAGCGGCCGCGGCAGTGAGCAGCGGGGGGGCGGCTGGGTGGGGGGCTGCCACAGGGGAGCGGCGAATTCCGCCGGCGGCAACCGTGCGCGGGGGGGGACCGGGGGGTAAGGGGGGGGGGGGGAGGGGGACCCAACGACGCCGGCAGCGGGCGACAACCGACGGCCCGACGGGGGCACGGCAAACCGCCGGCACAGCGCAACCGCACGCGCGTCGGCCCGCCGCGCGCGCACGCCGAGGCGCGGGGAGGCGTGCGAGGTGGGCCGGAGGGGGGGGGGAGGGGGAGGGGGAAAAAGAAGGGGAGGGGGAAAAAGGAGGGGAGGGCGGCGGGCGGAGAGGGGAGGGGGGGCGAGAGAGGGGGCGGGGCGAGAGAGGGGGCGGGGCGAGAGAGGGGAAGGGGCGAGAGAGGGGAAGGGGAGGGGGGGGGTGGGGTGCGCAAAGAGGAAGGGAAAGAGGAGGGCGCCACGACCGTGACGGGGGGGCAGCCGTGGACGGGACGGCTTTTGCGGGGGGGGGGGGGGGGAGGGGGGAGGGAGGCGCGGGTGGGGTGGGTGGAGGGGGAGGAGGAGCTGGGGCAGAGCAGGCAGCCACCCGCCCGCCGCCGCCGCCCGTCGGCACGCGGTGACACGCGGCAGGGGGCGCCGCCGCCGGCACCCGTGGGGGGGGCCCGTCCCGGATGCCACGCCGGTGGGAGCGTCCCAGACGCCACGGCGGCCGCCCGCCAGAGACGCCACGGGGGTGTGGCGGGCGGGGGAGGGGGGGGGAGGGGGCGCAAGGGGGAGGGGAGATGGGCGGAAGGGGGTGGGGGGAAGGGGTCAGACAGGCGGACGGAGGGCGGCGGCGCGGGTGCTGCCCGCCGTCGGGGCGCGCCGCCCCGCACCAACGACGGCGGCGGCGGCCACCGGCGGGCGGCGGACGCGCAGCGCGTGGCGCCGCTGCGGTGACAGGCGGTGGCGGGCGGGCAGCGGCGCTGGCAGCGGCGCCGGCAGCGGCGTCGGCGTCGGCGTCGGCGTCGGCGTCGGCGTCGGCGTCGGCGGGGGCGGGGGCGGCGGCGGCGGCGGCGGCGGCGGCGGCAGCGACGTCGGCGTCGGCGTCGGCGGCGGCGGCGGCAGCAGCGGCAGCGGCGGCGGTGGCGAGTGGGGGAAACCAACGTGGGCCGAGACGGAGGGGGGAGGGGCGCAGGGACGGGGGGGGTGGGAGGAGAGGGGAAGGCGGCGCGGGGGGGGACGCAGGGGGGGGGGGGGGGGGGAAGGGCGGGGGGGGAGCGCGACCGCGCTGCCTGGGAAACTGGAGGGGGGGGGGGGGCGTCCCACGCCTGGCCAGCCCCGTGGGGACCAGACGCCCGTCGGCGCGTGACGGGGTGGGACGGGCGGCGCCTCGCGGGGCGCGTCGGTCCCCCCCCCCCCCCCCCCCCCTCCTTCGGCCCTTTTCGTGCCACCTGACCCACCCCCCCCGCCGCTGACCAACCCACACGCCCTCCTGCCCCCCCCCCCCCCCCACCTCCCCCCCCCTCGCCCCGCCACCCTGCACGAACCGTGGCGGGGGCGGTGCGTGGCGCCTTTGGCGACACGCCCGTCGTGGTGGCCCCCCCCTCAATGGCGCGGCGGAGCCGCCCCGCTCCCTCCCTCCCTGCTGGCCACGGCGGTGGGGCGGGGGTGGGAGGGGGGGGGGGGGGGGGCGCGTGCCGCGCGTGACGAGATCCGCGTGGCGAGGGGGGCGACGGTGCGCCAATGGGGCGACAGCGGCGGCGGTGGGGGCGGTGGGGGCGGGGGCGGGGGTGGGTCTGGGAGCGGGAGGAGCTGGGTGCGGGGGGGGGGGGGGGGGGGGCCGGGGCGGCCACCCTCGTCCACGCCCCCCCCCCCGCCTCCGCCTTCCCCCGCTCTCACCATCCGCTGCCGCTGCGGGGGTGTCCCGCCTTCCTCCGTCCTTTCCCCCACCAGGGATCACTATTTTTTGGTTGTTGTTTGTTTTGAAAGGGGGGGGGTTGTGTGGGTTGTGTGGGTGGGGTGGGGGGGGGGGGGGGGGGGGGGAAGGGGCTGTCGCCGCTCCCGCTGCCGTCCCCCTCGTGGGAAGGGCGGGGTGGCCGGGGGGGGGGGGGGGGGGGGGGGGGAGGGGCGCGCCCCTCTGTCTGGTGGGAGCGGCGACGGGCGTGCCCCCCTGCGGGGATGGGCGGCGGGCGGGCGGGCCGCTCCGCCCGGGGGGGCGGTGGCGCCTGCCCCCCGGCGCCCCCCCCCCCCGCCCCCCCCCACCAGGTGCTCGCGCCTGCTGGGGCGCGCCCGCACCGCCGCTGCGCCGCGTGCCGCTGGCGTGGCGGTGGTGGTGCTCCCCGCCCGCCTGCGCCGGCGGCGGGCCCGGGGGGGGCGGTGGCGGAGGTGGCGAGGCGGGCGGGGGCGGTCGGCGGTGGGGGGGGGGGGGGGGGGGTGTGGGGGGGATGCAGACCAGAGCGGACCGGTGGCTGCGCAGCGCACCGCGTCTGGCCCCGCGGGAGGGGCACGGGACAGCGTGCGAGGAGCTCGTTTTTTTTTTGTTTTTTTTTTCGGATGCGACCACCGAGCGTGCCGCTGCAAGGGTCCCCAGGTCAGGCCACTCTGGGAGCCGCGTTTTTTTTATTCCTGCTGACAACAACACGGGACCAGCCGGGGACCCCCGCGGCTGTGTCCCTCATCGTGGGGCGTGCTTGGCAGCCACCCTCTGAAAAGGGGAGTCCCCCCTGCTATCGTGGGGGGCAACGCCCTCCATCGCCGCCGTCCCCGCCGGCGCAGGCGCGGGGAGGCGCCGCGGCGGTGGCGACGCGGCTCGCGTCGGCCAGCGCCCACGGCACGGGCGCGGCGGCACGGGCGCCGCCACCGCCGCCGCGGGTCGTCAGCGGTGGCCACGGCGGCGGCGGCGGCGGCGGCGGCGGCGGCGGCGGCCGGCCGGCGGGCGACAGGCGGGCGTCGCGTCGGCAGCCGCCGCGGCCGGCAGACCCGCCCACCTGGGCGGGGGTAGCAAACGGCGCCGCCGCTGCCCTGGCGGCCGCCCCCCTGCGGCCCGTCGGTCCGGGGGCGCACCCCCCATGGGCGCCCACAGGCGTGCGTTGGAGGGCGGGTGCGTCCATGGCGGCGGCGGCGGTGGCCGCGGCGGCGACGGCGACGGCGGCGGCGACGGCGACGGCGACGGCGGCGACGGTCCACGTGCCGGGGGCCGCCGCCGGCACGATGGGCGGCGACGAGTCCCTTGATGGGCTGCTTGCGGGGAGGCGGCCGGACTCCGCGTCGTGGCCTGACGTTGACGCACCAGGTGTTGGGCTGTGGCCGGGGGGGGGCGGGGAGGGTAGAGGGCCGGCCCGACGGCGGCGGCGCCCCCCGGCGCGGTGGCTGGCACGCCAGCGTCCGCAGCGACAGGGAGGACGCACCACCCCTGCAGGGTGGAAGCAGAGGGTGGTGCGGCGCTCCCCGATGTGGCCGCAGCGGCCGTCGCCGCCTCCCCCGCCACCACAGCTGTGGTGTGTGTGGGGTGTGTGTGCACAGCTGTGGTGGTAGGGGGGGGGCGGGGACGGCCGCTGCGGCCAGGCCAGGGTGCGCCGCGCCACCCTCTGCGTCCACGTCGTGAACGACAGGGGGCACCCCCGTCGCTGCTGGCGACGCCGCCGTCACCGCGTGACCGCCGGCAATGGCGGTTGTGGGGATGGGGGATGGCGGCAGCGGCAGCGGCGGCGGCAGCGCTCCCACGCGCGGGAGCGCCCCGTCTGCCGGCGGCATGTCCCCGCGGCCGCCGCCGCCGCGACAACGGCCCCTGCAGTGTCTGCGCCCGTCACGGCCACCGCTGCGACGGCAGCGCCACCGCCGCCTCCCATCCAAACGGCGGCGGAGGCGACGGTGGCTGCGCGGGCGCTGACAGGGGTGTTGGCGCCGCACTCCCGCCGGCGAGGATCCCCTCCTCGTTCCCCTCATCGTAGTATCGCCGCGTATGGCGACGAAGACGTGGCTGTACGCCCAGCGCCGGCGGAACGACAGGGCGCGGCCTCAATGGATCGGACACACCACAACTACGGCTGTAGCTGGAGCGGCCCTGTCGCGAAACCGTGTCGCGGCCAGGCCGTCGCAAAATCTCCCCTATCCAAGAAGTCATGGTCTTGCATGATGCAGATAAACCTTTTATTATGCGGCTTCTCGATGCATAGTTTTACAACTTTCCATTGAAAGAAAGTGTTTACCATCATTCGGAGGATTAAAAGTAAAAGTGGACTGATCCATCCTGACGACGACAGAGGAGCATGGCAGGCACTATAATACCGACCACGTGCCGGACGGCGATGGGAAGGAGACCAACTATTGGGTTTCCTTCTGCCATGCCTGCGAGGCAGCACACGAGCGGTACCTGCGCGACGTAGGTAGACGCTTGCGACGGCAACGAGGCCGCCATCTCCAATTTTGCCGTCGTTCCGTCCGCCGCGCAGGGGAACGGCCGCAGGGACGAGATGGTCCCTCACTGCGGAAGTGTCCGTTCTACCAGCAGACTAGCGGTAGGGTCGCACAGAGTAGAGCTGACACTGCGTCTTTGACGCATGGGACCTCCCGTGCTGTGTCAGGGTCGTCGGTGCGTGAGTGCAGTTGGCAAAGTTGTACTTTGAATACAGCGTAAGAATTCAAAATATCGCGGTAAGCAGGGTTGTTAAAGTCGTTATCGTGCTTTTCTATAAAATGCCCGGACACGGGGCTGCGGCGTTTCTCATGTCAGAGGTGGACCACCAAGTCGCAGGGCGTGGGCAGCCAATGGCAGCCCAGGCCTGTCCACGTGCCTGGACCTGCTTCCGGTACTTTGGTGAGTGTCGTTGACCCAGGCCAGTCCTCACAGGAGATGTCCATATTTGATGCGAGTTGGCTGCTTGCCTGGTGGCCCCTTCTCCGCGATCGATCGAGGCCCGTTCCCAAGAGACCCAGTGTGAATGGGATTTGTAAGCATTCAAAGTCTACCCTGTACATTTCCTGGCACATCGCGATAATTCTTGAGATCGACCGATGAAGGCTCGACAGCTACACATTGGCAAGCCTCGAGTTGGCAGTCACTTTTTGAAATCCGTGGAATGCTTTTGGTGGCGGATTGTCCGCCACCGTCGGCGCCTCCACTTACCGTAGTCGCAGCGATCTGGTCCCGCGACGGCTGCCGGCGATCGGCGGCAGCTGCGGCGGCGGCGGGAGCCTTGGTGACGTCGGCGGTAGCGGCGGTGGTGGCGATCATGGTGTGCTGTCGTAGTGCTCGCCGTCCGTCTTTTTGGCGGCGGTGGGTGTCCGTGGCGACTGTGGCGGCGGCCCCGTCCTTGGCGACTGTGGCGGCGGCCCCGTCCGTGGCGATGGCGGCGGTTGACGGTCGTGACGTCGGTGGGCGTCAGCGCGGCGATGGCTGTCGATGGCGACCTCGACGGCATCGGCAGGTGTGCTCGTCTGTGGTGGTGGAGGGGGGGAGGGGGGGGGGGGGCGGTGGAGTGGGGGGGGGGGGCGGTGGAGGGGAGGGCAGGGGGGGGCTGCGGTGGCTGTGGGTGGTGAGCGACAGTGGGGGGGGGATGGTTGCTGTGGCTGTGGTGGTGGACGACGGTGGAGGGGGGGGATGGTTGCCATGATGTTTGATGAGTTGTCGGCGGGGGAGGGGTCGGCGTGGCTGCGGCGATGCTCGCCTGCGGCGGCGGCAAGGGCGGGTGCGCTCATCCACGGCGGTAAGTGGTGTCGACGTTTGTGGCGATTTAGGTGGGGGGAGGCGCACGACGGCGTTATTGGTGTGATGATGGGCCGGGGGGGGGGGCTGCTGTGGTTGCGATGGTGGGGGTGGGAAGGGGAGGGATGGCCTTGTGGGTGACGGGCGGGGGGGGACGGTGGTGAGGGAAGCTATACGGAGGGTGGGGGGGACTTTTTCGTAGAGCGCTCGTGGTGGTAGGGGTGGTGGATGCTTGGAGAGGCGGTGGGTGGTAGGAGGGGGATGGGTTGCGGGAAAGTGGAGGGGGGGGGGGGGGGTGCTTGGGTTGGTGGGGTGCTTGGGGGGAGGAGGTGCTCGGGGGGCGGGGGGTCGTTGGGGGCGACCCCGCCGCCTCTGTTTTCTTTTCACTAGTTTTCCCATGTTCTCTTTTCCCGTAGCGTTGAAGTGGTGGGCAAGCGTTATGGCTGGTCGCCGTGGCTGTTTGGCAGGTGCAGCGGACTGCGGCGTTGGCGGCGGTGGGCTGGGGCGGTCGTGGACGGGGACGGTTGCGGGGATGTCGTCGCTGTGGCCATCTTCCGCGAGGGTCTTCCGCCGCGGTGGTGCTCGTGGCCGCCTCCGGTTGTGACGACAAAGGGATGGGGGTGGCGGCGGCGGCGATTGTGCTCTGGGGGTGCACGCGAGCGGCGACAGCGATTGCGGCTGGGAGGGGTGGTGACCATCGCTGCTGCGCGGTGGGGTTATGGGAGGGGAAGGAACGGCGGCCGTGAAGGTGCCACTTCTGGGGACGCTGATTGTCCTCGTCCGTCGTGGTGGAGGAGTGGTTGGGGGGGTGGACGCAACGACTGCGTTGGCGTGCTAATGGGGGCCGGAGGAGGGGACAGCTGTTGTCGTCTTGTTAGGAGCGGGGGGGGTCGGCGATGATTGTGCCGGCTGTGTTGGGATGACGGTAAGAGGAGCACGACGTGGGGGGGGGGAAGGGGATGGCCGCAGAGAGCTCGTGGTCGTGCTGCTTGGTTGGGTACTGGGGGGTGGCTTGTGCTGGGAGGAGCTTCGTGCTGGGGGGAAGGCGGTTGTTAGGCAGGGGGGGGGGGGGCTGGGGGTGGGCGGGGATGTAGGGGTGGTGGGGTCGCCACCGCAGGGTCTTTTTCTTAGCCCAACTGTTGTAAATCTTCTATTTCTTCTTGCGTTGTTGTGATAGGCTTGCTTCGTGGCTGTTTGTGATGGTGGAGAACGGCTGTGGAGGCGCCGCGGAGGTTGGCTCGTAGAGGGACGGGGCGACTTCCCCCTGCCGCCGGGCGCCCCCCTCGTGGGTGGTGGCACGGGGCGACGGCGACGTTGCCGGCTGCTGTGCCGCCTTGGCGCGCGCGGCCGCCGGCTCCACCGGGCGCCCGCGCTCGGGGCCGCCCGTCCGTGGCAGCGGCGGCCGCTTGCGCACACAACGGGCGACGGCGGCGGCGGGAGTCGCGGCCGCGGCGGCCGCGTCGGGGGTGACGGGACCACCTGCCGTAGCAGGGGTGGGGGGTGCGGCGACCGCGGCGCTGGACTTGGTGGATGCGGTTGGCGGCGGTGGCACCTCCTCGGGCGCCGTGAGGGCCACCTCCCCCCACCGCACGCGCGGGGCGGGCGCCGCCGCCACCGCCGCAGCTGCCGCCGTTGCCGCCGCGGCGACGGCCGCCGCCCCCTCGCCCTCACCTCGCAGCCCGCCTGGGTGCGGCAGCGGCGGCGACAAAAAGGAGGCCACAGCCTTGGCACCCGCGGGCGCGCGGGCGGCCTCCCCCCCCACCGCAGCCGCCGGGCGGGGAGCACGCGCGGCGGCCGGGGCACGGCGCCCGCCCCCGTGACCCCCCCTTCCCCGCCCCCCCCCCGCGCCCCTGGACCCTCGAGGGTATACACGGCGGTGGCGGTGTCTTCCTTTTTTTTTGTCGCATGGGCGCACAGCCCGCCCCCGCCCCCCCTTCCCGGCCCCTCCCTTCCCACCAAGACCATGCCTCCGGACCGCTGCCACCGCCCCCCTCACTCGACCGCCTCCTCTGCCGCAACGGCGGCAATGGCGTCGACCCTGAGCAGATCCCCCCCAGGTGCACCCCCTTCCCCCCCTCCGCCCTCACCTCCCCCCCTCCCCCTCTGGAGGCACCCCCCCGGCCGCCGCCACCGCCGCCGCCACCACCGCCGGGAGCGACCGCCGCGCCACCCAGCCGGCCGCCGACACCGCCGCCGCAGGCGGCAGCGGCAGCGGCGGCGGCGGCGCCTCCCTCCCCCCCCCCCCCCCCCCCCCGACTGCGGAGCGCCCGCCGCGCTCCCCGCACCCGGCGGGGTGCCCAACGACGCACACGCCGCCCCCCCCCCCGACCGTTGCAGCCGCGAGAAGAGGGTGCCCGCGGCGCTGAGGTCTGGGCGGCCCCCGGGCACGCCCCCCCCCCCGCCCCCCCGCCGCCGCCGGGCGTGCCGGGCGTGGTGTACCCCCCCCCCCCATGCCGGCCACCCCGGCCCCCCCCCCCCCATGCCGGCCACCCCCCCCCCCCCCCCCCCCGGGCGCCTGCCCCCCGCGTCGCGGCGGTCCTCCCTCCCAACGCGGCCGGCGGGGAAGGGCAGCGAGTGCGACCGCGACGGGTCCCGGCCAACGCCGCCGCGGCCGTCGGCGATGCGCTTGCCGTCGGCGGCGGCGGCGGCGCCGACCGCTCTCGGCCGCCGCACCAGCTGCCGCATCGCCTCCTTCCAGCCATCGTCCGCGCCATCGTCGCCGCCGCCACCCCCCTCCCCGCCACCAACCGCCCCACCACCGCCACCGCCACCGCCACCGCCACCGCCACCGCCACCCCCCTCCCCGCCACCAACCGCCCCACCACCGCCACCGCCACCGCCACCGCCACCGCCACCGCCACCGCCACCGCCACCGCCACCGCCACCGCCACCGCCACCGCCACCGCCACCGCCACCGCCACCGCCACCGCCACTGCCACCGCCGGCGGCGGCCGCCGCGTCGCCGTGCCTGCCGCCACCCGGGTGTGGCCGCAACGGCACGCCGGGGTGGGGGGACGACGGTGGTGGATGTGGGTGGAGGACAGGGTGGGGAACGACGGTGCGTGCACCCGGAAGAAAAAGCATCTGGTAGCTGCCAGTGGTCAATGGGTGCTTCTGGGCCTCACGCTGGAGATCACCGTAAAGACGGGGTGCCAAACTATCTTGTACATCGTGTTCCGTGGCGAATTTTGCGATAGGACGCTCGTCTGGAGCGTCGGAGGGAGACCCATCCGCTCCGAGGCCCCACGAAGTCACCAAGTCGATACAGGCGCGCCACGAGGACGCAGAGGCTAGCCCAGCCTCCTTTTCGAAGTGGCCGGTGCGTGTGCCATGGTGAGAAGGCGATCAGTCGGACATGGGTTCTCTGCAGAGTGACCTCACGTCATTGCCGAAAAGAAGGCAGACGACTCTGTTTCTGACACGAACAATCAACGTCCCCGCGGTTCCCACAACACGAGAAAATGGGAGATCCTCTGTGGATCAACTGCTCTTTGCTCGTCCAATGGCAAGCCGCCATGAAATTCCAACTTGTGTGGGGCAGCGTCGAAAGCTCTCTGACGCGGTCTGGAGCCTGCGGCGTTCCGAGCCCATTTCAGGCCTGGCCGGTGTCTGCGGCTGCGGCGTTCCAGCCAATTGGGGGCAGGGGCGCTCCCAGTGCCTCAGTTAGCAGATGGATCGGCCGGAAGCCGACCTGAGGAATCGTAACGTGCGGCGTTTGCACCCCATTTTAGAGGGCCACCCGGCGCAGTGCGGAGGTTTTTTCAGCGAAAAAGTGGGTCACAGAGAGGCCCACCAGGAGCAACGGAGAGGCCTTCTTTTCGGGCCAGCGGGTGACACGTCCGGCGGGGAGATACAAATCGCGAGCTTTTCCACGTGAGGCAAACGAGATGATTGGAATTCCCGGGCCTGGTGGCTGGAACGTTTGGCCTCAGTCCGACGTAGTGTCCGGACCACCCCCGCCCAGGCTAATGGAACAGTGTCTGAACAGACACCGCAAACGCCGCACGTTCTTGTCCGGGCATTATATAGAAAAGCACGATAAACGACATCGTTACCTATCTAAAGACGTTACCTAAAGGATCGTTAACTCGTAGTCATCTTAACGATCCTTAAATGCCATCCTTATATTGTTGGGGGGAAGGGGTCGCCACGGACGGGCCTGCGTGGAGAGAGATGTCCCCATCCAGTCGGAGAATCGGAGGGCGGTCCGACTCGGGGCGACCCGGTCGGATCCGAGAAGTCCAACCGACCCCCCCCCGTTTTGACGCTTGAGAAAGGGGTGTGGGGGGGGGCGACTTTAAGTCCATGATTTTGCTCGCCCGCAGACGCGGGATTTTAGAAGTTCAGCGGCCCATGTGGCTGCCCCATGGGCTGGTGCGCAAAATCGAGGAGGGCAAACCCCATGTCGGGCGAGCATAGCGCGCGTCCACGCCCGTCGGACTGCCCGTCGGAGTGGCGCGCGCGGGAGCGCTGCTGTCGGTCGTCGCCGCCGCGAACCCTCCCCGCCAACGTCCCCGCTGCCCCGCAAACGCAACGCCCGGTCGCGCCGACCGAGCGCGGGGACGCGCGCGCGTGCTTTGGGCCCGTAGCGCGGGAGCCCCCTGACCCCACCATTCTGCAGGCCTCTCCGTGCCGGCGCCGCCCCCCCGATGTGCCCGCCTTGGCACCCGGCCAACCCCCCTACCCCGCCTCGTCTACGGGCGCGCGTGGCGGCCATGGGGGCCATGAGGCTGTCGCACGGCCGGCAGGACCGGGGGTGGCCGTGCGGCTCACTTTACTGTGGCCCACACCACACCGCCTGGGCCTGGGTATTGACATCCCTTTCACGCAGAGGCTCGCGGCACCGCCACTGGCTGGTACGTGCCGGCCGTGCTTGAGTGGGCCAGCTGCGCGCCTTGGCCCGTGAGCGGGGCTGCCCGAGAGACTGGGGCAAGAGGCTGTGGCAGGGAGTGCTCCTGCGTCGAGGAGGGGTCGCAACCGGGGGGGCTCGCCGACAGGGACCGTCGGGAGGGTCCCTAACGGCGCTGCGAGCGTCGGTGCTGTCGGCGTAAGTGGAGGGGGGCGCGCGCTTCTGGGGGTGCGCGGCTGTCCGGGTTCTTCGAGGCGTGTGCGGTTGGAGGACGGCAGAGACCGGTTGAGTCATATCGGCCGCCGCGTGTGGCGGCCCTGACAACCACATCCCCCTTCTGGTGGCCCGCTCGAGCCACTGTCGCTGAAGCCTCACTCGATCGGCCTGCCACGGTGACCATCGCCGGCTCTCCCGAACGTGTCGCTTCGCGGCGTCCCTTCGGGAAGCATTGTCGATCCTGACACCGATTTGGGCATTGTCGTCGCAGGGCGGGTCGCCCTTCACGTCTGTCCATCGGATTGTGCCGGGAACGGGAATGGTCGAGCAGGTGGCGCGGAGCGCCCCCGCGGCGCCCGCTCCCGCTGCCGCCTTCGGGTGGCAACCGTAGGCGCATCAACCGCTGCTGCTGGGCCTGCGCGCGGAGGCGGGAGTGGGCAGCCCCCATACGTCAGCCAGCACGCCGTCGCAGCCATGGACGCTTCTTCGGCTCCGATTGAGACGGACGTGGCGCCTCTCCCGTTGCCCACCCCCGGGCCTGAGCTCGCTGACCCCGGCTCAACGCCCAGTTCGGCAGGGGCCTCTGCGCGACCGCCACCTGCTGAGCCCCCGAGAGGTGACCTGTTGGTCGCCCCGGTCGTGCGCCTCCATGGCGGCCATATGGGTGAGCCGGTTGGCGAGCGGTCGGCCGGGTTTCTCCAGTTTGTGGATGGCGTTGAGGCGTACACGCACCGCAACCTCGTTGCGCGCTTATTTGTCAACAATCCCGAAATTGGTGGCCGGCTCATCCGGATGGGCTCTCTCTACTCGTCTGTCCAGCGCGGGGGAGACACGCCGGGAGCGACAGCGGCCAACGTGCGACCCCCGCCTGGGGACACGCGGACACCTCCAGAGCGGGAACGAGACAGCGCGGCGTACGTGCACATGGTGGCGCTGGCTAACTAGTCTCGTGGGCTCGGCCTGTCCTTGATCAACACGCAGGCTGTGGTGGTCCAGGCGCTGTACCTCGCAGAGAAGGGTAACCACGCTCTTGTCGGGACTGTAACCAGTGTAGTGCGGAACCACTGGCTTCAACACACCGTGAGCGCCGCCAACAAGGGTAGCAAGACAACGATCAACAACTACAGCGGTGCCGTAGCCGCCTTCTGCCGCTGGGCCGCGAAGAAGTATGGCGATGACGCCCCTGTCATGCCCATCAGTCGCACGATGGTCGTCACATTTCTGGAGGCTGAGAAGGGCCGGCTTGTGGCGACCCGCAAGCGCGCGCGGCCTACAGAGGACGAAGACGATCAGCCAAGCAGCGACGAAGAGACTGTCTTGCATCCATCCTCTGCGAGTGTGCGGCCGGGCAGGAGTCGTAGTGCGGGGCCAAGTAGTCGGCAGCAGGTTGTCGACAACACCACAGATGCGCCAACCACAACTTTACCTGCGCTTCATCCGCATGCAAGTGAGCGCGCGGAGGGCGAAGCCCACGACGCCCCCCCCGGAGTTGCGGCAAGCGTGTCGGAGGGCACTCCCCCGACTGACCCTAGCGTGTCTTCTGCTGAGGCGCACGAGGCCGGAGGCGCGCTCCCGCGGCAGGTGGGGCCTCAGGTCCTGCTCAACAATGTCAACGCCCTGTCAAAGATTGCCAAAACCCTCAACTTGCTCTTTCGTGACGCGACCTGTGAGTGCTGCTCGCGCTGGTGGCGAGAAGAGTACGCATCAGCTGGTAGCTACAGACCGGCGGTGTCCGTCGTCAAGCAGCGGAAGCGCGAGAAGGTTCTAGAGGACCAGGCGGCGGGGGCGTCCAAGGCCCTTGGGCGCCGAGACCCGACAATGTCTGATGAGCAGCGCGAAGCTGCGGTCCGCCGGCTTCTCCTCTTGCCTACATCCGCTACGCAGCACCGGCTTAGGGCTCTACTTGCGGCGCTGTTTGTGCTATCCCTCTCGCTCGAGGCGCGCGGGGCGACCGCGCGCGGCATTGTCTGGAGCGACATGGTTGTGCGCCAGTTTCCGGCCATGTTCTCCGCGAACGGGAAAGCTCTCGACGTGCTTTGCGCTTACATTCTCGCCACCAAGACCACCGAGGGCATCACGCACTGCATCGGCAGCCTGCCGCATGTAAATGCGTCGCTTTGCCCATTCGGTGCAGCTGCAGATGCCCTGGTTGCTGCCTACCACCGACCAGGCCAGGACACGTCGCGCCCGCCCGTGTCGTTTGCTCCAGACTATAAGCCAAGCGATGCTCTGCTGTCGCTGTGTCGCGTGGACCCGGCCACGTTCCGGGCAGCGTGCGAGCGGTAAGGAAAGGCAAGGAAGCAGGGGCAAGCGAGAGCGACAACAAGCAGCAGGGTATCTGGAGCACGAGTATGGCCAAGGGCGCATACGACGCGCCCATCCCCAATGCTGTCATGACGCTGGGGCTCTCTGGGAGGCCCCTGTCATGCTCCTCCCCGGTCACGCCACGGCTTCAGGTGGAGGTGCCAGCAGAGCTGCAGCGCACCATCTGCCCGTGGCTTGAGGCGGAGGAAGCGGCCTACTCCCGCCGACTGAGCGAAAACAGTCGCAACACTGACGAGGCGCTTGTCAACCCACTTTCGTCTGATCCGCTTAGTCCGGTCAGTTTACTTCCAGACGTGGGCGGCACGACTAGCAACCGGGGGTGTGCCTGGCGACAGCTTTGTTCATAGGCACCCTCTCCTGACCCACCCGCTGTTTCCTTCTTTTGCCGCAACCATGAGCGCGACGATGGCCAACGTCGCGCAGGCTGCCGCTCACGCCGTCGAGCAAATGATACCGCAAATGTCCCCGTGTGTGGAGGTCGCAGTGACGGCTAGTGCAGCAGCAGCAACGGCGGAGATGCAGCGGCACGAGCAGTACCTGGTCGGGCGTCTGGACGACTCGTTCTCTGCTGTCAACGCTCAGGCAGAAGAAAACGCGACCGCTATTCTTGCTGCCGGAACCAGCGCCCAAAAGGCAGCTTCTGAAGAGTTCGCGGCGCTGCGCTCCGAGATTGCCCAGCTGCGCGCTGTTGTGTCGCAGCTGCTGCCATCCGGCACTGCCACGGCGGCCTCGCCAGCTCGTGCAGTATTGTCAGGAACACGCGACGGGACAGCTGCCCTCAAGCCAGCTGGGAGCACATCACGCACGCTTTGTGGTGCTGCCGGAGTACCGCCGGGGTCGCGCGTTGAGCCTTCCGTACGGCAGCCGCCGCCAACCCCGCCCGCTGTCTCGAGCGTATGGCTGAAGGACAGACAGACGGTGAATGAGCTTCAAGTGCTGAGGAAGCTGGAAGGCGCCCGGATTGCTAACGACGGCAAGCGTTGCGTCCTGCTGGTAGGGATGGAGGCCAACCTGTGTTGGGAAAAGGCGCTGGATTAATATGCGTCGGGCAGCCGGTCTCGCATCTCGCTTCGAGAGGCGGAGCAACACTTTGGGTCGCTGTGGCGGCTGTTGGAGCCTGACGCGAAGGAGAAGAAGCGGCTGATAGGGCTGTACAGCAGCCGGCTGCCACTGTATCGTGCGTTCGAACGAGAATACTCTGAGCGCGGTCGCGTTTTGGGAGTAGCTGGCGTTGTATCCCTGCTGAAGCAGAAGTATCCTGAGAAGCGGCGTTCTAAGGAGGTCTTGAAGACCATGGCACGCGACTATCCAGCGGCGGGGCGGCCGTAAAGCTCGCAATAAAAGGGCTGTTCTCATTGAACCGCAAAGATCTCCAATAAGTCTTGTCGAATTGTGATAGCGAGCATGCTTGAGATGGAGAAGGAAGGGGGGGGTCCATGAGAGTCAGGAGCCGGCGTGACCGGTCACTGTTCCAGGGAAGTAAAAGCACCGTACGTGAGCCGCGGCAGCAGGAACTGCGGCTGCGGCAGCGATTGTGGAAGTGGCGAGCTACAGAAGGCGGGACAGACAGACACCGCTGCTGCATCGCAAGCCGGTGGCACCCCAGCAGGGTGGGCCCACAAGGTATTGAACGGGTCGCTGTTGCGACAATCAGGGAAGCTGACTCTGCTGGCCGCCTCAGACCCCGGCCGGCTCGAAGTTCTCAGAAATATGACCTTCTAGCGGCAGCGCGTTGCCGCGGCAACTGGACTGCTCTGGTCGTCAGAGAGAGAGACCAGTCCAGATCAGCATGACTTGCAGCTGGCCCCATTCTGCATCAGCACTTGGTTGTAGGGGCGTGTGCTGTGCTACCTACTCGAGCGGTGGCGTTCGAAGGGGAGGAGGAACGGCGATTCACGGTTCTCTTGGATGGGCGAAACCGCGAGACAGCGTCACGTGTTCAGTGAGAGAAAAATGCAGGTGGAGCTTTTGATCTGAGTGGGTGTGAGATGACAGCCCGCTACGGGATTCTCGAGATACGGTTGGGAGCACGTGGTGCGCCTTCAGTTCATTGGGCGCCTGTGATGAGAGAAGAATGCACGTGCTGTGCCTTGAGCTCATTGGGCAGGCCGGGTGAGAGAAGAATGCACGTGCCGGGCACAGAGCTGAATGGGCCGCTTGGGGTGAGAGAAGAATGCCTGTACCCACGTGATTTTCATCACCCGGCAAAGCGCAACCCCCGCTACCGCCTCCGCCACTGCCTTGCCGGCCCCAGCCTGCCCCAGCCCGCCGCCGCCGACCCGGCCGTTGCGGCTGGCCACCGGCACGCTTGCCGCCGTCGCAGGCGTCCCGTCGCCGCCGAGCGTCCTCGCAGGGCCAGGGGCGTCCCGGGGACCCCAAGCCACCGGCAACGGCACGCCGCACTCCCGCTCTCTGCCGGGTACGCGGCGCAACTCCCCCTCGTCCCCGCGCTAGCAGGGCTCTGCGCGCTGCGTCACGGCGGCGAGCGTGGCCGTCCCGGTCGATGCCGATGGGGTCGTCGGATGCGGCGGTGCCACGCAGTGGCGGCAGCGGCGGCAGCAGCGCGAGCGGCTGCGTTAGCAGCGGCGGCACAAGCGGCGACGGCGGCGGCGGCGCGGAAGGCACACCGCTGCCGCGGGGTCCCCGCGCATCAGCTGTGGCGTGAGCGGCGACTTTGGGAGCAACGGGGCGCGCTCCTGCCGGCGGGAGTGGCCATCGTGGAGCCTTTCCGCATCGGGACGGCCGCCGCCGCAGCGACGCTATAGGGGCGGCTTATGTCGGACGTGCATGAGGGAGGGAGGGAACCCGCGGCGGTGGCCGTCACCCCCGCTGCCGTCGAAACCGCTAGCGGCGGTGGTGGCGGCTGCGGCACCGCCGCCAGCCTCGGCCGCTGCCCACCGCCACTGGAAGGCGGCACAGACCTGGCCAACGCAGCCGCGGCGCTGGACACTTCCCGGTGGCGTGCAGGGGGGCGATTCCGTAATGACCGTCTGCGTGGCTAATGGGTCTGCGCGGCGGCGCCCGCAGGATGTGAAGGCGGCGGGGGGGCGGGGTTGAGGTCGAGCGCCTGCCGGTGGGCGGGACGTTTGTCCACCGTCCATGGCGACGGCGGTGGCGGCGGGGGTTTCGACTGCGGCGGCGGCGGTGGCGCAGATGACGGCGCGGGCGGCGGTTGGTAGGGGCATCGCCGGCGCGGCAACGGCCCTGATAGTGGCTGGTATAACGCCATGGGGGGCCGTCAACGGCGTAGGGGTAGGGCTGGAGGTGTGGCTGTGAACAGGAAGGAAAGGTCAGGGGGCCGCTGGGACGAAGGGGAGCGGGGAGGCCGAACCACGTAGCCAGACAGGCTCGGAGCGGAAGGCACTTTACTTGGTCTCCCAACCAACTAATCCCGTGTCGAGCAGCGCGTCCAGGTCAAGGGACTTGCTCCCGCGCTTCACAAAAGTAGAAGCGACAAGGTAAGCATGCATGCGCCAATGGAGGAAACGGGACTCGTTGGCAGCCCCAGCGTGGATGCCATCACCCCGAAAAATAAGAACAAACCCCGGAGGAATAGAAGGAATCAAAGGCTCTCCCAAAGCGCCAACCTTCCTCGCCAAACGAGGGCCCGGCCATATGGGCAGGGTGGTGCCCGGCATGAAAGAAACCAGAGCACCCAAGACTCTCGGGGAGTCCCCCACTCGCCTCCACGCTTTCAGATCGGTGTGCGCGAGCTGCTGGGCTGCTGCTCCAGCTAGAGAGCACAACAAGACATTAAAAACACTCTCGTACCTCATACTGAGATCGTTACCCAGGACGCAACATAACTCGAGAATGGAAGCCGCGGCTGCACGGACGCCAGTCAGCAGCGCCGCCGCCCGCCCGGCTGCCCTTATAGCTGCAATTTCCACACGCGAAAAGCCCCGCTCGCAGAGCGGTAGCTGCCGCCGGCAGCTATCCCCCGCGCCGCGCAAACGCGCCACCTCCGCAGCGGGGGTTGCGTTGCCAATCACCTCCATATCGGCAGCGCTCAGAGTGGCCACGTCTGCCACCAAGGCCCTCACCGTGCGCGCTGATAGCCCTCCAAACATATAAAAACCCGACCCGTCGGCGCCCAGCTCACGGTGCACACTGGTTGCAGCGCCCCCGAGCGCCCTGGCGTTGGTCGTGGGCCGGCCCAGAAGTGCCAACACCTTACGGGCGCTCTCCAAAGAAGATAGCACCGCAAGGGAGTGGTGCTTGAAGCTGTCGTCGGTGGGGACGTCGGGGGGCAATGTGCGGCGGAGAGGTGGCAAACGCGCCAGAGCAATGCGCAACGCGCAGGCATTGGCGCCAAACCCAGCGAAGATGGACGCCGCCACATCCGGCAGGGGAGGGGCGGCGGCTGCCGCATCCGGGGTGAACGGGGGGGTCTTCGCTGCCAACGCGTCGAGGGAGGTCGGGGGGGGAGGCTCAATACCGGTGGCGGCGGCGACAGGAAACATCGCCACCGGCAGAGGAGGGGCGGCCGCGGCCACGTCCGGGGTGGGCGGGGGAGCCGTCGGCGCCAGCGCGTCGTAAAAGGTCGGGGGGGGAGGCTCAACGCCGTTGGGGGCGGTAACAACCGGCATCGCCACCGGCAGGGGCGTGGCGGCCGCGGCGGCGTGCGGGGTCGGCGGGGAAGCCGTCGTAGCTAGCGCATCGAGGGCGGTCGGAGGGGGGGGATCAACGACGGTGGCGGCGGCGACAGCCGCCATTGCCACCGGAAGGGGCGGGGCGGCGGCTGCCACGTCCGGGGTGGGCGGGGGAGCCGTCGCCGCCAGCGCAGCGAGGGTTGTCCGGGGGGGGGGCTCAACGTCGTTGGCGGCGGCGACAGCCGCCATCGCCGCCGGCAGGTAAGGGGACTCAACGCCGTTGGCGGCGGCGACAGCCGTCATCGCCATCGGCAGGGACGGGGCGGCGGCGGCCACATCCGGGGTAGGCGGGGAAGTCGTCGACGCCAGCGTATCGGAGATCGTCGGGGGGGGGGGCTCAAGGCCGGTGGCCGCGGCGACAGGCGCCATCGCCACCGGCACGGGCGGGGCGGCGGCGGCCACGTCCCGGGCGGGCGGGGGAGTCGTCGCCGCGAGCGCGTCGAGGGTGGTCCGGGGGGAGGGCTCAATGTCGTTGGCGGCGGAGACAGCCGCCATCGCCGCCGGCAGGTACGGGGGCTCAACGCCGTCGGCGGCGGCGACAGCCGACATCGCCACCGGCAGGGAAGGGGCGGCAGCTGCAGCGCGTGAGGAAATGGGCGGGGCGGCGGCCGCCTCGGCCAGGGAAGAAGGGGGGCGGGGTTCATTGGGGCGGGGAGGGTGCGATGTTAGACTGGCGATGACCCGTTGTTTCTTATTCAACCATCTCCTCTGCGACTCCTTCTTGTTCCGCTTCCTTTCCTCGTCAGAGAGGGGGCGCTTCCGCCCAGGTGATCGGTTTGTGAGCAGGGATGGCAGGGGAGGCGCGCCCCCCGAAAAGGGAGCTACCGTCACCAAGATGGGGGCGCCCCTGCCAGCTGTCTCGCCCACCAAGCGGCGTCCGGACGCAACCCGCGAGGCGGAGGAAGCGGGGGGGGGCAGAGGTGGGAGGGGGCGTGAGGGACTCGGCGGTGCAGCCCCCTAAAAGTAGCCCGTGGCTGCTGGCGGCAGAGTGCAACAGTTGAGCGGTGCAGACGCCCACAGGGTCCAACCAGCAGCCCCCGATGAGCAGGGGAATGGTGAACCCCGAGTTGGGAGGGAGGGGGGGGGGGGCTGCGGGGCCTCTGCCCATGGGAAGCCCGTGGTAGCGCGCGGCGGGGGGAGAGCACACCGTGGCGTGGCCGGACATGAGGGCCCAGTCGCACCCAACGACGGGAAGGGAGGGGTGTGCGCCATGGTAGTCAGGAGGGGGGCGCCTGCGCCACCCGGCTCGGCTTCCCCTGTGGGTCTGGGCGGGGGCCCGGGCGCGGAAGGGGGGGAGGGAAGGGCCCAGGCGCGGCAGGGGGGGGGGGGGGGGGGAGGCAGCAAATGGCCTGGGAGTGGCGGAGCGAGTGTGGTAAGGGGGAGTGGGCGTCTCTCGGGGAGGAGCCGCATCCCGCTGGGCCATCAACGGGGGGAAAGCGCAATCACGCACAAGCGAGAGGGTGGTGGGTGTTGGCGGCGGTGGAGCGTGACTCTTGTTTTGGGGGGCGGCGGAGCGGCTGGGAGGTGGACTGGCCGCTCCGTTGCCATGCACACAAGAGAGGGTTGAAGAACAGTGCGCCTTGGCGCTCGCAGCAGCCCGTGTGGCATCCAGTGCACCGCGCCGGGCGCCGGGCTCAACAGCCACTATCGGCGGTCCCGCACATACCCGATTGGCGCTCTGTCCTACCGAAAATGGCGCCCAAAATGACGTGGCGGGATGGAAAGGAGCGCAAGGAGTGTGGAGGCAGCTGGTCCAGCGCAAGGAGTGTGGAGGCAGCTGGCACAGCGCAAGGAGTGTGGAGGCAGCTGGCCCACCGTTGGCTGACTTGGGTGGCGCCAGTCGACCGGAGGACTCCCACCGGGAGCCGCTCCCGTGCTTGTGCGGTTGGTGCACGCGCGCGCGTTGCGCCTCAGCCACGCGTGGTCTGACAGGGGGGCTAGTACGGCCGTGCACGGCCACCGTGGACGGCCGTGGCAGCTATTCACCGCCTCTGGCGACGCAGTAGCCGAGACGGCGTCGGAGCCCGCGGTGAGCCTGCTCTCACACACCCCGACACGCACGCCTGCAGCGATGGGTCGTGGGGGGGCCGTCGCCGCCGACGCCGCCGCCGTCGCCGCCCCAGCGGGTTTTCATGCCGCAGGCAGTGGTTCGGGCGGCCGAGCCGGAAGCTGAAGGTCGGGAGGCGGCGGCGGGGGCGGGCGGCGACGTTCATGGCCGCGAGATGGCGACGGGATCGGCGCCTGACGGCGGGGCAGCAACGCTAGACTCAGCACCGGACGGCGGGGCGGCCGCTGCGCGAGGGCGACGCGGCAGCACTGCAGGTGCGGGCGGTGCGGTGGAGTTGGGGGAGGGGGGGATGACGATTTCGCTGTCGCGGCGCTGGATGAAGCGGATGTCGCGGCGGCGTGCGCGCTGAACCCTGTCGGAGGGGGTCGAGCGCACGCATCCTTACCGGCAGGCGATGGGAGCGGCGGCGGCGTGCCCCCGCCTGGCTTGCCTTCGACGCGCGTGCCGTAAGCGGTGGCGGCGCTCTCCGCGGCGCACTCCTTCCTCGGCCCCCTGTGGGGGGGGGGGGGGAAGTCGTGACAAGGGACTCCACGCGGGCCCGTTCCAGGTCTTGTGGCGGGCAGTTGCGGACAGTGGACCCCTCTCGGCGATGACATTGACAGGTCGGGCTTGACATGGACAGGCATGGTGTGGCAAACACCACTTACACATACGGCATCCAAGTTGGGGCGGTGTACAAGGGCTGCCTTCCGTGTCGGGGGAACCGGAAGAAGTGCAAGTCGCACACACTCTGTCCCTGTTGTGGGGCAAACCCCCCACTGACAAACAAGAGGATGGTGTGTGGTCCAACAGTTTCTTGGTCGGGACGGGGACGCAGGGCCAAGCCCCGCTGTCCCTCCCCTTATCCCCCCAGGGTCCCCTCAGAATCTCGCCACTCAGAATCTCCCACCCCAGCACCTGCCCACCGGGCCACACGAAAATTCAAGACGATAAATGCAGAAAACCCTCAAATCCAAGTTGGATTTACCACTAAGCTAACTATCCCAAACTTAGGGAATACGGACCCAAATGCAGGGGGAGGAACGGATCAGGCTAGTGGCCTGCCGCCCCTTGCATGGCACGTGTTGCCCCCGTACCTGGGGGTCAATACTGCCACACTCCCCTCTCCTCAGTTCCGACCGACCCGGTCGGCCCTGTGAGGGGGTGCGTAAACGCACGTCTCAGCGTTGGGGGCGCGACTTGCTGTCCCCCATTGAGTTCGTAACGCGGATGTGGAGGCGGTCACGTTGACCGCCCCTCTCCCCAAGCTTGCCCACTCGGCAGCTTGCTCTCCCCGGTTCTCACTTCACCATCACCACCACCCCCCCTTCACCTTCCACTGGGCCGCCCCACGCTGGGGAGGCCACCCGTCTACCCACGATCCGATTCCCCCTCAACTCGAGGCGGTTCTCGTGCCGCTGTATCCAGGGCGTCTCTCCCCAACTTGGGGAGAGCCATGGCGACCCCGGGGGTGGAGACGGACTCTCTCGACGAACGTATGGAGGACACCCCCTACGGTGCAGCGCCCGCCGGGACCTTCGGCCGGGGCTCCGCGATCGCTCCGGGGGATGGGACTCCCGCGTCACCCGGCTTTGAGTTGAAGGCGGGATCTCCCCCGGAGGCGGGACAAGTTGTCCCGCGTGAGGCCTTGGGGCGGTGGTTTTACCCCGCTTGGCCTCTATAAGAGGAGGGGTTGACTGTTCTTCGCTGTGGCCGACTTGGCGCAGCGATGGGTCGGGTATGGGACCGCCTACGGGAGAAGTATCCCCGTAGGGTCGGGCTCCGTGCCGGCTTCAGGACGGACCAGTTTGCCTTCCTGGACGACGAGGAGGTCGAAGACGTACAGCGGGCCAAGGCCATGGTGGACCGCGGGGGAACTATCCCGGGTCCCGGCGACTTGCCGACCTTTACTTGGGACGCGGTGGCAACTCGCCCCCCGTACCTTCACGAGGCCGATCCGCAAACTCATCACTTTGATGAGCGGATGGAGAAGGACTTCCGGCGAGGTCCCTACTTGGTGACATCGGCTCAACTTGAGTTTCCTCAGCAGTCTGCTACCAGTAAGGAGCAGTGCCATCCGAAGAAGCCCGAGTGGTGGCCTCAAGTTGAGGTCCCCTACGGGTTCCCAGCGGTGCTGCCACGCTTGCTTGACCACTTCGGCTCCGTCATGTTGACGGCTGGCCCTGATCACCTGGTGTGGGCCATGTTGGCCACCCAGTGGCTCCTCGAGGTCATGTCGACCTGGGTGTCTTGTGTTCAGCGGCGGGGGATGCTCTGGCATCTCCCCCTCCGGCTTATCCAAGGTTTGGAACAGCTCACCCCTCAGCTAGTTGCTGAGGGGTGCTCATCAGGACAACTCACTCTACTGGAGGAGATGCTCCGCCTCCACAAGTTCATCGAGTGGGAGAGCATCGAGCACAAGTTGCGCCGCCCCACTCGTGGGCCCAAGGACGATGGCGCACTTCGCCAGTTCGTATGGGTCGCTCGTGAGCTTTACGACGGTCGTGTGGTCCTACAAGAGGGGTTGGGCATCGGGGACTACCCGTATGCCCCGGGGGTGGATCGCCACACTGCGCCACCCCCGGACAAGGCCATAGTTATGGCCGTGGCCTCACATGATGACCATATGACTCAACCCACTGCGGGGGCCCCAAGTCGGGGTCGCAGTTACACCCGGGTCCCGCCACCTCGGCGTGCCCCTCCGCTTCCTCCTGTCCCCTACCAGCCGCACGGGGACATCCCGATTAGCGTGGCCGTTGAGTCGTCCACCCCGGTGTCCCCCAACTTGGGGGCCACCCTCCTGACGGTATACCCCAAGTTGGTGTTACCGCCGACGCCTCTAACCTCAGAGATGATGATCACCACGTTGGTGCGCACCATTTCCTGGTTGGCCGCGTCGACCGCAACCCTTCGAACTTCCGAGACTCCTCAACTTGAGGAGCGCGTTCGTACTGCAGTGGCGACCGCGAGTTGCGAGTCGGTGGCGGAGTTTATGACGGCCGAGTTGGCTCGCATTGGGGCTATTATGCCCCATCCAGCCCCACTTGGGCGTGGCAAACGTCGTGCGAGCCGGGCATACTCGCCTCCTCGCCGTCGTCGCCGACGCTCGAGGCGCTCTCCCTCCGTGTCGGAAGACGAGCTGTCTTACTCCGTCTCGGAGTCCTCGACTCCGTCAAAGTCGGAGTCGGTCCGGCGTCTGCGTCGCCAACTTGCGCGCGAGACTAAGCAGAAGAGCAGCCGCGGTCGTCTCCACTTGCGCGACCGTGAGGGGCGCGACGGGTCCAACTTGGAGCCGCCGGCCCCCCCGACTGGTGGGGAGCGTTATCGCCGGGGGTCTCGCCGCTCGCCTCCACGTGAGGGCGAGGGCCGTGGGGTTGGAGAGTCTAGCATGCATGCCTAGTTGGCAGCTGCCTTTGTTGTGAGAGTGTGAGGGTTTGGGCTGTAGTTAAAAGCCACTCTGCGTACCACTTCGACTTGAAGCACTCTCTTGGCACTGTTGTTCGGCCTTCCCTCACGTTGAGGGAGGGCTGTTAGGGTCTATCTCATTCCGGGCACAGTAGGCCCGGACCTTCTCAGCGGGAAGGTCCTCCACATACTCCCACGTATCATCCTTGGCTTTGTAGCCAAACCAACGCACCCTGAACATGAGGCGGTCAGTGTCCTCATCCCAGCCGTGGTCGATGAACTTATCGAACACGTACTCCTGCGGGCCCTGTTTGGCCGCAGGCAGTAAGGGGAGGCGCCACGCTTCCAACTCTCGCGCCCAAGCTGGGTCGCCTGCAGGCGGTGGTGCAACTTTGACCACGTGCTGTCCGTTCACTGTGCGGACCCCATCGTCACTTTCGATGGTGAAGCGCCGCCCATCAGTACGAAGGACCTGGTACGGCCCCTTCGTCTGGAATACCAACTTACCCCCAGTTGGGGTCTGTGAGTGGACCAATACCCAGTCACCCTGCTCGGGGACATGCTTGGCGCTGCGCACCTTTTTGTCAAAGGTACGCTTGTAGCGCTTTTGTGCTTTGTCCATCTCAGCCCTGACTTTAGGGATGAGGTTTTCAAGCCTAGCAGCGAACTCCGCCTTACTCTCAGTAGGAGTAGGCGTCCTGCCACCATCCTCCCTAGTTGGGAGCGGCCGCCGCACGGCAATAGACCGCGCGCGACGGGGGGTCACAAAAGCGAGGGGTACTTCCCCCGTAGATGAGTGAACCTGCGAATTGTAGGCAGTGGTAAGAATAGAAATGTATTGGTCCCACGTTTTCACGTGCTCACTCACATAGTGGCGCAGCTGCCTAACAATAGTTTTGTTGAAGTGCTCCACCTGCCCATTAGTTTGTGGGTGGTAGGGGGTGGCATAGTTTGCCCGCACCCCCAACATATCCAGCACTCCCTGAAACAGTACGGACGCAAATTGCGGTCCATTGTCCGATAGTGTACTATCCGGAATGCCATACGCGGCAACCCAGTGATCTAGGAAGGCTGACACGACCGACATGGCCGTGATCTCTGCCAGTGGGATCGCTCGCGTAAGTTTCGTGAAGTGGTCACAGATAACCAGGAGGTACTGGTTGCCCTCCTCGGTCACTGGCAGTGGCCCAAGGATGTCCATCGCCAACGCGGCAAAGGGCTCCTTGGCCGGGAGCAATAGCATAGCCGTAGTAGGCCGCCGTTCCATCAGACGGTTCTGTGCACAACTTGTGCAGGCAGCCACCCAACTGTAGATGTCCACCACCATGGACGGCCAGTAGTACCTGGTCCTCAGGGTCCGGTACAGTTTACTAGACCCCAGGTGTCCACCTGTGGGAGCGTTATGCTCCCTCTCAAGGATACTGTCCTTGAGGGATGCGGGGACGACAAGTTGTTCGGTCCCCTGGAATACCCCCCTCCTCATGAGGAGGCCATCGTCTCCCAGAAAGAACCGCGTCTCCGCCACTGTATCCAGTGTATCCCTCTGCGACTTGCAGAAGGGATCCTCGGCCTGGGCCTTCACCACCTCGTCCAGGGACAGGGGCAAGTACTTCTTGTTCCCTGGCGCCTCGGGGTTCAACGCCTGACCCGAGCGCGTGACTACCCCCCCGATGGGGATGTCCTCATCGACTGGGTTAGTGTCCAGCCCCTCGGTAGGTACCCGAGAGAGGCCGTCGGCAAGGGCATGTTGCCTGCCAGGTCGGTACTCAATATCAAAGTTGAAGGGTGCCAGTCGCACCCTCCACCGGTTGAGACGAGTGTTCGTACAGTCCGTCTTGAAGATGAACTGCAACGCGTGGTGGTCACAGCGGATGAGGAACTTCTCACCCTCTAGGTAGTGACGAAGTGACGTCACCGCCCACACCACTGCGAGTCCCTCCAACTCGGTGACTCCGTAGTTCTTCTCGGCCGAGTTCAGCCCCTTGCTGAAGTATCCCACCGGCAAGTACTCCTTGTCCGGCTGCTGCTGAAGCAACACACAACCAAGTTGGTCGTAGCTAGCGTCCACATCCAGGATGTAGTGGCCTCCCAACCTGGGAATAGCCAGGATAGGGGGCTTCAGCAGAAGGTTCCGAAGAGCCTCAAAGGATTCCTGCTCCACCCGACTTGGGGGAGGCAGGTTCTTCGGTAGCGTTGAGCTCACTAACTCATTCAACGGTTTCGCCACCTTGGCGAAGCCCTTGGTGAAACGTCGGTACACGTTACACATCCCGAGGAAGCTCCTCATCTGGGTCTGGGTCCGGGGGTACTGAGCCTTACGGATGGCCCTCAAGTTTTTCTCGTTGACACTGAGACGCCCCGGACGGACAACATGTCCCAAGTATTCCACCTCTTGAGTGAAGAGGTGGCACTTACTCGCCTTCAGTGACACACCGGCGTCAGCAAGTAGCTTGAACACCTGGCCAAGATGGCCAATGTGCTCCTCCGGACTTCGGGAGAACACAATGATAACGTCTAGGTACACGAGACAGATCTGCCACCGTACTCCGGCCAGAATCATGTCCATAGCGCGCTGGAAAGTTGCCGGCGCGTTACACAGGCCAAACGGTAAACGCTTGCACTGGTAGGTACCACAGTGACAGGTAAAGGTAGTTTTATGCCTGTCCTCCGGGGCAATGGGAATTTGCCAGTACCCCGCGTTACAGTCCAGGGTAGGGAACACGTTCGCCTCCCCCAGAGAGTCCAGACAGTCGTCCATCATAGGTAGGGGATAACTGTCCTTCACCGTGCTCTCGTTCAGCTTACGGTAGTCGATACAGAACCGGGGGGTCCCATCAACTTTGGGGACGATTACCACCGGACTCGCCCACTCGGCGTTACTGGCCTCGATCACATCGAGGGCCTCCATGCGAGCAACTTGCTCCTTGACGAGGGCCCTTGAGCGGGGTCCTCACCTGTACGGTTGTTGGCGTATAGGGGGTGCACCGGGCTTCAACTCGTTCCGGTGTTGGGTGGCTCTCATGAGTCCCAATTGGCCATCCCACAACTTGTGATATTGGTCCAAGAGGCGTTCAACTTGAACCCTCAACCTGGGTGGGACACCCTCCATGTTCACATGGGGCCGAGGAGAGGCGGCCGACTTGGCTTGATGCTTCTCCTTTCCGGGCTTCGGGTCGCTACTTGCGCCCGCGTTGAGGGTGACCGCTACTACCGGTCCCTCGTGTTGGTCGATATAGCCGAACTTGGCTCCCGACTTGAAGTACTTGGGCGACGAGCTCAGGTTCATCACCTGGATCCTCCACGGGACTCCGGCTTTGGATTCCATTGTGCCAAGGGCGACATGTACTTGGTGCTTGCGAGCAAGACGGGGGTGAGGGTGCACCAACCCGTTCCCCGTATAATCAGTTACAACGTCAACGTGCGCCACCGAGTTGGGGGGCAACGTGACCTTACGGGCTAAACGCAGGGTAGCAGTAAACCCTTCTCTCACAGAGCAAACAGGCTTCGACTGTGAGACTGTCACAGGAGCCACAGACTTTCCCTTACCAAGGATGGGGATGGTTTCCCCATTCATCAACTTGACCCAATACTCAGGGCCACAAATCAAAGGCACTTGTGTAACAACATAAGGGGTACCCAGAAGCAGGGGTACCGATATATTCTCAACTACTCCATAGGTCACGTCGACCTCATGGGTCCCCAACCTAGCTGGTAGGGTCACGGCACCAACGATGGGAAGTACCCCACCATTGATATCGATCAGATGGTCAGCTTTAGACTTCCAGCGTTGGAGCTTCATCTCCTTTGGTAATAGCGACTTGCGTATCAAGGAGGCTCCTGACCCGTTATCAAGTACAATACGGGCACAACAGGCGCGGCCGGGGGCAAGTTGCACACGTCCAGCCACCTGGAAGTTCTCACCCGTCAGCACCGCGATGACCCGACGTGGGTTTACGTTCTTGGGGAGTCCTACCCGAGGTGGGCGGACTCCCTTAGGTCGCCGCAGTATCCGGCACGGTTGGTTCGTCCCCTTGACCCACTTGGCCGAGGCTGCCGTTGTGAGCTTCGGACGACCAGCTCCAACGGTCATTCGTTTTCCGCCGACTTGGGGTCCGAATTTGAGGACGAAGGGGAAGACGACGAGTCCGAGGACGACGTGTCCGCCCCCTCCGCCGAGGGTGTGGCGACCGCCACCACCGGTCGGGACCCACCCTCGCGGCGTGAACGTACTTCGTTCGTAGCCGACTTCTTACTCGCATTCCTAACAAGTTGTTGGATGCGTTTACTCAACTTGGGGCAATCATACGCCCAGTGTCCATCGGAGTTGCAGTTCCAACACCGATTATCAGTTCCCGGAGGGGTCTTCCCAACTGGGGAAGACGAGGAGATACCCTGGGAAGTTCCCACGGCAGCTACCACCCTCTCCTTCCGGATTCGGCGTGCCTCTCTCAACTCTCTGGCCTGGCGCGCCTCCTCCCGTTCCTTGGCCAACTCGGCTTGACGCTCCTGGCGTTGTTCCTCCCGCAACTTGCGGTAGGCCTCGCCTCTGCGGTAGGCGAACCTAGCCAACTCGGCCAGGGTCGCCCGGGCAGTGTTATGCTCCCGGGTCTCCATCCGGACTGACCAATGGAGTCCCTCCACAAACCGACTCTTCACCACAGCTTGTGGATGAAGAGACCCACAAAGATTGTTGAGCTTACGGACTCGCTCCGCAAAGGACAACTCGTCCTCTGCCTCTTCCTGATGGGCTTGCGTAAACTCCTCGACTTGAGAAGCCAACGCCGCTTCATCAACCATGGCCCTAAACAACCAGTTGACTAGCTCCAAATAGGACGTCACCTCCCCAGCGCCTCCACTTGAGGAGCTGGGCATGACGGACATAAGTTCTGTCCGCAGGTCTCCCTTCGTAAACTCCTGTAGCATGTAAAAAGCCATGCCTTCACTTATGGCATTGTCGTCACAGGCTTTTGTGAAACGACGTAGGAACTCAAAGACACGGAGGGGGGGAGTTCCATCCCACTCCGCTTTGTGCCCAAAAGAGTGAAGTGCATTCTTCTTGGCACGGCCCTGGCTCGGGCCTGGTCGGGACCATACGCCACCGACTTGTTGTGGAGGGCGTAGGTCTCACAATCAAAGATCCCCTGGTAGACCGGGATGGCTACCTGGATCTTGGGCGGCACCTCACGTTGAGGGAACAGCCGCTGTGGCACTGGGGTAAGTTGACTCTCAGTGCCCTTAGTCTGGCGCGGCGCGCTTGGTGTAGCCGCCGGCGTTTCCGGGGGAAACTCCCCCATGAAGGGCGTACGCCCCACCGAGTATGGTGTGGCTCCCTCGTTGGGAGTCACAGGTGTCGCCCCCTGTTCGGGGCGACCCGAGATAGGCGTGAGGAGGGATTCCCCCTGCGCCTGCGGGCTCGAAAGCCCCGATCCGGTCTGGACATTAAGGCCACCTGGCAAACTCGCCACAATCTGATTCAGAATAGTATTCGTCATCGTGACCACCAGGTCCGGCAAAGTCTGCCGCAACACATTGGTCGCCTCCCGACGGACAGTTTCCGCGAGGAGTGGATTGACGACTCCAGTTGAGTCTCGGTCCGCCTCCGGGAGTCCACCTGAGGGGTGACCACGTTCCTCAGGGGTCTCAACCGGGGGCATGGGCGCGAGCCCATCGCCGACCAACGGAGGTCCGCCGTCCTCCGAAAGCCTAGTTGGCGGCGGCTCCAAGCCAAAGCTGGCTCCAACCCGAGTGGAACCCGCGGGGACAGTCCTCACCCCTTGGGACGTTCCCGTTGAGTATACCACACGGTGGCCAGACTCCGGCCCACCCACATCAGAAGTGTCACCCGAGTGAACTCCCGAATGAGTCGGGGTGGCCTGTTGCCCGCCCGCACTTCCAGTCCTGCTGGCTTGAGGGACCTCTAGTCCCTCTGCGACCCCAGGTAAACCCACCTGTGTCTCACCAGTATTTAAAGGCACTGAAGTACGTGCGTCACCCGTGTACTCCCCGGACGACGGGGGGTCCGAGCTAGCCATGTTGACTGACGATCCGTATGACACGGTCCAAGTCCACCGTTCCTCTGAGGCAGAGGGCCCCCTACATCCGGGTGCACCCGGAGACAAAGTTTACCTCTGTCCCCTGCTGCTCCACCAAATGTGGCAAAAACCACTTACACACACGGCACCCAAGTTGGGGCGGTGTACAAGGGCTGCCTCCCGTGTCGGGGGAACCGGAAGAAGTGCAAGTCGCACACACTCTGTCCCTGTTGTGGGGCAAACCCCCCACTGACAAACAAGAGGATGGTGTGTGGTCCAACAGTTTCTTGGTCGGGACGGGGACGCAGGGCCAAGCCCCGCTGTCCCTCCCCTTATCCCCCCAGGGTCCCCTCAGAATCTCGCCCTTCAGAATCTCCCACCCCAGCACCTGCCCACCGGGCCACACGAAAATTCAAGACGATAAATGCAGAAAACCCTCAAATCCAAGTTGGATTTACCACTAAGCTAACTATCCCAAACTTAGGGAATACGGACCCAAATGCAGGGGGAGGAACGGATCAGGCTAGTGGCCTGCCGCCCCTTGCATGGCACGTGTTGCCCCCGTACCTAGGGGTCAATACTGCCACACATGGCTCGTTGACGCTCGGGCCACGATCGGGTACGATTTTTTTTTGTCTCTACAAAGCAACGACGATCGTCATGTACGGCCACGCCAACCCCCCCCCCACCCATCCACACGCCCCCACTCGAGCTCGAATCCTGGTTTGGTTGCGTCGGACAAAAGGGGGCTACCTGTCGGAGCGATCGACGAATCCACCAGTCACAGCCGCTCCGACGCCACTCTGACCGGGATACAGGGACACCCTTGATATTAACCAGATGTGTGTTGAACTTCTATGCGTTCTTTATGGTAGGTTGCAGAAAAAATATACACGGAGCGCTCTTTTCTCATTCCTCCGAGAACCTTTGGGCCACAGGCCTGAGCCAATCAGGTGCCTTGACGGTATGCCTCGGTGTAATGGGCCCCACATGAGCGGTGGTGGGTCCCATTCGGGAAACCCTGCCAGCGTGCTCATCAAGAGGGACAGCGGGAGGGGGGTACACGCGGTGGGGTAGGCAACGACACGGGGGGTCGGGCCGGTGCTGCACAGCGACGACGACGGTGACGACGGTGACGACGACGACGACGATGGCGACGACGGCGGCGGCAGCAGCAGTCACGGCGGCGGCGGCGGCGGCGGCGGCGGAGACGTCGGCGGCGGCGGCGACGTCGGCGGCGGCGGCGACGTCGGCGGCGGCGGCAACGTCGGCAGCAGCGGCGACGACGGCGAGTTTGGGGGGGGGAGGGGGAGGATGGCAGTGGCGGCGGCGGCGACGGCGATGGCCGCGGCGGCGGTGGCGGCGGCGATGACGAGTTTTGGGGGGGGGAGGGGGGGGATGGCGGCGGCGACGTCAGCGGCGGCGGCGGAATGGACGGCAGCAGCGACGACGGCGGGTTGCGGGGGGGGGGGGGGGGGGGCGCGGCGGCGGCGATGACGGCGGCGGCGGGGACGGCGACGACGCTGGTGGCGTCGGCTGCTGTGGCGGCCGGCCCGGCGGCCGAGGCGGAGGTGGTGACCACCCTGTCGGTGCCGGTGCCCGCGGCGCCGGCGACCCCGCGCACCTCGGTGCCCATGGTGGCGGCTGCCGTGGCCGACGAGGCGGCCATGTTGACCGCGGCTGCAGCGGCGGTTATGGCTACGATTTTTGGGGGGAGAGGGGAAGAGGTTGACGGGTTTTTTTGTTGGGGGGTAGGGCAGGGCGCCTGGTGGCGGCGGTGGGGATGGTCTTTAATCGAGGAAGGGTGCCCGCGATAGCGCGGCAGTGGTGACGGCGGCGGCGGCGGTGGCGACGTCGGTCACCACGGCGGCGGTCGACGCGGGGGCGGCGGTGGCCATTGAAGAGGCGGCGGTCACGGCGACCGCCGCGGCAGCCATCGAGGCGGTCGCAAAGACGGCCTGGCCACGGGCGGCTGTGGTAACGTGTTTTGGGGAGGGAGGAGGCGGGGACGGTGTTTTGGGGGGGGGGGGGGGGGGGGGCGGCGGGCAGACGGCCGTGTAGACTTTTTGGTGGGGGTGAGGCAGGCCACAGGAAGATGTGGCCACGTTTTTTTGGGCGGCGGTGGTGCCGCCGCCGTTGTGGGAGAGGGAGAGCAGGGCGGCAGGCGGCCGCGGGGGCGGTTCGCAGGGGGAGGGTGGGGGGACCGTGGGGACGCTTTGTGAGGGGGTCGGGCAGGTCGCTGGGGACGGCGGGGTCGCTTTTTTTCGCTGGGGGGTGTGGTGGCGGTAGCAGCGCCAGGGGGCGGAGGGGGAGGGTTCCAAGGGCTGGTAGCTGCCCATTTTTGGAGGGGGCGGGCTGGGGACGTTGATGGCTTTCTGCGTTGGGGGCATTCTAGTGACGCATGGCGGCGGTGTTTTGTTTGGGCGAGGGCGGCTGCGGCGATGGCGGGCGGTTTGATAGCTGGATGGGGGGGCGGGGGGAGGGTCCGTAGGCGTAAGGAGAAACGGGCAGGGTAAAGTCATTGTTTGAATTGGAGTGGAGCGGGTGGCGGCGACAACAGTGGCATTGGTGCTAGCCGCCGGCGCCGGTGCCCGCGTCAGCGCAGGCGCTTTTCTTTCCATTGCGGGCGCAGGGGGGCAGGCGCGGTGGCTCCACTGGGCAGAAGGGATATGAGGGACGGGGCGGGTAAATTCTGGTGCAGCAGGACAGGGAGGAAGGTGGTGTCGGGATGGTGCAGGGCGTCGTGCGGGCCCTATTTTGAGGGGGGGCATGGGATGGTCTGCCCGATAGGCCAAACAGCATCGAGGCACTTCGTGCTCAAAGCACGAAGTGCCTTGATGCGATGTCGTGCACTTTCGCCTCTTCTCGAGGCATGACCCCCCCCCACGCCACGCACATGTGAGACGCTTTCCCCCTTGCCTCCTGGGCCCGTGCACTGTCCGCGCCTGTCGAGAACCCACTCCACCTGGGCATGCCCCCCCGCACTGCACTCCACCTGCCAAAGGTGGAACCGCCAGAGGGAAGCGGGCTGGGGGGGGTTGCCTCCCTGATGTGCCTGGTCCAGGAGAGGGGTCCACGAGGGGAAGGGGGGGGAGAGGCCCGCTTCATCAGGAGCATGAGGGGCACCTGCCCAAGATGCCACAACGGGCACTGGACACATGAGGACCAGGCTTCTTCGTGGACCAATCAGGCGACCCCATGACATGGAACATTTACCCCAAGAACGGCGATCTCAAAAACGGCGACCCGCACACGGAAAAAAGTCCTCAAAACAATGGCGTCCAGCCGTCCCATGGCTCCTCTCTAAAATCGACTACCCCTCTTCCAAGCCTCAGTTAGCACGTAGGCCAGGACCGACCCCCGAGCCGGGCAAATCAATGCGAAAAGGATGCCCCCATTTCAGGGTCGACAGCAGCCGGTCCACCCAGGGTGTCCCTGAAAGCGGTACGCCGTCCCGGGGACCCAAGGACCTCATGAGTTCGTATGGGGCTCTGTGATCCTTCTGTCAGCATGGCGCCCGTGGACCCCGCCACGGCCGGTGTGGAGCCCGGGCCCGAGCCGAGAAAAACCTCCATGTATCTTTTTTGTGCAACGTACCATAGTGGGTCCTCTCTTGTGTGCCCCACCCGATCTATACTACATTTTTTTGTAAGTTCAGCCAATCATGTTCCGTACTCGACGCACACTTGGCCCCCGGCGGTGGCGAGGCCACCCACAGCGCTAGCGACGCGTTCAGTGGGCGCCCCCCTTCACCCCCCAGCGGCACCGTCACCACCACCACCCCCCCCCCCCCCCCCCCCCCCCCCCTCCCAAGCGCTTGCAGGGCGCGCCCTGACTTTCCGGGGTGTTTTTTCCCTGGCCCGTTGCGCGTCGTGGGTGTGCGGGGAGACCTCCCCAGAGCGGCCGCCAACGCGTCGCGGACCGGCTGCTCCGCCCGGTCCCGCCAGGGCCACGCACCTCGCTTGTCCAGTGCTTAGCACCTGCTGGCCTGCAGGCCCAATGGAAGCAGGCAGCTGCCCTCCCCTCCCCAACCGCCCCCCGCGCACCTCTTCCCCCTTCTCTCAACCCCCCCTCCCCCGTCCGCACCACCAGCTGGTATCCCTCCAACCACCCCCTCTTCCACCGGCCGGGGCCTTTCCGGCTGTACCGTGGCCGTCGACGAGGTCGTGTGCCGACGTGGTGTCCATCTGGCGGCAGCCGTAGAGGCCGCGGCCATGGCCGCCGCCGCCGCTGCCACCCATGCCGCCCTCCATCGCCCGCCGCACGGCCTGCCGCGGCCGTGGCAGAGGAAACGGCAGCCGCGGCCGTGGCGGTGGCGTCAGCGTCAGCGGCGGCAGTGGCGGTCGTGGCGACGTCCGTGGCAAGGGCGGTCGCGGGGGAGGCGGCGGCGGCGGCGGCGGCGGCGGTGGCTGTGGCGGCGGCGGCGGCGGCAGCTGTGGCAGCGGCGGCGGCGGCGGCATCGGTGGCAGCGGCGCGGACGGCTGGCTGGCCGCTCGTGTCTGGACATAACCCCATGGGGTGGGCTCCCCTAGAGCATGACTCTCTCTCCAGACCATGGCTCGCTCGCTGACTGTCGCGGCCCAGCAGGGGAGCCCTCAGGGAGACGTGTGGCTGCCGCCCAAGTCGGCGGGGCACGTCATCCCCCTCCTGGGCCGCTACCGCGCACGCGGCGCTCCCCCCGGCGGCAAGCGGAAGCGGCGGCGCCCCCCGCCATCGCCACGCCCCACCCGCCTTCTCGTGGGCGGGGCCCGCCCGTTGCCCCCACCTTTTGCGCCCGTGGGGCCCCCTTTTCGCTACGTGGGGTCCCCTTTTCGCTACACACGCTCCGCTGACGCGCGGGCGCCGCAGTCGGGACGTTGCGAGGATGTGCCCCGCGTACATGCGCTTGGGGGGCCACGCGCGCCTGTGGCGCGGGGGGGCACGCGCGCCTGTAGCGTCGGCCACTGCCGGCGGCTCCGGTGGCGGCGCCGGCGCCGCCCTCTGCGGCGGCCGCTATCACTGCTGAGAACCTCCTCACGTGTCCCCACCGGGCAGTCCATCCTCTTGAGGAGGGGGAGGTGGCAGCAGAATGAGATGCAGGGGAGGGGGGGCGGCGGCGACGTGGGGGGGGAGGGGGGGTGCTGGCGTGTCCCGCCATGGCCGCGGCAGGGACTGGCGCGGGGGTGGCTGCGGCCAGATCCGACGGGTGTCGGGGCGGCAGGCCGCCCAGCCCGGGGGAGCGGGGGGGGAGTGGACCGACCCCCTGCCGAGGCGGCCACACCCAGCAGAGCCGCCAAGCGCGCACCTCGGCGCGCGTTCCGCCTCGCCTCTGCTGCGGGCGAGGCAGGGACGCGGCAGGTCCCGCTGGAGCTGCTGCCCCCTCCCCCCACCCCCCGTTGGCGGCCGGCTGATCGGAACACCTGTCGAGCAGGCGGCGGCGGCGGCGACGGCGGCGGCGGCGGCGGCAGCGACGGCGGCGGTAGGGGTGGCGCCCACCCGCCCGGGCCTGGGGCCCCACCAGCGGGGTCATCATCTCCTGGTGGCGGGCGGCAGCCGCGGGTGCAGGACCGACGGGCGGCAGCGCGGGCAGCTGGCGGCGGAGCTGCGCTGCCCCAACAGGGCCAGTTGGCACCGCGGTGGGGCGGCGGCCACGCTGGGTGCGCCTCCCCGTGCGCGCGCGTCGCGCCAAGAGCACCACACAGTGAAGGTACATACGTAAATAGGTATACGGGAAAAAAACAAGAGAAAGACGCCTGGAAAATTCCTCTCACGCCCCGCAGGGTCAGGCCTGACCCCGGGGCACCTCAATCCCACATCCTGCGACCGGGCTGCTGCCGCCGGCGGTCGCTCCGCCAGTGCCATCGTCGTCGCCCCCTGACCAGTCGGCAAGCGCTGCCGCTCGGGGGCCACCACACACTCCACCCCTACTTGTGTATTCGGGGGCGGGAAAGGGGTGGGTGCGTTGCGGTACGCCCAGCGGAAAGCGACCGCAGCCGCCAGAGCCGCCGGCGCCCCTTGCTCTCCCGGGTGTGGCGGTTTCTTCTCTTTCTCGAGCGCCAGGCCGTCGGCGGCGAGGCCGTTGGAAGGCACGCTGCCGCTCGTTCCGCTGGATCGGGGACCACCAACGGCACAGCCAGCAGAGGCACTGCGGCGCGGCCCCGCCGCGCTGCGGCGACGGAGCCTCGTTTTTCTCTTTACCGCGCGGGCGCGTCCCCGCCCGTCGCCAGCCAATGCCGCGTGTCCTGCCTGTCATCACGATTGATTCCCAGAGTCACCGCAGCGCGTTTATCACCCCCCGGCCACGCAGCAGCGGGCGCCGCGCCCGCGAAAGGGGAGGGCGCCCCCACCCAAACAGACACTGAGGGCAGATCCCCCACTTTGCACCCCTACCCCCTTGCCCCCCCCCCGTCAGGGGCAATTCCCCCCTCCCCTTCATAACGCCGCCCGCCTCTGCCCCACCCCAACCTCCTCCACCCTTCCACCACCGACCCACCCATAACCAACCAACCATCCACAAAAAATACAGAAATCAGCAAAAGCAGACGGAGAGAGCGTGGAAAGAAAAAAAAATAAAAAAGATTGCACTAATGGCCACCGCCGCCACTGGGGTTAGGCAGAGGCGGCCTGCCGACGGGCGGCCGGGCGGCCGGCCAACCAGCAGCCGCAACGGCACCCACCCCCACGGAGCGGCCCACCCGGCAGCATCTGCCTGGCGAGGGGCAGACGTGGGTGGTGACAAAAAAGGGGGATGGGGAGCGGAGAGGGTGGGGTAGAGGGGGACAACGCCCCCCTAAACCACGCCCTCGACCGCCTCGCCCTCTGCTCTATCCACCGCCGACGGCAGGTGGGGTGCAGCAGAGGACGGGAAAGTAGGGGAAAGCAGGGGTAGGGAAAGTAAGAGGCCAAGGGCGGAGAGGGGACGGCATTCACAAGCCCCAGCGACCTGGTGACTGGCCATCCGCTGCCATCGACGCCACACCGGCGTGCACGCGCGGCAGCAGCCAGCGTGTCGGTAGGGCGAGGACGCCGCAATGGATCCCCGGCCGCTGGACGCCAAGCACCGGTCCCAAGCGCCGCACCGACGCGAAAATCGCCGACCGCGTGACCGGCCGCCGCAGTCAGTACCTCGGTCGCCGCCTGAGTGCGGGCTTGTGGCCGCGTCCCCCATCCCGCCCCCGCCCCAACCAACCACCAACCAGGAAGCGCAGCTGCAGCGCCCACCTTGGCGATGCCCCGTTCCCCCACCCAGCACCCGCCTCACACGCACACGCCCTTGGGCGCTACCCCACGGCTCGATGGCGGGGGCCCGCCCGGCGGCGGCAGCACCGACGCCCACCACGCGTCGGCCGCCGCGGCGGCGCCGGTGCGGCACACCCCCGCCCCCGATGATGGGGGAAGTGGCGGAAGCGCCGCCGAGCACGTCCGCCCCGCCGCCGACCGTGCCGCCCCTGCCGTCGCCGATGACGGCAACAATGCCGACATCGACGACGACGACGACGACGACGATGAGGCGGGGCCGCTGGCTGGTGGTGACGCCGCTGACCCGGCTGCAGCCGCTTCCGCGGCTGCGGCTGCGGCGGCTTTCCGGTAGTGCCGTGCGCGGGCGAGGAGGGGCAACGCCAGCGCCGCGGCGGGCAAGGCAAGCAGCGCCGCCGCCGCGGCGCCAAGCGAAAACGACAGCACCGCCTGCGTCCACGCGCCGCCGTGGGAAGGGGAGGCCAGCTCCCCCAGTAGTCGCCCGGCGGTCGCCATGGTGGTCAGCGCCGTGGAGGTGTGGTGGGGGGTAGGGGGGGGTGCGCAGTGAGGTGGGGGGGGGTAGGGGGTGGGGGGTGGGGGATAAGACGGGGAGGGGGGGAGAGGGCACAGGAGGTGGTTCAAGTTCAAGGTTGATCAGACGGGGGGGTGGGTGGGTGGGGAGCGGGGGAAGAAGAGCGGCAGGGGTCCACGGCCGCGACGCCCGCTTGGCAGCCGCCTGAGACGCCGCCGGGGTGGACTCAAGAACGGCAGCGCCGGGTGGTTGTTCACGAGAGGCGGGGGGCGGGAGAGAGGGGGGGTGGCGAGGGGGGGGGGCGGCGGAATGGCAGTGGGCTAGGGCAGCGCGGGGTGGTGGTGGGATAGGGGTGTGTGATGGACACCGCGACGGGCCCGCAACAGGCGAGAGCGGGTGTGCGTCGACCCACCCCGCTCGCACCCACCTCCCGCGTCGGGTTGGTAAAGGCAGCCGGGGGGAGGCGGGAAAGGGAGGGGAGACGGGGAGGGACAGAGGGTGAGTCGGGCGCGACAAGAAGGCTTGGAAAGGGGGAGGGAGGGAGAGAGGCGGTGACTCCAGTACCCACCACCGCAACAACAGTTGGGGGACAGGGATAGCGGTAGGTGGCGGGCGTGTCGGGGGAGCGGGAGCCGTGACGCCCACGCGCCGTGGCGCCCACGAGCTGGGCTGCTGGCCAGCGACGGCGCCCACGGCTGGCGCACACCCACGCGCGCGGGCGTGTGGGCGCACGGGGGGGGTGGGGCGAAGCCGGCTGCCGACGCACCAGCCAACAGTGGAGGGGTGGCCGCGCATACAGAGGCAGCGGATGGAACAGGGAGCGGGTGTGTCTGCGACTGACCCCTGGGACAGAGGCAACACAGCGGGGAGGGAGGGGGGGTGAGAGGGTGACAGCGGTGGTGAACGCCGTTTGCAAGGTGTGTGGGGGCCGCGGCCCGCAGCTGCGGGCAGGTCCCCTCCTCATCTGCCGCGCATCCGAATTGAGGCGCCCCGCCCCCCCTTTGAAGGGGATGCCCAGCCGCGTCTACGTTGCGCGGCCATGACAGATGGGGTCCGCGCGGCGGCCGATTGGCCGGCGTGGCCGGCGGGGGCTGCGCCAACGTTGGCGGCCGGTGCCACCCCCGCACCGCTCGTTCGTCGCTCGTCTTCGTCCTCAACGGGGATGTGGCGGTTTTGGGGGTGAGCGCGTGCACGGCGCTAGTGGGGCACCCACCGTGCAAGCCCCTCGCATGCAAGACGAATCGACCGGGCTGGGTGCGCTCGTGGGGGAGCGCTCGTGGGGGAGCGCTCGTGGGGGGCAGCAGGGGGGAGGGGAAGTGGCGTCCAACGTCCCGTCCACGCGCGCCCCCCACCCACTGGGACGCGGATGTTGAAAATGGGAATTGCTGACAGCGGCTGAGCGTTGGTCGAACGGCTGCAGACGCCTGGCGTTTGAGGAGACGAAGAGCGGGTGGGAGGCACAGAGTGAAAGCCTTTCGCCTGAGGCCTGTGGGTAGGGGGCGGCGGTGGACGGAAAAACGCCAGCGGCCCCTCTTTTTTGGGCACAGCAACCAACCCCCCCCACCAGATTCTGCTCCTCGCCCGCTCGCGGTCAGAGGCGGGTCGCCCACGGGGCGGCCTCTGGTGGGCTGGGGTGGACAGACGGCCTCGATGGCCCGCACCGGCAATGCGCAGACCGGCGCGAGAGCGCGAGCCTGCGCATACTGTATGTAGAATTGATGTGGGGGGGGGAGTTCCGATCCAAGCTGTAATCGGCCACTCGCCCCGCACGCAGAGGCGTCAGTGCATTCGCGGGTTCCGAACTTCCCTTCCTACGCGCGTGTGGGGGGGGGCCCGCGGTGAGACGCGCTTGAAGGTCGAGAGGGTGCATTGTCACGAGGCGTAGCTACGCCAAACCCTGCTGACTCGAACGACAAGAGGAGGAGAGGAGCCGCACACATGCGCCGTGCGTGTCCACGGGATTGGAGCGCGGAGGTCTGGAGCGGACCGCTCCGAGCGGGTCGCCGTCTTCTGCGAGGGAGGGCCAATTGCGTACAGTACGTTGGATGTTGTGGCCGAGGTAATTTGCCTGCCTTCCATTCGTAACAAGCGCCAGGATGACTTGGAGTAACAGCCAGCAGTATAAGTATTTGTATTTACAAAATGCATGTCTGAGCAGTTGTAGATTGAACTTCTGACAAAAGAACGTTGGTCGCGCGCTTAAGCTTTCGTCCAACTTCGCACCGCTTTCAATTGAAGATCGCCGGTTGCGAGTACAATGTAGGTGCGACAGCGGTGACGACGTCGGTGACGGCTTTGCTAGCCGTCGATGCACCTTCGGCCAAGGTGTGGCGGGTTGCGCTGGCTGGGAAAGGCCCGGGCGGGAAAGGGACAGGGTTTTCTTTGCGCAAAGAATGTGCAGCGACCGTAGCGCTAAAATGTAGTAAAGGCTGTGTCGTGCGGTCTGTGCGAACCACAGCAGCCACGTGGACGTTGACCATGCCCAGCTGGCGGGCGTCACTGCTAGCATGTACATACAGCTGAGAAGGACCTCCTGCGAATGGTCGCACCTTGGTAGAAGAGCTGTGGGCCCGTGCGGACTCCTCATCGTGGGTGAGGCAGATCCTATTGACTAGAAAGCGGAGTTGTGGAGAGGTGGTCGACAATGTGGGGACGTCTCACATGCCTCCGCCGCCGAGGGAGTCGGCGCCCTCGGTGGCTGGTGCTGGGAACGTGATGGTGATCAGTGGCGTGGCCTGCTTGCACAGCAGGGGGGGGCGAAGAGGGGGCGACCAGAAGCGTTCCAGTGGAAGCTCACCGAAGTCCCCGAGTATTCTTTAATTGCAGGACTGGCTCCCCATGGTGCAAAGTTTGGGCTCTGTCCCGGATAGAGCCTCGCTCCTCTGCCGCCACCCTCATGGACAGGTGGAGGCCGCGCCACCACCAACGCCCAACAACGGGCGGAGGATGACCGGCGCCGTTGTCTCCTTGCCTCCTTTCTGTGTCCACCAGCGTCAGCTGTCGCCACCTACCGGCACGCAGCAAGGGCCTGCCGCCCCGGCGCGGGGTGTCGCACCGTCACGAGCGACGCAGGTGGGGTGTGGCGAGCCTGTCACACCACCCTTGCTGCCCCAGCGGCCGTCCAGGCCTCCGCGGGAAACCCCAGCCCGTCGCAATCAGCGTCCCCTTCGAAGGGACATGAGTGCTTGACCACGGTGCGGAGCACGTCGCTGCCCCACATCCGCCGACCACTCCCGTCCCGCGCCCCTTCTCCACGACTGTTCCGGCTCACAGCTCGCCCACACCATCGACGCTACTCTCGGTAACGTCACGTGGTAGCTCCCTACCTCCTGTCCCCCTTTGTCCCCCTCTTCTACCCCCCCCTTCGCACCCCCACCGCTTTTCGATGGCCGTTGCCACGGTGGCGGGAGGGCCCCCGCCGTCGCAGCCGTCGGCCCCCCTGGCGCCTTGCCCCCCGTCGTCAGAGTCGCTGCTCCCACCCCCAGCACCTCCGCCGCGGCCGCTCCCCCCCGTTTCCCGCCCCGCTGACGCGGCTGCGATTGGGAGCGGCGGTTCGGACGGGGGCTCCTCGGCGGCCACCTCCTCGTCGTTGCCACCGCCGCCTCCCCTCTCCCGCGTCAGCACCGCCACTGTGGCGGGGGTGCTCGCGGCGCTGCCAGAACCCCACGGGGTAACAGCCCGCCCGCCGCCGCCGCCGTCGCAGGCGGTGGCGGTCGTCACTGCCAGCCTGTGTGGCGTGCCGCCAGCTGCTCGGGCACCCCTGTACGTGGTCGCCTACGAGGGGGGTGGTGGTGGCGGTAGCGGCGGCGGCGGTAGTGGCGGCGGCGCGTGGAAGCGCGTCGGAGCCACGGCGGCGGTCCGCGGGGTGTCGTGCCACTCCTTTTGTGACACCCCCATAACGGTGCCCCTCCCCGCCGACGGCAGCGGGCCGGATGATGAGACGCCGCCGCTGCTGCGGGTGGACGTCGTCTCGGCCGCCCGTGAGGCTGGGGAGCACGGGGTGGTGGCGTCGGCCACGACACGGGTGGCGGCGCTCGTCGCGGCGGGCGCCACGCGCATCCCCCTGGCCATAGCGGCGGGGCCCAAGGGGGGCGCCCCCACGCACCGGCCGCACCGCCGCACACCGCAGCGGGCGCGTCGCGCCGCCGCCACCGCCGCCGCTGCCGGCGGCGTGCCGGGAGTAGGGGGAGGCGAGGCCATGGCCGCCGTCGGCGGCGTGGCCGCGGCGGCCGCCGACGGGGCGGCTGCGGCGGTGGTGGCGGCGGCGCACCCGCGGCGGACGACAGGGCTGGTGCGTGCCGACGAGGCCCCCCCCGACGGCCAGCTTGTGCTAGGCCTGTGGGCAGAGCGTGGGGTGGCGGGCCCGCCGGCGCCGCCGCTGAGCCTTCACCTCACCCTCGTCCTGCCCGGCGGGGGCGGCGACAAGTGGCGTCCCGCCACCCGGCTGGCCGTCGAGGTCCACCGGTGGGTAGCCACACCGGGGGAGGCACCGCCGCCGCTGTCATCGTTGTCGTCGCCGTCGCCATCGGCTGCCTCTTTGACGTCCGCCGCGGGCGCGTCGTCGTTTTCCGCGTCGCCACCGCCACCGCCCCCCGGCGGCGCCTTCCGACCCGTGTGGCGGTCGGCCTACACGCCCCCCCGGGTCATCCCCCCCCCCGGCGGTGACACAGCCGCCCCCGCCTTGGCCCTCTCCCTGCGGGGCATCCGGCTGCCACTGCGGCGGGTGCTGCCGCTGGGCGCCGCCGACGCGTTACCACCCTCGCCAGCGGCGGCGCCCCCCGGCGGGGCCACCCCGCTACGGGTGGTGGTGTGGGCCCGCCGCGGGCGGCGGCGGCCGCCCACGTGCTGGGGGGGGGTGGACACGACCTACGCGTCGATCGTCGCGGCGCACTACCCCTCCACGTCGCCGGTGCGGCTGGTGGCCATCCCGGCGGACAGCGGCGGCTGCACGTGTGGGGGGATGGGGGGGGGGGGGGGGCTGCAGACGGGGAGGCAGCGGGAGGGGGCGGGGGGGGGGGTGAGCCGCCTGACGCACCTCCCTCAACGGGAGGGGGAGGGGAGGGGCGCGGAGGGAAGCGCCGGCGGCGTCGAAAGCAGCCCGACCCGCTGCCCGTGGCTGGAGCGGTTGTCGAAGGGTTCTTGTTGGTCGGGTAGCGAGTCTGGCGCAGTGGAGAAGCGGGGTGGCACGAGACAGGCGCATCTAGGGGGCGGGGGAGGCGGTTGCGTTTCTCACGAAGGCTGCGTGTCGCCCACACTGACGCTCATAGACGCGTCGGCGACGTGCAGTCCAATCCCATTACCAGACACGCAGTCGCCGTGGATGGTAGGTTGCTGCGTCCCACTGCTCGAGTTTCTCGTTTTTGCTTTTTTGAGGACAGGAGGAGGGAGGGGGCAGGGTGGTGGCGGAGCAATGGACAAGAGGGCTGTGGCGTCGGTGCGCCTAGCGTCAGGCCTCGCGTTTTGAGTGTCGGTCGTAACGGTGCGTGCGTGAGAGCTGTCGTCGGCGCCGTCGAGGCGTGCTTTGGCAGCACCTCACCAGGTCACGCCTAGAGCAGGGTGCCTTCAGAGCGGTGGCGTCGTCGGGACCCTCTGGAGTGCCCCCCGCCGGGGCTCGGATAGCGACGAAGTTTAGCGGCTCGCGGAGGTGGTCGCGACGTGGACCACCCGCGGCTGTAGGCCAGGCGGGTGAGCACCCTCCCAGGGTATCCCTCGTCGGGGTCGGTGTATGTATGCATACAGCACACCTCGAGGGAAGCGATAGAGAGGACGGGATGTGTGTCGAGGACAGTACAGGAAGAGGACGCCCTGGGGAGGTTGGCGAAAAGGGGAACCGCAGAAAGGGAAAGCGGTGCATGGCAGGGGAGGTGGGCAAGGAGCGCCACCCTTCCAGTCTCCAATGCCACTGACACACACGATGCTTGCTGCTTGCTTTACAAAGCACCGATGCGCTTCCGTCCCCCGTGCATCCACGCGGGCGCATGACGAAGCTTACCCACACCGCCGCGTGCACCCTCACCGGCAGCATCTCCCCCATCTCGCTTCCGGCACGACATCCGAGAACACCTCCCTTTGCCCACCACAGAAAAGCCATCGCCGCGGCAAAGCCCCCCCCCGCACCCACCCGCGCCACTTTCTCCACTCGGCAACAGGTGTGCCCCACCGCCACCTTCTCTCCTTCACAAAGGAGGGCTTGAACGTCATGAGAGCGGCCGACCCACGCGCCAAGGCGCGTAGAGGCTGGCCCACGCCTAGGCGCTCAGGAACTGCACCACCTCAAACGACTGGGTAATCCGCTTACAATTGTTGCACCGGTTGCCAGACCGCCCCCCGTCACAGCGCAGGAACGATGGCTTTTGGATGCGCTGGCAGTTCAACCTCCCCGCGTCGGTGCACCGGTAGCCACGAGCGCACTCGCGAATAAGACACGCAGACGGCTTGTCGGGCAGCTCATCCAGGCACAACCCCCCCAGCGGGAGCGGCTCACAGCGACAAGGCACCCCCGACCGCGTGGCCGGCCCGCCCGACCGCGCCGACGACGAGCCGCCCGACCCCGACGACGAATGGTGGCTCGCCGGCGCATCATTGAGCTCAAACGTCTCCTTGGCGTTGTGCTTCTGGGGCGAAAAGGTGCCCATCACCATGCCCCCACAGTTGCGCTTCTCCATCGCGTACCAGCACGGGTAGGACTTGATGTAAAAGTTGAAGGCCACCGAGCTGCCTGGCGCAAGGTTGCGTTGCAGCCTCAGGGTCTGTCCATCCCCCGACGCCCGGCAGAGGGAGCCCCTGGTGGCGCGGTTGTTGACCAACGACACCCGCGCAATGGCGCGCGGGTGGATATTGGACGGCGGGCTGCAACCGCCGAGCGGCGCCTGCGCCCGCACGTTGGTGTGAAGGAAGAGAGAGGACGCCTTCCAAGCGGTTGCGGAGCTCGACCCCACCAGCAGCAGACCGGCAGAGAGGAGAACACCCACCAGCAGCGACCGGGGGGTACGCACGGCAACCATGGCAGCGACGACGAGGGGGCAACACAAAGTACGGGAAAGGGGGGGGGGGGCAACAGAGGAGCGTTGCGGAAGGCGCAACCGCGGCCAGCCGGGCGAACCGGGGTGCTTGGCAAGCGGGGGTAGGAAGGAGGAGAGGCGGGCGTGTCCCGGTCGACCGGCACCTAGGACCACCACCGCCACCGTCTGACGCCCCGACGCGCCGTGCTGCCGGGCCGGGGGGGATGAACAGCGAAGAAGTGCAGACCGCCCCCCAAAAGCAGCCGCCGACAGTGTTGCGGGGGCGCCCAGACCGCTCTCCCTGGCACGCCGGCCTGTGTCACCCCCACCACTCTCCAACGCGCACAGGCTCACGGACGGGTCGGAAAAGGGCGCTGACACTCGCCTGCATGGCCACCAACCCAAAGTGGAGCGCTCATGGGGTCCACAGAAGGCTCCCACCGGGCTCCACAGTGGTAGATTAGGGGACCACAGTACTCCCCTCTGCCTGCAGGAGATGAGCGACGGGGGGGGGAGGAAAAAGGGGGCGAGCGGCCGGGGGGCGGGCCGCCGCCCCGCCCCGGCGACCTCAGCCAGGCGCCCAGGTCGCACCAGGACCCGCCGATAGCAAGGCACAGGAGGGGGGAAGGCAAACGATCACCCCAGTAGAGTACATCAAGTGCTCATGATGGCGCAGACCATACGGTCCTTCAGGGTCAGAGGCGGTAGGCAGCCGAGGGGGGGCGTGGGGGAGGCCGGCGCGTCGTGCACTCAACTTGTCTACGGAACGGGCGTGCACTCAAGTGAAGCGGTCGAAGACGGAAGGAATGCGCGGTTTCATTCCCGACTCCGCAACTCCGCTTGAGCATTCCAGAATTCTTCGTGAGAGCTTGGCGTGTACATCATGTATACATGATGTATCGGAACGTTCGATGTTCTGATGTTCGAACGTGTTTCAGTTCACGGTCCATCAATACATACTCGTGCGTTGCGGGATCCCACAGCGCAGACTGCGGTGGCACGCGAGGCTGCTCCACGAAGCTCGGTCGCCCAGCATTGCCGCGCCGTGAGCGTGCTGTGGCGCGTGCATCGCCGAGGACGGTCCGGCGTGCTTGGATCACCGCTGCGTGCGCCCCCCGTCTGGCTTCTGGCGCGCGCCGCTAGTGCCTCCGGTCGACCGCGCCTGCGTCTTCTGCCTAATCCAGCCATGCCCAACACCACCACCGACGCTCCTGCCAGCTCAGTCGTCAAGCCCCATCCGCCGGAAATGGAGAACAAGTCTGCGGACGCGGACGCGTGCGGCGCGCCCGCTGTGCCGGCGGCTTCCCCCCCCAAGGAGGTGCCGGTACCCGCTGCCTACCTCGAGTCCACCAGCCACCACCTCCCTTCCCTTGACGAGTACAACGCCCTTTACGCCCGTTCCGTGGCAGACCCAGCCGCCTTCTGGTCGGACATTGCCCGCGAGTTCCACTGGCACAAGCCGTGGCCCGCCGACACGCCGCCCATTGCGTGGAACTATGACCCGCGGGCAGGACCGGTGTTCACCCATTTTTGGAAGGGGGGCCAGACCAACATTTGCTACAACGCCCTGGACGTGCACGTGGCCGCGGGCGGGGGCGACACCGTCGCCTTTTTTTTTGAGCCCAACGACCCTGACGACGGGCGCGCGCGCACGGTCACGTACGCGGCGCTGCTGGCTGACGTTTGCCGTACCGCTCACGCGCTCCGGGCGGCGGGGGTGGGCCGCGGCGATGCTGTGGTGACGTACATGCCCATGGGGGTGGAGCTCCCGACCGTGATGCTTGCGGCTGCCCGCATTGGGGCAGTGCACTCTGTGGTGTTCGGGGGCTTCTCCCCGGTCGCGCTGGCCGGCCGCCTGGCCGCCGCGAATGCGGCAGTGATGGTCACTTGCGACGGCGTCCGCCGCGGTTCCAAGTGGATTGACCTCAAGGCCGTTGCCGATGAGGCGGTGGCCATTGCCGCGCGGGAGCACAACCACACCGTCCGGTCACAGATTGTGGTGGCCAGCGGCAGCCGCCCGGCTGGGGGGGAGGACGTGCTCATGACTCCGGGGCGGGATGTGTGGTGGGATGACGCTCTCCAGGGGCACCCCTCTACGTGCGACGTTGTATGGGTGGACGCCGAGGACCCGCTGTTTTGCCTGTTTACCAGCGGCAGCACTGGTGCGCCCAAGGGTATCGTCCACACCGTGGGGGGGTACATGGTTGGCGCCGCCACCACGTTCAAGTATTCTTTCAACTATATGCCGGGCGACGTCTTTTTCTGCACGGCTGACTGTGGCTGGATTACGGTACGTGTGTTGGGTTCTTGTCGATGGCTGGGATGGTGGGTCGAGAGGGGAGGGGTTTGGGGTGCTGGAACGATGCTGGCCACCCACGTTGTGCATCCTTCGCTTTCGGGTTCAGAGATACACCGGCGCGTGCCCCATGGCGTGGGTGGGCGGCGGCGTGCCTCGGCGTGGCTGTTCGGCAGACTTGCTTATTTTCCGTTTGTGTTGCTCGCGGTCTCGCTTGATTGGTCTGTGTATTCCCTGGTGCCCACCCCCTCCCATTGTATTTTTTTCACTTCATGCAGGGCCATACTTATGTCACATACGGACCTCTTCTCAACAGGGCCACCCAGGTGGTTTTTGAAGGGATCCCTACCCACCCCGACGCCGGCCGGCTGTGGGGTATTGTGGCCAAGTACGGCGTCACTGCCGTGTATACGGCGCCGACGGCGCTGCGGTCGCTCAAGCGTGCAGGCGACGAGTTTGTGACCTCCCACAACACGTCCTCCCTTAAGATTCTGGGCACGGTAGGGGAGCCCATCAATCCTGAGGCATGGGACTGGTACTACTCGATCGTGGGCAACCGCCGTGCGACAGTCGTCGACTCATACTGGCAGACAGAGACAGGTGGCCACGTGGTCGCCCCGCTGCCTGTGGCCGGGCTTGTCCTCAAGCCCGGTGCCGCGCAGCTGCCGCATTTTGGGGTTGTGCCGGCTCTGCTGGATGACGATGGCAAGGTCGTTGAAGGGGAGGGCTCTGGCCACCTAGTGATCTCTGCACCCTGGCCGTCGGCGCTGCGGACGCTGATGGGGGACCACAAGCGGATGGAGTCCATCTACTTCACCCGGTTCCCTGGCTACTATGCGACGGGCGACGGCGCCCGGCGGGATGCCGACGGCCACCTGTGGCTGACTGGCCGCACCGACGACGTACTCAACGTGTCAGCCCACCTGCTGGGTACCGCTGAGATAGAGTCTGCCATTGTAGCCGTTCCTGGCATCGCAGAGTCGGCTGTCGTGGGTGTGCCGCACGAGGTCACGGGCGAGGCCATCTACGCCTTTGTGGTGCTGATGCCCGGCACCAAGGGTGGCGATGCCCTCCGCGCTGAAATTACCGCCAGCCTTCGCGTCCGCATTGGACCGATTGCGCGGGTGGAAACGATACAGTGGGTGGGCGCGCGGGGTTTGCCCAAGACTCGTAGTGGCAAGATTCTTCGCCGGCTGCTGCGCAAGATCGCAGTGGGGGGCGGGCGCGACGGGGACCTCGGCGACGTGTCTACCCTTGCGGACCCGGATGTTCTCACGGACCTGCTCGACGGGTACGGCAAGTGAGCTCGAGATATCGGGGTGGTGTGGTAGGATGGGGGTGCGTCAGTGCGTTTGCGGGGGGAATTGTGAGGCGCTGTCAGGGCTACGAGGTGCCTTATGGGTTTTGTTGGGGCTGTTGCTGCTCTTGGGTTTTTCATTGTGTCAAGTCTTTCCATGTGGTGCGATCGTTCTGCCGTCTCTGTTGTATTGGTCCTGGCAGTGCACGGGCCGCTCACAGTGCCGGTCAAGTGGGTGATGAGGAGCTCCATGTCCCCCTGCCTGTTGGGCGATGCACGCGAACACATCCTCAATTCCGACCGCACGCAGAGGTTCGCCCTCAAGAGCCAGTTGAGCCGCACCGCGAATTCGGGAGGCCCCACTCACAACAGCAATCGCCGAAGGGAAGACGGACAAGAGGGACAGCCCATGTCTCCTCCCTCGCCCAGCAACACGCCAATTCTCCACGTTCCCAACGAAAAAAAAGACATGCACAAGAAAAACGCACTCCTCAGCGAGCTCCACCCTCCGACAGTGGCGACAGCCCGCCCGCTTGTCATTGTGATGCTGCCGGCGACCCCCCGCCAAATAGGGATCCCGCCGCCAGGCGTGCCGACCACGCCAGGATGACGAGGAGGACAGTGTTGAAGAGCGCCCGCTCCCACGGGTCCAGCATGTACAGCGCGGTGTGCAGGTCGTACCGGTACTTCCTGGAGGCGGTGGCGGCGGGAATAGTGGCAAGGAAGACGTCGCGGGACTTGGCGCGCAAGTGGGTGTGGGAATCGGTCAACGGCGGTGCAGCGCAGCGTCGCCGCCACCAACAAAGCGGGGTGCACAAAATCGGGGCAGGCAGTGTTGCAGCAGCAACAGAACGGAAAAGGCGTCAGTGACTTGTGCGCTTGGATACAACGGGCCTCGTCGACAGAACACCAAAAAGAAAGAAGGGGGGCAGTCCCGCCGTCCTACCTCCTCTCCCGCGGCGCAGCGACGGCTCTTCCTGCAAACAGGTGGTCCTCTCGCCACATTATCCCATGCACTCAGCAACAGCCAGCCACACGTACAAGACAACCAGGTGACCCCAGCACTGGCGCGCCAGCCTTACTGGAAGGGACCCCCCTCCCGAGTCTCCTCCTAGGGCCTCACCCCCACCGCCACCGCCGTCGCTGCTTCCACCACTGTCGCCGCCGTCTGGTGTGCGCGGCGCACCGTCGCCGCCGCCACCACGCCGCTGACGCGTCTGCGACATGGCAAAGCGAGGCTGGGCCACGCCCCCCACACGCCACGCCACAGATTCGCGTCGGAGGGGGGGCGGGAAAGCGTGAGAGCGCAGCAGATGTTGTGGTGTCGCTAGGAAGACAGCAGGCAAAGCAAAACAACGGAGGACAAAGGGCAAGTGCGGATAGGAGGTATGATATCCACAAAAATACGCAGGCGACCGTACAGCACGAGATGGGGAGGAAGCAAGAGTGGGGTAACGGGGATGAAGTGCGTAACGGTGGTGACGATGCCGCCGCCAACCCGTTTGCTTGCGTTGCTTTGAGCACACGCTTTTTGTTCATCCCCAAAAATGGTTAGAAAAAAGAAGAATACAAATAGACGGTTGCCTCGCGAACTGCCCTTGAAGCTGCAGGAGGTCGACCAAGATATCCGTCTGACCCCAGATTTTCACAACTCGCATACAGTCATTATTCGGTTATAAGCGGCTCAATTACATGACAGGGTCACATAATCAAGCTTCCTCGCCCGAGGGCGATTCCTGTTTTCCAGAGAGTTGCTCCATAATTTTATGCGTTGCGCAGGACTGACCGTGGGTGCGCCTCACCGATTCGGCCCATCCCTCTCGCTGACGCCGCCGCCGACCAACACCATCCGGAGGGACGCCGCCAAGATTATCGCTGAGGAGTGGGAGAAGGTCACTGCGGTGCAGCTGGCTAACTGCTGGCTCACTGCAGAGGTCTTGCCGGACGAGGCAGCCGCTAAAGTGCGCAGGCAGCTGCACGGGGTCGTACATGTGGCGGATAACGTCCACACTGACGTTTCTGAGGTGGTAGCTTTGATGGCTAACTGCCGCTTGTGGGACGATTTTGAGGGTGTGTCTGACAGTGAGCGCTCCGTTGCTCTTGAGCATTGGTTTGCTGCGGAGGATGATGTGGAGGCGTTGGATGAGACGGTCGACATGGCGCTAGGGGAGGGGGAGGACGAGTGCGAGGAGTAGATGCCGTCGTGCTATTATGGTTGTGACTGGTCGTGCGTAGGAAGCAACTTGTGCGCCTGACTGGTGCGCCCTGCTCGCCTCACCCGATGACGCGGATTTCTTGCGAGCGTGTAATTTGATCGGTCGACACTGCTGCGACGCCCGGCGGTGTTCGTCAGTCCACGCACTCGTTGCGAATCCGGTGTAAATGATAATCCGATTTAACCCCTAGCCGCCCTTCTTATAGTCGAATAATGACTGTATGAGGGAAGGTTGCCAGGCTGCTTTTTTATCGAAAAAAATATTAGCGGCCTCAGCAGCACGTCAGAAGTCCGGTTGTCTTGTCCGTTTCTGCGGGCGATGCCTGGTTGCTGAGGAAAAAATGTACCCTCGTTTGGGGGGGTACACCAGTTTTTCACAACTCTCGTTTACTTATCAGGTCAGCCATCTGGGGCACTTCTTACAGAAATACAGCAGAAAAAACTTGATTGTATTTGTAGTCGTGGAGCATCTTTTCACATCCGTTGGCCAATGAGAGCGAAGAGAGCTGAAGCAGCACGACCCCTTCGCGTTCTTGACGTCCGGCATCACAGCACTTGAGCTCCAAAAAGCATCCCCCCCTGCTCCAGGGTGGTTACGCGTCGCCCCCCCCGCCCCCCAACAGCGACGGAGCTCGCTGGGACTTGCGGCTGGTAGAGATGCTCGCCTGCTCCACGGGTAGCGCTTTGCGTCTGAAAGAACATGGGAACAGATGCTCTTTTCCCACTTCAATGAGCCTGATGATAGCACCTCCCTCGCCCCTCGCTGACAGCGACGCGTACGTGAGGGAGGGTGGCCGTGCTGGGGAAAGCGTGGGGCAGACTGTTGTTGTGCAGCGGTGTGGGGCGCGCCAGCTGGCTCCCGCCAACACCCTATCGAGAACAGCCGGGGGGGTTAAGGGGGGAAGGTGGGGAGAGTGAGGGCAAGCGGGAATAGGCGCTTGCGCCACCGTCAGCCCACTGCAGCAAATAGAGAGGTCCTGGTAGGCCGGGACAGGCCCATAGACGTGTTCTGCTCTTCTGGTGACTCTGCCAAGGAGCTCAAACCCGGGATAGGAGGAGGAAGAGGGCAGCTGGGCACACTCGCCTCATGGGAACTGGATTATATCCCAGCCAAATATTCCCATTGGCTGGGAACTAGGCAGTTCCCAGGGTGTGAGTTGTTGATTGAATCCTTACAGTACGTGCCCACTGGACTATGGCAGCGGATAGTTCAGGAGTATACTTATCGAGTGGCATCAATCTGTACAACATGGGGTGATGTTTCAATAGCGAACATGAGTGTTTCATCTTTGAATGAACATATTGACCAGAAGTAGTGCGGTCTCATCAACAAGTACAGTGCCTAGACAGAAGTATTTCCACCCCCCGCAGATGGCCAGAAAATGTGGCAATCGACTTGTGCAAAGTCCCCAAATATTGCGTTTGCGCGCCATCTGAGGCACCCTTCACGACCCGGTACCGCCCCATCGCAGTCACTTTCCCGCCCGTTGTCGCCCTCCCTCCCCCACTGTCCGCCACCATGGGGCGCTATAAGCGCCTCACCGACTACCAGCGAGATGCCGCTGCACTCCTGGCCCATAACGGGCACACCAACCGGCAGATTGCGGCCGCTGTCGGGGCCAACCAGGCGACGGTGGCCAAGGTCGCCGCCCGTGTCCGCCGCACGGGCGTCTTGGAGGCCCCCAAGTCAACGGGCCGCCCCCCCCTGCTGGACGCCCGGGACCGCCGACGACTCGTCCGCATGGTCCTGACCCACGACGACCTCGAGCTGCACCGCATCGTCGCGCTCTTCAACCTGGGCATGCCCCGCGCGGTGAGCGTGCGGACCGTCCGGCGGGTCCTTCATGACGCCGGCGTCATGTCCGCACGGCGCCGCTCCAAGCCGTTTGTGTCGGCCAAAAACCGCTCCAAGAGGCTCGCGTGGGCCAAGCTGCACCGCGAGTGGACGGACGAGTGGCGGAACGTGTTTTTTACGGACGAGAGCAGTTTTCTGGTAAAGTCTGGCCGTCGCCCTCTTTACTGGACACGTCGTGGCTCCCCGTGGCATCCCTCTACCTCTCTGCCTTCCTTCAAGTCTGGGCGTCAGTCGGTGATGGTGTGGGGCGGCTTTTCCTACCGCGGGCGCACCGACTTGGTCTGGGTTGACGGCAGCCTGAACGCCCTCTCGTACCAGGACCAGGTTTTGGAGGTCGCCTACAACTACATCATGGCTGACTTTGGCTCCACCAAGGATGTAGTGCTTCAAGAGGACCTGGCGCCCCCGCACAACGCCCGTAGCACCCGCTTGGTCGAGCGAGAGCTGGGTCTCAAGGTGCTACCCTGGGTCGGACAGAGCCCCGACTTGAACCCGATAGAAAACGCCTGGGCGGAGCTGGAACGGCGCCTGCGCCGGCGCAAAGTCGTCCCCAAGAACAAGGCCGAGCTGTTTGGGGCGCTGCAGGAGAAGTGGCGCGCCATCCCCGACGCCTACTTCGAGAAGCTCGCGGACACGATGAAGCACCGGTGCGCCGCTGTTGTCCAAGTCAACGGATGGCCCACAAAATACTAGTAAAAACGGCGATTTCATCTGGCCCCTTTCGACCGACCGGGTGGGACTCGGAAATCGTGGAAATACTTCTGTCTAGGCACTGTACGTACTTCTATGACTTGACACTTTACCAACGGCAGCGCCAACAGCGGGGACAGCAGCGGCGTGCCCCCCTCCCTGTCCCGCCCCCGCTCCCGCGCCCGCCTCTCCCCACGAACGCACCTCCCCCCCCCCTGCTGTCGTCGCTACCACAGCCGCGCGCGTCAAGTTGCCCAACGGCACAGCCACCCTCACTGTCGCCGCCGCCGCCGGCAGCGACGGCGGCGACAAGGACGATGGTGATGGCCGTGGGGGCGGCGGGGCGGCGCTGGGAGCGGCGGTGGCCGTGACACCGCCGCCGCCGCCGTCGCGACCGCCGTGGGGGGGGGGGGGCGCCGCATCGGCGTCGTCGGGAGGTGGGTGCCTGACGCGGCCGCCCTGGGCGGCCGCCGTCTCGGCGTGTGGGGGGGGGCGCTGGGGTGGGGGGGTGAGCGTGACGACAGACGCCCCCCGCTGGCCTCAATGATACAGAGAGAGAGGGGGGGCAGGCGGCCAGCTTCTTCCTGTGTGTGTCGCTGACGCGCCGGCTGGGCGCCGGTGCTCTGGCAGCGCGGACATGGACAAAACCCAAAAATGCGCACCCATCCACCCCCATCCACCCCCATTCGCCCGCCGGTGGGTTGTCGGGAGGGAGACCTCCGCCGCGGGCCGCCCCGCGCTCGCCACCCCGCTCCCTGCCACCGCCTCCCCCGGCTCACCGCAACGCGGCACTACCGCGGCGGCGGCGGCGGTGGCGGCAGCCAACCATCAAGCGGCCGCACGGCGAGAACAGCTGCAGGTATACCGGCAAGCGGTCAGGGCGACGTCAAGAGACAAAGGGGGGGGGGAAGGGCAGGGGGAGGGGGGGGATGAGAGGGGGGGGGGTGCGCGCCATTACCGACCGCGCCCCTCGGTGGCACGCGCCGTAGGTACCTACTGCGCCCCCGCACCGTGACGACCGGCGTAAGATACACTCGTAAGGGGGTGTGGGAAGGGCGGGTGAGGGCTGGGCGCACGACCGGGGGTGGGGGATGGGGGGGGCGGAGCGCCCGCGCCGGCCGGGCAAGCACATTTCTGGTCGCCATCCGCTCTCTTCCGCCCGTATTGCCGTGACCACCACCCGCCTCACGCTCTTCTGAGGGCCGGCCGTGGGCGCGGGGAGTGGTCAGGAGGGGACAGGGGGGGGGGGACCGGCGCGGCCGCCGCGCGAGCGCCGGCACGTGGCAGTGGGCGCCGGCACCGGCGCGGGGTCGGCGACGGCGGCGCCGAATGGCGCCGTGGGTCGCCCTGCAGCGCTCCTCTGACCCGGTACACCACCCTGAGCCACGAAAAAGTTCCCTTTTTGGACGGAGACTTCGGTGGGATGAGCCGGGCATGTGGGTGACCAGCCAAGAGTGACTCCACCCAGTTGAGCATCCGCACGTATTCATGATGAGCCCGCTTCAAATTCACCAGCTTCCGCCCCAGCGCAGACCCACGCGGAGTGACCGCCAACGAGGCGTCAACGGCCGCGAGGCCAGAAAAGAGCCCTCGACTGCCAGGCTCTGCATGGCCGTAGCCGACGATATCTTCGAGAACCTTCAGCAACGGGCCACTCAGGGGAGGCTCGATGGCCACGGAGGGCACGGCCTGCGGGAAGGGCAGGGGTGTTACGGTGGTGGCGTGCACCCTGGCTGACTCATCCGCAAGGGGGACAAGAGGAGTGGAGGCGGGCGGGGGGGGGGGGTGGAAGAGGGAAAAGAGCACATGGGGTCACAGGGCATCGGATATGTGAAGATCGATGAGGTGGGGACGACAGCGAGTATCGCCACCGGGTCTCCTCGAAGTCAATCCTCTTCCTCTCCAAAGCCACTGAGTCTCGGTGTTTCTCAATCTCAAAGTTTAGCCGCGCCCGCTCCATGTCAAGTAGGCCGCCAGTCGATGACGCCTGGCCCAGTTCCACGCTTGGCGGGTCAGGCGCCAATAATGTACGCGGTGAAACAGCGTGCTCAGCCACAGCAGATGAAGGAGATGGCAGTCCGGACCGAGCCACGGCGAGGTACGGAGAAGCTAGGAAGGGCCCGGCCTCGGTCGACGTGTTAGATGCCACGGACGCCCCTGCCAAGGCCGGAGCTCTCTGCTCCGACGCGAATCCGCGCCGAAAAGAGGTCATGGATGCCCTCACACAGCGGGACAGACCATGGTCACCCCCAATAGACATCAGCGATATCTGCAGCATCCTCTTCAGATGGTAGTCCCCGTCTGACACAATCTCGGCATTGTAGGCCGCGACCAAACGCGTCAAGTTGTCCACGGTGGGGTGGGCAGGCAGCTTCAATCCGCGACCCACACACAAAGCGCTCAAGCCGCGAACATTGCAGTCCGTCGGAGGCAGAATCGGGTCAGGGGATGAGAGGACTCCGCTGGTGCGTAAGTCCACCCCGCCACTCATCACAGGGTTGAACTGGGACATGGTGGATGGCAGGGTGCACCGGGGGTAAGAGGCGATGGTAGGGCCGCCTGCGCGCGACAGCCGAATGTGCGGGGAACGAGGAAGGGCGGCAACGGGCGTGACGTGGACGTTTGGCGCCAGCAACTGAGTACCCAGTGGACCCGGTATGAGTATAAGACGTCATTCCGGACTGTTCGGGGAGTTCGCGCAGCTTCGCGTGGAAGAGAGGCGGGCGGAAAGATGCTTCGAAACTTCTGAAGAAACGTTCTGGGCTGAAAGCATCGTGTCGAACGCCTTAGAAATTAAGTCTTGCAACTAGGCAGTGCTGGCAGTGTTATTCTCCTGTTCACAGGGTACGTGCACAGCGGGCTACTTCCAGTTCCCAGGTAGCTACAGGCCTTCACACATGGGGCGAGCGGGACGCGCGGATGCACTGCCAAGCAGTCGGGTTCGGGCCAACAGTCAGTCAGATGAGCGTTCTGGGGCGGTAATTAGAACCAATTTGGCCTCTGCGAGAAAGCTCTCTTTTACGCCCGTGAGGCTTCAGTTGCGCACCTGTGCTCCTATTTTTTTTTTCCTTTATATCGTTGAAGAGCCTGTGAGCTGGCGCACCCAACGGTGTGACTCACACACACCCCCTTGCACTGGATCATATTTTAGTACGAGTTGCCTTGCGGCTGCCGCCGACTTCTGCGGCCGTTTGGAAGGGATTCTCATATGTAGACACTGTGGATTTTCTATGTAAGCGGAAGTTGTGAAAAACTGGTGCCACTTGTGAAAAACTGGTGTCAGACGGATAAGCACGTCGGTCACCACCATGACGCTCACGCAGTTGGTCCTGGCATTGCCTGGTGCGACTGGCGCGCCGGGCCTGGAACGGTGCAGACCTATGGTCCGTTGCAGGAAAAAGATACATCGAGGTTTTTCTCTGCTCGGGCCCGGGCAGGACATCGGCCGTGACGGGGTCCACGGCCGCTATGCTGACAGAAGGATCATAGAGGTCCTTGCGAACTAATGAGGTCCTTGGGTCTCCTGGTTTGTGTACCGCTCTGAGGGACACCCTGAGTGGACCAGATGCTGACGAACCTGAAATGGGGCCTTTCTTTTCGCATTGATTTGCACTGCTCGGGGGCTGATTCGGGCCCATGTGCTAACTGAGGCTTGGAAGGGGGGTAGTCGAGATAGGGGAGCTTCGCGGGGACAGCTGGAGGGCACTTTTTTCAGATTCTTTTTTCGCTCGCGAGACCTCGTGTATAAAATGGTTTCGCGAGAGGAAATAGTTCCAACCAATGCGCTCGTGTGATTGGTCGATGAGCAAGACTGGTGCTCATGCGTTAGTCATGCTTCGAGACCGTTAGCGTGCGCCCCGACGGTCCCCGATGAGGAAGCGGAGAGCGCCTCTCTCGCCTTCTGGTTCCCTCTCATCGTCCTGCCCCTCCCGCCAGCCAGTGCCAAGCAACCCCTTCCACCCTTTCCTCCCGCCTGGCACGACAGGTCCATTGTTGGCGACTTAGGTGGTGCCAGCCTCGGTGCATCCAACGTGGCTCGGGGGATGGGGGGACGGGGTAACCAGGGAGAAGGTGCCGCCAGCCTCAACGTTAGATGAGCTGTGGTGGGCGTGCCAGGGTGAGGAAAACGCACCCCGGGCGTGTGGGCGAGGCGGGGGGAGGGGGATGATAATGGGAGGCAGACGGGAGGGAAAAAAAAAAAAAGCGGAACGCGACGGTCTGCATGGCTCTTGTGGTCTAGGGCCGGGGCGCAAAAGAAAATAGGGAAAAGAAGCGCCTGTTCTCTTTTGCGCGGGGGTGCGAGAGAGGGGGTAGTCTGCATGCATTGTGCGTTGCTCCGCCGCGCCCCACACTCCCGCCACCGATTTCCTGCACGAGACATTCTGGGATACCTTGCCTGGCTATGACATCGTCGACAAGGCACCCATGACCGCCCTCCTTTACTATAAAAAAACAATCGTGCCGACGCCGGCGATTCACCCAGCGCTGGTGGCATCACCGCCTCTAACAACCCCACCAGCAACACCGCCACCACCTACGCTTCCCATCCCGTCACATAAATCACACCGCCCACGACCCCCCCCCCCCGCATACTGCCAACCTCTCCCCCCCTCTCCCAAACACGTGGCCGACCCCACCGTCAGAAAAAGCTCTCCGTCTCCACCGCCACCAACGCAAGCCCCCCACTCCACAGCCAAAGCTACCAACACCCCCGTCGCCACGGATAACCCCGTCGCCACGGCCACCCCCGTCGCCACGGCCACCCCCGTCGCCACCACCACGCCCGTCGCCACGGCCGTCGCCACCACCACGGCCGTCGCCACTGACGCCGCCGCCGCCGCCGTCGCCCCCGCCACCCCGTCGCCACCGCTACCCCAGTCGCCACCGCCGTCGCCTCCGCCACGGCCGTCGCCCCCACCACCGCGTCGTCACCGCCGTCGCCACCGCCACGGCCGTCGCCCCCGCCACCGCGTCGCCACGGCCGTCGCCACCGGCACGGCCGTCGCCCCCGCCACCGCGTCGCCTGCGCCACCCTAGTCGCTACGATCGCCACCCCCACGGCCGTCGTCACTGACGCCGCCGCCGCCGCCGTCGCCGCCGTCGCCACCGTCGCCACCGTCGCCACCGCCACCCCAGTCGTTACCGCCGTCGCCACCGCCACGGCGTCGCCACCGCCGCCCCAGGCGCTACCGCCGCCACCGCCACGGCCGTCGCCACCGACGCCGCCGCCGTCACTGCCACCCCCGTCGCCACCGTCGCCACCGTCGCCGCCGTCGCCGACGCCGACCGCAGCACCGGCGACACCCCTGGCGTGGCCACCGCGGCGGCCGTCAAAACCCTGCACACTTTCCCAAAAGCCTGACTAATGAGCGTGCACACCACACCCGAAAGGAGCCCACCATCAAGCAGGACCAGTCCATTACACCGGGGCAAATTCCCGAGGCACCTGATTGGCCGAGAGGTGTGGCCCGAACAACGCCGGAGAGGAAAGAAAATAATGCTCGATGTATCTTTTTTGTGCAAAGTACCATAAGGCAGCACCCGGTGCTCAAGTCGGGTGCTGCGCCTAAATTAAGTCTTCGCCACCTCTCACCACCAGAGCGCAGCCGGCGGGCTGGACGCTGCCCTCTGCCGAGGAATGAAGAGCATGACCAGAAGGAGCAGCATCCTCACATAAAAAAGGGGCCAAGGAAGGCAGAGTGCTAAACGCGGCACCAACCAGAAACAAAATTTCACAATCTGGCGGCGCACTGCAAGGAAGATAGCACCCAAGCACACACAGAAAACGGTCGATCCCAGCCCAAGAACCACAAAAAAGCAAACGTACACACTGCACGCGAGCCCAACAGCCAACATGACAAGCCCAGACCGACCTGCAGCCCTCCCCAATGCTCTCTCCAAGCCCTCCTCAAGCTCTGAACTTAGGCTCCCGGTGCGTCTGCGTTCCCAGCCGTCGCCTGGCCCTCACGTGACGGCGTCAGCTTGGCCACTGCCTCGAGGGCCTCAAGGCGGGCGGTCACCAGACGCAAGGCCTCCTTACCCGTCTCCACTTCTTTCGCTAGCGCAGGGGCGGGCGGCAGGGCGCCCGCCCCCATTGTGACGGCCCCACGCGACGCTTCGGCCGCCGCACGACGAATTGCCACAGCGTCCTGGTTCGGCAGCGTCTCCGCCACCCCCAACAGCACCGCTGGGAGACCCGCCTCAACTGCGTCACCGCCGAGGCGCACCAGTGCCCGGCAGGCTGCCGTCCGAACCGACGGCGCTTCGTCACGGCGAGCAATCCCCACCAACACCTCTCCGACGCGCAACCGCGTTGGGCGGTCGGCCCAGGCAACCGCGTCTGCGGTGGCCGTAACGGCGGCGGACCGCACCCACGGCAGCCGCGCCGGGTCGGACGGCGTAGGGTGTGCACCGAGATCCAACACGACCAACAGGGCGGCCAGTCCTGCCTCGCTCCGCGTGGACCCCAGGCCCGTGACCGCACCGCGGGCGGCTATGCCCAACGAAGCGGGAGACCAACCATCCACTTCGGGCGGGGCAGCCGCGGTAGAGGGGGCGACCCACGCCGCCAGTGTGGCCACATCCGCGTCCCCGCGCATGGCACCCAAGCCGCGCAGCGCCGCGGCAGTTGCCAGGGGTCCCGCCCGCGGAGAGCTGCTGTCTCCGTCTGAGCCCCGCGACAGGAGCGATCGTAGTGCGGCCGCAGCGGTCGTGTCTCCGCGTGCCTTGCTCAGTGTGTCGACCAGCACGTAAGTCACGCGGGGGTCCGTCTCGGAGACCAGACCCTCCACCACGCCAGCAACCGCCGCTGCCGACGTGGCCACAGGAAGCGCAGTGGCGATCAGGCGCCGGACGGCCCAGCAGGGTTCGGACCGAAGGGCAGCAGCGAGGACCGCCACAGATCGTGCGGTGCCGCGCTTACCTAACTCTACCGCGGCCTGGACGCGACCGGCGGCGGTGGGCGCAGCCGTCAGTGCGCGACTCAGCAGCTGCTCACCCGCTGCTGACCAGTCAAGGGTGTGCAGCACTTTGGCGGCTGGGTCAATGACCACCGCCATCGGCTCTCCATCGAGGCGCAATGCCGTGGTGCCGGACGGCAACTCAGCCGTCATAACAACGGGAGGAGCGTCTAGCCACTCGCCCGAAGGGGCCTGAAAAGAAACGGGCACAGACACGTCAAAAGTGCCAATTCTCCGACAGGGGTCGGCCTGTGTCTGCCGGAGGGTGACACTCGCCACCCCCGTGCCAGCATCCCATGCAGTGGTCGCCAGCAGTTTGGGATACCCTGCCGCATACACCCACTGGTCAAACCAGCGCACCAAGTTGCGGCCTGTTGTGGCCTCCAGAGCCCGCCGTAGGTCCACCGTCTCCACGGTCCCGTTCAAATGAGTGGTAATGTACTTGGTGATGCCGGCCCAAAAAGGCCCCTCTCCCACGAGAGCCTCCAGCATATGCAGCCGCCATGCGCCGCCCGGGTAGAGGTGACGATCAAACATCGACCAGCTGCAGTCAAAAGTGCGCGTTGAAAGCGGCCGAGCGTACACGTCGTCCACCTCGGCCGTGTACTCAACGCGTTCCATGTGCCAAAAGGCTTGCGCCACATCTTCACCGTATTCGTCCGTCAACCACACCAGCCTTTCGGGGGAAGTGGGATGAAAAACGGACAGGGTGGAGCACGGGCAATCGGGGCAACAACAGGCCAGAGATAGTCCGACAGAGGCAGAAAGAAAGGCGAAGCCAACCAATCACGCAGCTTGTTAGCATCGACCGAGGCACGCCTCGTTTCGCAAGCCTCCTCCCCACCCGTCAACCCGCCCGGTCAAAAAAAGAAGCGCGATGACGTACTCCATGAAGTTCGCGAAGCTCTCCTTCAGGTAGGCGTCGTCGAAGTGCTTAATGACCAAGAGGTCACCAAAGTAAGTGTGTGAAATCTCGTGCAAGTTGACCGTACTCACAAGCAGCCCCCGCTCAGCGTGTAGAGCTTCATCGCAAACGAGCGAGTCGTGCCATGAGACGAGGGAGATGTTCTCCATCGCCCCGCCGACGCCGCCACCCACTGCATACTGGAAGTATTTCGGCCAGGGGAATGGCACACCTAGGCGGCCCACCATCCAGGAAATCATCGAGGCGGTGGGGCCAAAGGTGCGGGCAAGGTCCGCAGCCGCCACCGCATCTGAAGGACCAAAAAAGGCTATCTCCCGCTCCACCCCGCCCGCGTCGGTGTAGGTGCCCCCGTCGGCGCGGGCAAACTCACCGGCCGCGATACAAAGGAGGTAGCTAGGGCAGCGCATCGGCGGCGTCAGCTCCCACACAGTCGTCTCCCAGCCCGCCTCGGAGGCGGTGCTGCAGCTACTGCCCTCCACACGGGCCCCATTGGCTAGCACCGTCAGGCCCGCTCGGAGGGTGAGCTCAAACCGCAATGACGTGCGCACTGCCGGGTGATCCACGCACGGCAGCCAGTAGCGGGCGCGTTCCGTTTCGTGGTCAGTGGCCACGAACGGGGACCGCCCGGGGTCGCTAAAGAACATGCCCGTCCGTGGCGAGGCAACTGTGTAGGCCACCCGAACGCACGCCTTGGCGCCTACAACCAAGCCATCGCCACCCAGGCGGATAGCAATCACATGACCGTCATAGGTCCAGGACAGACCATCATCCGCGGTCGCCGCCCCGTTGGCATCCGCCTCGCCCTGGCCCACCAGCTCCACCGCCGTCACAGCCTCAAAGTCTTCGGCGTGAAGAGACAGGGAGCGAGCACCATCTCGGCGGGACACGACAGTAGTGGTGACCGAGCCGCCAGCCGTGCGGCGCTCAATATCGATTCGAAGCTGAAGAAGCAGGTGCGTTGGCTCCAGCTCCAGCGATGGACCATACTTGGGCGTGGTAGTGCCAGCAGCGAAGTCGCGTGACGCCGCACCAGCTGCGGTGGCAAAGGCAGAGGAGCAGGTCACCGCAAGGCCAGCCTCATGGCCACCACGAACCATGATGGAAGTTCAGCGCAGAGTATCGGAGCGGGAGCAAGGAAAGCAAAAGGAAACGCCAGCCAGGGTCGCGTGTCCGTGAAGTGCTCAGAACTGGGACCGGCTGTCAGCCGATCATGGCAATGTGGGCATACGGTGAGGTAAGGCAGTATCAAAGGAAGCCCCCTCCGATGATGCCCTCTAAAGATGCATTCACCTGATCCTCGAGTGCGCGCGGAAGCGCATAACTACCGAGATAGATACTCTACTGTACTGTGTGTACAGTACAGCAGAGACTTTCAGCAGGTACGGATCTGGGTATGTTGTGGGTAGCTCCTGGGTAGCTCTGCACCCACATTTGATACCCAGATCCGTACCGAGAACACCTTCAGCAAGTAGAAATCTCGGTAAGAAATCTCGGTCGAGTACTTTCCAAAAGTTCCATGGCACGACGCCTGCGTGAAGAAAACCTTCAATGTTGAGGTGGTGACACCGTGGAGGCCGCGAGTTGGCCCCGCTTGTGAGACATTCGACGGGCATCGTGTGCATATGACACCTGGTTCTGTCATGTGGGGGGGGCGGGCGCCGGGGGCCCGCGGACGCCCGAGTTCTCACCAACTGCTAGCTAGTCTGTTTGCAATGTCGACCACTGTCCAAAATGTTGACCTCACCAGGGTCTCCTGGAGGCCCCCAGGAGGCAGACTCGTGACCGAAGTATTTTCTTTTCTTTTTGTCTGCTACTTCCAAGTCAAGAACAAGAGAAGCACACATGGCCCGGGCATCAGGCCTTCCAAAAAATGGATACACATAGCCGTTGTTGTTTTTCTTGTCATGCATCAAGACCTGAGCCTCAACTATCTTTTTGCTGTGCTTCTTTCTCTGCTACAGAGTGTATTATTCTCGAAGATATTCGGCACCCTTGTGGCACCAAAGGGGTGGTCGGGCCACACTCAGCAAGAATGGTTCGCTTGCAGCGCACCGCAGCCCGCGCCGGTGAGCAGATCGGGTGCCCCCATTGGCCCCAAGACGTGGTCGACATTAGTGAGCAGATTACTGACACTACTGTTGCCTTCTCTCCTCATAGCTCAGAAAGAACAAGAGCACTCAGAAAATAAAAAATACCATCTGGCTCCCCTCAGTCCCCTCTACAAAGTGGTATGTCGTGCATCTCATGCAGTACAGAGAGTCTCTCCAGGGGTTGTCAAGCGACCATAATTTCAGCAAGCGTAGGTTGGATTGGTGATCAAATCAACAAGCGACCGCGTACATGCCAGTCCGAGCCGGGACCCAAGCGTACTTTTTCAGGACGAGTCATCGAGCGTACATTTCAGATTATTTTTTTATTTATTGAACGAGTCGAGCGTAAAAGCGAAACGCTGGACGCAAGCGTACTTTTTAGCGTAGATCACTTCACTTACGCCTCCTTCAACGTCGACATCAACATCAAACACGTAACGTGCTACCCCCCATCCTCGTCCGACGACAAGTTGTCCCCGTCCCCATTGACTTGCGGACAGCCACCCAGAGGTGTCATCTTCCGCAACTTGGCCGCCTGCTCGGCGCTCAAGACTGGAACGTCTTTGAGCACCTTGGGCAAAAGGTCCACGTTCTCCCTGATAAGAGAGTGCATCTCCAGGTGCTGCGGCAGCAGCGTCGACCGGTTCTTACTCATGACGTTCCCCGCCAGTGAGAAGTCCCTCTCCGCCGCCGCCGAGGAACCAACAGCGCCAAGGAGGGAGCACGCGACCACCGCCAGGTCCGGAAACTTGTGCTTACTCCGCATCCAGAACTCTAACGCGTCCCCCTTCTTCAGGAAGTCCGGCAGATGCAGGACTGACTCCAGTTGCGCCTTGGCGAGCTCCGACCTTGAGGGCGACCCTTGCGCTGCACTCCCACCATACGACCCCTCCTCGTCGCTCGAATCTACCAAACAGCTTCTCGCCCGCTTCCATGCTTTCCCAGCAGTAGCTGCAGCTCGCCCGGGAGCGGCAGGTACGGGGGAGGCGGTCGGTGAGAGGTTAGAATACTTGTCGCAGACGTTCTTCACCAGCTCCAAGGCGTGAGGCAAAGGGTCGGTCTCGCCCAAGAGACGCGCTGTGCTCTGCAGCAACCGCGGTCCGCCGGGCGACAGCACACTCGACGCGAGGACAGGGTTGCTCCTCAACACGTTGCGGCTTTCATCGCTCTTGTTAAAAAACCGGAGTTCCAACTGCTCCCGCAGAACCAGCACCGCGGTGGAAGCGTCTTGACACAGGGAATCCACGACGGGATGGTTGCCCACATGAAGGTATTCGGCTGGGTACAAGTTGTTGTCCACGACCAGCACGGCATCGGAAGGATGGTCTTCAATGTACTGCTTCATGGCACATTCCCCCTCAGCCAATAACTGGCCGGGGAGGCAAGGTACCAAAATTTGGTCCGAATTCACCGCTCGCCGGAGAGACGCCAGTAGGGAGAGCAAGGAAGAGACGGGAAGAGTGGCGCTCTCGGTCCTCGTGGTGACCTCATAACAGCAACGCAGTATGCCCATTACTTGTCGCATGCGGTCCCACTCATCCATGGACAGCCGTCGCCTGCGGACACCGGCACCTACGTCACGACACGAGAAGAACGCCATCAGACGGGAAAAGCAGGTGTACAGTCGCGCCATTGCGTTGTATGTAGAGCTCCACCGCGTGGGAACGTCTGTTACCAGAGTCCTGCACTTGCCTGCATGGGGTACCACGAGGTCCTTGTAGATGGCGACGCTGACCTCTGAGTGGTTGAAATGACCAAACAGCTTTCGAAGCTTCGCCAGCAGGGTCCTGGCCCCCGGGTTCTGGCTGCGCTGCTGCTGCATCCCGCCGGCTGTGCTAGCTTGCTGCACGCCGCGCAGAGGACGCGCCTCAGATGGCCCCCCCACAGCGTACTTGACGGCGTTGTGGAGCGAGTGAGAAAAGCAGGGAAGCCAGGGAGCGGCCAGCTGCCGCATCGCCTTCCGCACGTTGGCTCCGGAGTCCGTCGTGGTTGAGCAGATATCTGTCTCGGCCAACCCAAAGTAGGCCAGACGCCCAAGCAGCCACGCCTTGATGGTGGCGTTGTCATGACGTCCCACAAAGAGGGAAACGCCCAGACGCACCACCTCCATCTTGATGTCCTCAGGGTCCACAAAGCGTACCACCACCGAGCCAAAGGACGTATTCGTGTGCTCCTCTGTCCACAGGTCCGTGACGACATGAGCAAATGGCAGCCCTCCAAACAGCTTCTTGACACGCGACAAACGGTTGCGTACCTCGCTAAGCAGGCAGTCATACAGCTCGGCAAGGTGATGCACGACCGTGTTGGGAGCCGGGGGAGTGTAGGAGGCCAGGTCGTTAAAGAAGCCCCGCACGTGCCTGTGAGAAGCAAAGCTGTGCGGCGAGAACGTCATCACCTGCATGAGCACAAAACCGACGTGGTGCGACCGGCGGTCTGTCTTGGGCGTCAAAAAGCGGTTGATAGACGGGGCCTCCACCAGCCCCCGCGCAGACGACGAACCACCCGTCACATTCTTGGACACGTACAGAGCTGCTCTGCTGTGCACCAACTGCGTCATGGTCGGCATGTCTCGGCTCCCCAGCTGGCGGAGGTGCTTGATAGCGTTGGACACGTTGCCACCTGACAACATCAGCTTCGTGTCCTTCTTGCCAAGTCGGAGGCACAAAAGGCACAAAGCCACCACGTCCTTCTCTTTGCCGCTTCCCCGTTGGCTGGTATCCGCCTGGTACAGCTTGAGGAAGCCCCAAGCAGCCGACTTTGCCTTCCATGGCATTGCGGTCTTGTCCAGAAGTACGTGTTGAACCTTCTTATGCTCAACGGTCTCGGGCGCAGTTGCGACAGGCCCGCACAATGACAGGATGGTGTCCACCTCCTCCGTGGGCGCGCCACTCGCACTCTCGGTCTCCCCCATGCGCCTCTTGGTCAGGAGTCCGTTGCCCGCCTTGCCATTAGCTACGGCCTCCCCGCTGGTGCCACCCCCTGAGTCCGCCTGCTGTGACGACAGGATGGGGCCCTCTTCCGTATCCATGGGGTGGGCCAGGTGGGGTTGCCGGGTACAGAGTGGTCGACGACAACAGTCGAGCGCAAGGAGGGCATTGAAAGCGCGTGAAGAGGGCGGGCAGGCAGCGAGACCGACGTCGTTGGCATCGATCATACTCAAGAGCCCGGCTGAAAACGCGAAGGGCCCGCAACGAGCGTCGTGAATCAGATGCTTGCGCCCATCACGCACTCGCTGCAGTCTGGAACGTTGCAGGCGTCGCAAACGAAAGTGCCTGCCGACTTGCCAACGTTGCGTGGTGGCTGGGCTGCCGCATAGAGCACCGCGGTGGGACTGCCATGGCGTGCCACTCGAGAGGACACGTACGCCGACTCGTCTGCCACTGCCCTCGGCGCGCCACGTACTTGCGGAGAGATGCCAAGTGACGTAACCAGTGGTGGCGGCTGCATGAGGTCGCCCCACGAATGGCTGCAGCCGCGCGGGGTCACGTGGCGCGCGGGTGCGCGTTGGCAAGTGTGAGGCGGTGTCGTACCTGGGCCTGCGTGTGTCATCGACTTCAAGTCTTGAGTAAAGGGGCGCACACAGTCGTAAAAGTAGGCAATCCACGGAGTGCCACGGAAGAACGCGCAGTTAGTAACCTAATTAAGTGTGCACAGAGCAGCCCTATCACCATCCACGTGCCTCCCCACGTGTCCGCCTTGATGTGCAGGTAGCGGTGGCGGCATAGGAGCATAGGGAACATGCGCAGCGAGCACGTAAAGCACACAAGACAGGCACAGTTGACGCGGCAGTGATAGCACGTGCTGGAATGGAAGCGCACTTACCTTGTCTCTGCGTGCAATGGGGGCACCAGGCAGCGCTGCAACAGCCTCTTCCACACTAGTGGGGACCATGGACTCACACCGCTCTCAGTTGACCGGGTGCAGGGGTTAGCCATCGCTGCGGTTGAGGGCCATCGGGGTCGCAAGCTTGCCGCCGCACTTCACGACGGGCTGCGCACAGGCATGCAACCCCGACTCTGCCCGCGCGGCCGCAATCATGTGGGCCAGCCGGGTCTCTTCGGTGGGGAGTCCTTGCGCGTAAAGTAGATGCCGTGGGAAGGTGTGGGTGGGGCTGAAGCTCATCACCACCGCAGGCCTGGCACGACCAACCGATTGGTGCCACGCGGATGCTGCTGCGTAGTCATCGTGTAGCGGCTGGGATGCCCTGGCTGGACTCGAGGCCTCCACTTCAAGAGCGTGGATGGTGATACCAGAAAGGCCATCTTGTCATGGTGATGTCAAGTAGGTTCTGCCGGGTAGGGCTGGCCCGTCGCCGTCTGAGCGTCGTGGTCGGAGGGCGCAGTGCGAATTCCGGTGATGGTCTGCGGGTATCGGCCGGCTTGCCGCTGATCCACTGGTGGCCTTGTGTCCATCCCCCAATGAAGCATGTGGAACCCTGATGTGCAGCACGCCATAGGGGGCAGTCATCAACAGAGAGGTAGACCGTGGAAAGGCATGAAAGGCGCGTCAGAGCCTGGTATGAGTGAGCTACAATGAGCCACTCGAGCTCGTCATTGCCACGCAAACCGCTTTCCAGAGACCCCTCGTCACACCGTGGCCAGAACGTCCACATCTACCTCATGCACCTCCCCTTCCCTAAAGGTGTACCAAATAGTTACCATCAGGTGCTGTACAGCGCACGGAAAGCTCCAGCGGTGCGTACCACCAGAGCATCGAGACTCAATCGCGCACAGAAATACGGGCGCAGGCTGTTACCATCGCCATGGCCGCGGTCTCTGGATGACGTGTTTGGCTGGTAAGCCGTGACAGGGGTGTGATGAGCGTCGGGGGGCCGTCAGGAGTCGGGCGGGGGGAGGGAGACACTAGGCCAGCTGCTTGTCTGACTCAGACGGGCACCTTACCAGGCGTGCGCTCCCCACTCATATACCGATGGGCGTCCAGGTGTGAAAGCACTCGCTCGGCTATCGCGCTCGTATGGGTGTCCCTCCAGGCAAAGGCAGCTAATCGCGGACGCCCTACCAACGGATGCAAAGGTGCAGCGCCCGACTGTCGGCGTTTGGCCACCGACAGCAAACTCACCCGTGATCGGCAACCACGTGGAGAGTGCCACGATGGGCCTGACACGATCCGCGAAGCACCGACACCGCCAGCTCACTGTCCGCGAAGGGCACTGCAACAAGCTATTAAGTGGCATCCTCACGTGTTGCCATGTGTCGGCAGCAGCTGCCGGGACGAGTCGTGAAAGAGCCGGGCGTGGGAGGACGGGGTGGAGGCAGATACGTGCTGGACGGGGTGACCGACTGAGATGTGAGGCAATGGAGATCGCGACACGTCGAGACTGGGCGAAACCTGCTGGAGTCGCTCCCGCCTTTCACGTTGACACACTGTGGTTGCTGCGCCCGTCGGGCACTACGTGCGGGGGTGAGGGCAACATCATGGGGACTGAAAGGCTGAAGAAAATTCCCCCACGTGTGTGCGTGCTGGCACTCTCTCGTCCGCGCGGCGAGGGCGACATGAATCACACGCGTGGTCCCATCCCTTGCTCTCCCCTAATCCCGGTGCGACGGTGCCCCACCCCTCCACCGCCCCCCCCACAGCCCACACGCCTGCGCCCACGCGGCGCCCGCGCCGAGCCCGCACCCTGCTCGGCTACCCGACTCGTATCATCCCCCGCTCATGGCCAGCATCCCCTCACCAACACGCCGCCTCCTCGCGCTCTCCCTCACTTCCCCCCTCGGCCGGCCGCCCTAGCCCAGGCACCGGCGATGCCTCCCCCATACCCAGCTCCCACACCCGACCGCAGGCCGTCCGCACTGACGGTGACGCGTCCAGCCCCCGCACCAGTGCCGCCGCAGCCGCAGCGCCGTCACCGCCGCAGCACCTCCGCGACAGCGCCGCCGCTACCGCGCCGCCGCGGCGCCCCCGCGCCGCTGCCTTCGGCGGCGGCGCGCTCAGCTCCCGCACCACAGGCGGCCGGCGGACGGGCTCCCGCCCCACTTGCGGGGGCATTTCCCCACCTGTCGACGCCTTCGCCAGCGGCGCCGGCAGCGCGCCCGGCTTCCGCAACGACGGCGGGCCGCCGACCTTCAAAAACACCACCGGCAGCAGCGGGGCGCCCAGCTTGCCGCCGCAGACGCCACCGCCCCTACCACCCCCATCGCGCGCCCGGCGCGTCACCACCCGGTGTTCCCGCCTTCGCCGGCTGCCCTAACCCGGGTACCGGCCATGCATCCCGCACGCCCAGCTCCCACACCCGACCGCAAACCGGCCAATAAGTCGGTGACGCGTCCACCCCCCGCACCAGCGTCGCCGCCGTCGCAGCGCCGCTGCGACAGCGCCACCACCACAGCGCCATCGCGGTGCCCCTGCGCTGCCGCCACCGGGGGCGGCGCGCCCAGGTCCCGCACGAGCGGCGAAAGGCGGCCGAGCTTTTGCCAAACTTGCGCTGACGACAGAGTCGTCGCCGCCGCCAATTTCCTGGCAGACGCCGCCTCCCTAGCAGGCGCAGCTTCGATAGCTGCCTCGGCGGCGGCAGCCACCGCCGCCGCCAGTCCCACAGCGTCGACAGCGGGGGGAATCGCCACCGCCGTGGCGGGGTGCGGCAGTGATGGGCGCTCCGTAACGCGCTGTGGCCGCTGCCGACGGCCGCCACCACGGTCGCCACCAAAGCCATTGCCGCCGCCACTGCCGCTGCCGCCGCTGCCGCTGCCGCCGCTGCCGCTGCCCTTGTCGCCGCCGCTGTCGTCACTGCTGACGGCCATGCGTGTGTCGCCCCCCGACGAGGAGGCAGCCGTGGGGGAGGTGGTGGCCGGCGCAATGGGCAGCAGCCGGCGGTGGCAGGCTGGCGGCGTGGCCCCCGCGCCCACCCACAGCGGCCGAGCGGACGGCACCGCCAACGGCACCAGCCGCAACGCGAGCGACCTCAGCCGCACCGTCGCACAGACGCTGCAGCGGCTGCTGGTGACGGTGTAGGGTAACACCGGCGGCGGCGACGGGCCGACCACCACCTCCCCGACCAACCGCGGCGGCGGCGGCGGCGGCTCCACCAGGTCCACCAGCGCCCCTACGTGCTGGCCGTCAGCACAGAGCGCCCGGAGTGGCGCATCCACGGCCACCAAATCGACGGTCGTCGACGCCGCCGCGCCGCTCCGCACCGCCGCGCTTGTGCAGCACTACCGCCGCCGCCTTCTCCGCCACTCGCGGTCGGCGGGTGACCACAATATCAATCTCGATGGACAGCCCGCCAAGGACGTCGCCGCCATGTCCACCGCCGCTATCGTCACCATCGCCGCCCTCGACGCCGCCGCCGTCGCCGCCGCCACGCTGGGCCGCCGGCCGGAAAAACTCCATCAGCACGTACGTCCCCCCCCCCAGCTCGGTGGAGCACGCTATCCCGCGCACCCTGTCCGCGAGCACCCCGCGCCGCGGGTGTCGAGCAGCGCGCCGCTATCCGCCGTGACCGCGTGCGGCAGGAACAGCGTCACTCCGGCAAGAACGAGGAAGGGGTCGCCGATGGCGGTGGTCGTCATGGTCCGCTCCAGACAAACCGCCGGCGCAAAGTTGGCCGGCGAAAACGGCCTCAAGCCAAAGGTCCCGCCGCCACCGCCGCCGCCGCTGCCGCCGCCGTCGCCACAGCCGCCGCCGCCCCAGCCGCCGACGCCGCCGCCGCCGCCGCCGCCGCCGCCACGCTGCGCCCAACTCGAGCTCACCCCCGACGGTGACAGCGGCAGTGGCGACGTCGCAGCCGGCTCGCGCCGCGGCTCCCTCAGCGGCTCCCGGGAGAAAGGCGCCACAGCAGCTCCCAAAGCAGCACCGTAAGTACGCCCAGCCGGGTGGTCGGCCCCACCGACTGTGGCAGCCCAAATGGCGCTTCAAGGGAACTGGCGCCGCCCCCGGCAGTGGCCAAGGAAGCACCGGGACGGCACCTGCGGCGGAGCTGGGGCTGGCGCGGGAAACATCAGAGGGGTGAAGGGGAGGGCTAGGGGGAGGGCGCTTCGATAGATCGGGGAAAAGGAACACTCCACGCCATCGTCGAGCCGCCACCGCAGTTGTCGCCGCCTCCGCGACCTCCGCCAACGCCACCGGGGGGAGGTCGGAGGGGGAACACCCCGCAACCCCGACTTCTGCGTGGCGAGTGCTGGTGGCGGAGGCGTACTTCTCTCGGGTCGAGCGCTTTGGCGAGCCAATTGCGTAATTAAAAATCTACGCGCCAGACTCAACCTCAAGCGTACAATCTTCCGGTCTGTCGGCGGACAAGCGTAGTTCTCTCGGCTCGAAGAAAGTCAAGCAACCGCGTATATACGCTTGAAAACTACGCGCAACTACGCTTGAGAAAAGTACGCTTGACAACCCCTGACAGAGACCAAGGATGTCATCGAGAATGGTCGACATTAGGTCCAGACTGGCTACCAAGCCCGAAATTCTGACCCGTACGTCGGAAGGGTCAGTCGGGAATTGTTCTCCACGTGGCCAACGTGGCGAGCCAGGCATACAAAGATACATCCCGGTAGAGAGGGCTGGATAGGCACAATGTGCTTACCGGATCTGGGTCGGAGGGACGTACGTGGCAAACGTGTCACGTCATATACCCACAACATACCCAGATCCTACCTGCTGAAAGTCTCTAGTACGACGACTTGACCCCTTGGAAAAGAAACTGGCGAAGGCACCGCGTGATCCGGCTGTGCGTCGGTCGACGGCTCATCATCAGCTGGGCTCATCATCTACCTATGCACCGCCTTCCCCTCTCCATTCTCCCCTCCTCCCCTGCAACCCTTTGACGGCAGCCCTTGTCCCACCACTGGCCACCCTTGCCCCGCCGCTGGCCACCTCCGCCCCGCCGCTGGCCACCTCTGCGCCGCCGCTGGCCACCTCCGCCCCGCCACTGGCCACGTTCACCCTTCCGCTGGTCACCCTCGCCCGGCCGCTGCTGGCTGCCCCGCTCACACCAGCTTCCTCGCTTCGCCTGCCGCCGCAGCGCGGTTGACCCCCCCCTGCCTGACCACCGCGGCGGCCGGCCCTCCCCATTGCCTCTGCCCTTCCCCCCTTCCCTCCTCCTCCCATCCCCCGAAGTCCCAGCGGCAGACCGTCACCCCTATTGCCCCTTCACTAGGGCGAGTCGATGTCGGTGCCCGTGCCCTCCCCCGGGGCGCCCTCCCTTGTGGGTGGTGCCCCCCTTCCCGTTACCGCCCGGACCCCCGCCTCTGCTCCTCCGCCCATACCCCCCTCCCCTCACCCGCCCCCCCCCGCGCCGACGCCCATGCTGCTGGCAGCCTCTGCGGCGGCAGGCGTTCTCTCCCGCTGTGTGGTGCACCCCCTTGACACCATCCGTGCGCAGATGATGGTGGCTCGCCCCGCGGCCGGTGCCGCGGTGGCTGCTGCTACCGGCGGCGGCGATGTCGGCGGCGGTAGCGGCGTCGGGCGCAGGTCGGGGTGCCCCCATACCCGCCCGTCTCCCCCCCGGGGCCTGTTGGCCACCGCACGGGCGATTGCGGCGGCCGACGGCGCCCGCGGCTTTTACCGCGGCCTGTCTGTAAGCGCGGCGATGCAGGCGCCTGCGGTGGCCACCTATCTCTCCACCTATGACAGCGCTAAGGCGGCGCTGTCCACGCACGTGGCTGCCCGCTGGCCTCGTGTGGCAAGTGGCAGCGCCGCCGACGTGGCGGCCCACCCCGTTACCCACCTGGCTGCTGGCCTTGCCGCTGAGACCGTGTCGGCCGTCTTTTGGGTGCCTATGGAGGTGCTCAAGCAGCGGGCGCAGGTGCGGGGGGGCGCGCCCGCCGACGCGTCTGTGGTGGGCGTCCTCCGCGACCTTCTCCGGGCCGAGGGCGTCCGCGGCCTCTTTCGGGGCTACGCACTGACGGTTGGCGTCTTTGGTCCTTATTCGATGATCTACTTCATGGCATACGAGCGGGGTAAGCGGGGATGGGCGGCTGTCCTTGAAGAACGGGGTGGGGCGCCGGGCGCGCCCCTGCCCCTCTTCGCAGTCGTGTCGGCTGCGGCGGCGAGTGGGGCGGTGGCGGCAGCAGCCACGTCCCCTCTGGACGTGGTCAAGACCCGCATCCAAACACAGGGGGACGTGGGCGGCGGTGGCGGCAGTTCCACCGCCGCACGGGCAGGGGCGGCCTCCGTGGGAACGAAGCCGCCCGCCACCGCCACTGCCCCTCCCTCCACGGCTGCCTACACCTCTGCCGCTCACGCGGTGCGGCGCATTGTCGCCGAGGAGGGCGCACGGGGGCTGTGTCGCGGCCTCACCGCACGGGTGTTGTGGATTATGCCAGGCACGGCCATCACGATGGGCGCATTTGAGGCGTTCAAGCAGCGGATGTAGGCACGGACCTCGGCGGGCGGGTGGGGTGTGCGAGAAGGGGGGGGGGGTGGACGAGGGAGGTGCGTCATGCACGAATGAGGGACGGCGGGGGCGGCGGGTTGCGGACGGGAGCTTGGCGGCGCTGGTGCCCCCTGTATGTATAGTGCGAATAGCGGCGACCTGCCCGTCCGGGTGGGGTCATTAGATCCTTTTTTTTGGCGAACATGCGTGCGGGATGGGGACGAGGCGGCGTGTGGGGCACACGCAGGTGGTGGCAATGAGATGGTCGACCTGAGGAGTCGCCTCCTCCGCACTGCCGTGTGGGTGACTTGCGGGCCAAGTGTGGAGGGAGCGACCGCTGTGGAGCCAATGGTGCTCACAGCCGCCATCTCCGGGGGGCGGACTGTTTCTTGCCCGCGCGCAACGAGCTGAGGGTCTGCGCAGAGCCGATAGGGGAAACGCCAACGTGTCCCCAAGCGCAGCGATGGGGCAGGCCGGCGAGGGGGGGGGGAGACGGGTGGGCGGCGAGCAGTGCAAGGTCGAAGTCGATACGGCTGCGACGGGTGGGTCGCAGAGCGGTGGGTGAGGTGCGTACCCGCACACGTGCGTTGCACGGTCACGTCGCGTCGGCGCAGCAGCTCGCTGAAATTGCGGTGGTGTTGGCCCTTCCCCGCCCCCCTCCCCTCCGCCTCTTCCAACTTCCCCCCGCCTTCCCACGCCGCCATTGTCAGCACACGTTTGTCAAGGGGGGGGGTTCCCGGGGGCTCTGATGAATGGACGAGAGGTACCAGTGGAAGAATTGATTGCATGCGATGAATGGACGAGTGCTATCCGTCTGACACCAGTTGTTCACAACTCGGGTATGAGAGAAGGTTGCTTTAGGCAGCTTCTACGAGAGAGAAAACATGAGCTGGCAGAGGAGCTCGCCAGGAGTTCTCCCGTCTTGTCCAGTTTAGAAAAAACGGTACCCTCTTTCGGGGGGGGCGGGGGCACCAGTCATTGCCCTACGCGAAGGGCCTACACTACGCGTAGGCCCTACGAGTAGGCCCTACCCTACGCGTAGGGCCTACGCGTAGCCCCCCCCACGGAGATGAGGCACAGCCGACACCTGGCGGAGCCGGGAAGCGGGTGCAGCGCACCGGTCGTGTGCGGCCGAGACAACCAGGTGGATATCAAAACGCCGTTTGTTTGCGATATTGAGTGTTTACGGATAATGGTGCGCCCAGAGAATGACGCGCGTCACGACATGGCCGAGTCACATCGTGAAGGTGGGGCCTGAAGGATGACACCCACCTCCCCACCTACATCCATCCCAAGTCGTCTGGCTTCTTCACCCTGTACAGGCGCACAATCCAGTTCTCGGACGTGAAGGCTTCCTCGAAGTACTTCAGCTTGATGTCCTTGACGCCGACCACCGTGTTCCGGACGCGGTCAAAGCCCGGTGGCTGGCCCGCCACCGTCGACATCTCATCAAAGCGGTAGTAGCAAAGCTTGTACAGTAGGGACTTCTTCAGTGCCTTGCCCGCACGTTCGTCCACCACGTAGGACCCCTGGTTGGACAGGTACTCCTTCTCATGGACAGACGGGTCCACCGAGCCGGGGATCCGCACCATCCACAAGAACTTGTTGATGTCGTCCGACGAGTAGCCAACGACACCCCCAAAAATGACGAGCACATAGTCCACGTCCAGCTTGCGGGCAATGGCATAGGCCTGCGGCTCAGGCGCGTTCATCGCGCGGCCAACCGTTGCGATGTGACTATTATTCCACGTGTTGTTGTCCACAATGGTCGTGCGGTTGGCCATCCCTGACAGCTGGTACCCGTAATCCCACCAGCTCATCACCTTGGCGTCTTCCGGAGTGTTTTGACGCAGCCAGTAGTAAGCCTCGCGGTAGTCGTCAAAGAAGACGCGCTCCCCGTCGCGGCCACGAGCGCTAAGGACGACAGACGGGGACGAATACGCCTCAGACGTCACCCACACGCAATGACGCACGTACAGGATGAGCAACACGAGGGTTCCCAAAACCATAATCGCCGCCACATCCCGCCGGTGAATCGGAGGCAGCGAGCTCAAGGATGGCACCGGCGGGCTAGATGATCGCGAGCCGCTATCCTCCGCAACCCGCCGCCGGCGGGCCTGGGAGGCCTGAGGCCTAGAGCGCCTACCACCGGCCGATGCAGTGGCCACGCTCGCCGATGATGACGGCTGGGTACCTCCTCGGTGGCGCAGCCCAGATGACGGGGACGTGGCAGACGAGACAATCGACTCGGTGCCCGCAACGTCTTCCTCAGCAACAGCGCGGGTCGGTGCACATGACGCAATCGCGGCCACCGCCTCTGCCGGTGGTGCCCGCAGCACACGCATGTAGGTGGATAGGGTCGCCGACACACCAATGGCCGACAGGATCGCCGCAACGGGCGCCAGCACCAGCATCAGCCGCACCATCACGCCGGAGAAGTAGATGGCAAACGCACCGTACACAATGATGAACAGATTCTCATCCGTTGGATTGCGGAAGCAAAAGTAGAGGCCGACGGGGGTGAGGAAGGTGAGCGCGTGGAGGTCAAAAAAGTACGAGCCCCACGCAGTCGGCTGGTGCTCCGACACAGACGCGATAATGGGGATGTTCTTGCTCGCGTACGTCGGGTCCAGCAACGAATAGAAGCGCCCCGTCCACGGGCCAATGTAGCCCGTGACGGTGCCAAAGAAGGCGGCCACCCCAGCGATAACCAGGGCGGTCACCACGAGCAGCCGCCCGACTGCGCGGAAGACTCGCTCAGACGTAAAGCTCTGCACCCACCCCACCGCCGCATACAAGTTGATGAGCCCAAAGACGCCAAATGCGCCGAGGTGCTCGGAGCTCTGGACGGCATTGAAGCCCACAAAGCGGATTTGCATGGAGAGGAGGGTGCCGAGGACATAAAACGTGTTGTACGCAATGTACAGGCGCCGGGAGTAGCGCCCCGCCGCGAGCATAACCAGCACATAGACGGGCACCAGGTTGATGATGAAGATGTAGCCGCCCCAGGCGGCGACCATGTACAGGTAAGACAGCGTGGCTGCCAAAGAAGCGAGCAGGGAACCCGTCTTGACGGCCCGAACAAACAGCCAAAAGGTCACCAGCAGCGCCGTAATCGCCACCCCCTCATTGTCATATGAGCCCGCCACGGAGCGCGAGATATAACCGGGGACAATGGAGATGAAGACGGCAGCCAGCAGGCCCGCTGAAGTGTCGGCCACGGACTGCGTCAGGGCATACGCGGCAAGAGCGGTGAGGCCCGAGAAAAAGGGCGCCGTCAGAACGCACACGTCCCGGATATCCACGTTGAATCCAAACGCGTGCAGGGCATGGTACATGGTCGCCGCCGTGTACATAATCCCCGGGTACACCGTCCCGCCGACAATACGGCCCAGGGGGTACCAGGAGCGCCCATCAAACCAGTTCCAGAAGTCGTACGAGCCCCGCTCAACGAGCACCCTGCGTCGCACAAGAAAAGGGGCGAAAAGGGACAAAAAAAAAAAAGGGAACGACAACGGCAGCAACTGGGTCAGAAACTACATCCACCAACCCCTTCTGGAGCAGTCACGCAGACTGTCAGAGCACCCAGGACGGCAGCCAACGCAGGGGCTCCACCCGTCGGAACCCGACGGAAATCTGGGCGCACACAAGGCGACGTGGCGAGGCGCCCCACGTACCTGGTAGCCCGAAAGTTGAACCACGGATCAAACTCGTGGATGATGCTCTCGTAGCGGAGCACCGAGAAGAGGCGGGTGGAAAACGCCACCGCGCAGATGAGGGCAAGGATGAGCGACCGCAGCACCACCTCTTGCTGGCCCGTACTGGGCATTCGCAAGCCCATCGTGGGGGGCCCCGCCGTCGCGGCCGCGGCGGCAGCGGCGGAACAGAGGCGCCCAACAACCGGGGCCCACGCAGCACGCTCCGACTCCGCGCGCGGTGGTCGAACAGGAATCGGCGAAGACGTGGCCGGCAGGGTGCAAACCCGCGGCGCCGTCGACGGCGCCCGCGCGGCTTCCCCGAGTCCCGGATGCAGCACTTTCCGTCGGCGATGACGGGGGGGGACGGCGGGCGGCGGAGGCAATGGCGCAGACGTGACGGCGCTGCTGCGAGACACGCCGAGAAAGAGCTGGTGGCAGCTCGATCAAGGCGGGCGCTTGAGCCGGGCTTACACTCGAAGAAGTCTCACATTCGTTCGCAAGCACGCATTACGGTAAGTATTTGGATTCATTCCCATCCACAGCTGCCCCTGGGTCGGGGAGGGGCCGTCGCGCAGTCGGAGTCCCACCGCCCGCAAGACGGCCGGACGGCCGGCCGGCCGGCGTTAGAGGCGTCTGCCGCCAGCTGGCGGAAGACGCCTGCGCCTGCAGGCGCGGGCGCGGCAGGGGCTCCGCCCACGGCGGCCACAGTCAGGCCGCGGCGCCCCCTTTCGCCTCGTCAGCGGGGCTGGTAGCGCTGACGGTGCCTGCCGCTACTGGCGGCGGCGGCTGCGGCAGCGGCAGCTCAGCCGCCCGCGCCGGTGCCGGCACGCCGCCGTCGGCGGCGGCGTCTGTTGCCATCGGCAGGCCCACCGCGACAGCGCGGCGGCGGCGGCGGACCACTACCCCCCCCCCCACCGCCGCCACCGCCGCGGCGGCCAGGCCGCCCGCCGCGCCCAGCGCCACAGCCAGCGTCTGGCCGCCGCCGCCGCCGCCGCCGCCGCTGCCGCTGCGGTCGCCGCCGGAAGCAGACGGGCTGGCGGCGGGGGCGGCACCCGTCGCGCCCGTTGCGCGCACCCCCCCTGTCGTCCCTGGCGGGGGCGCCGTCCCCCCCCCCCCCACCAGCCCGTCAACCCACGCCGCGTAGGTAGACAGGCGGGTGTAGACGGTCGGCTGGCGGGGCCCCGCGCAGCCCGACGAAAAGCTGGTGAGCCCCACAATGACAAACAGCCGCCGCCCGTCGGGGGCGGTGGCCGACTGGTACAGCGGCCCGCCGCTGTCACCGTTGCACGCGTCACAGCCGCCGCCGTCGAAGCCCGCGCACAGGTGGGCGGCCGGGCTGAGGAGGGCGCCCATGGGGGTGCCCCCCAGCAGATGCCCAGACAGCTGCTCGGCGCACACCGCGGGCGGCACGACGCGCACGTCGACGGAGCGCCCGTCCGGGTGGCGGGGGCGCCACCCTTGGGACGGGTTCCCAAAACCCGCCACCCGCACCCCAGACCCGGCCGCGGGCGCAGCAGCGTCGTGGTTGACCGCCGCCGGCCTGAAGGCGGTCGGCGGCGCCCCCGCGCCGCCCGCCGGATCCTCTGACGGGTAGCCCGGCGCGTCGGCGGCGAGGAACACCACCGCCACGTCGGCGGTGAAGAGGTTGGGGGAAAAGTCGGGGTGGGCAACCACCCGCTCCACGGGGACGGTGCGCATGGCGGCGGTCGCCGCCGCCGTTCGGGGCGCCGGGTGGGGCTCCGCCGGCAGCGTGGCAACGACATGCCCGGGTGCGACGCCGCAGTGGGCGGCGGTGAGCACAGCCCGGGGGGAGATGAGGCAGCCGGTGCAGGTGCTGCTGGGGCCCCGCACATGGACCACAAACGACCGCGCGATCGGGTCGAGCAGGCGGGTGCCCCCGACGACCCGAACAGTGGGGGTGGGCGCGGCGGGCGGCATTGCCGCCCACAGGCGGGGATTGTCGTCGGCCGCGATGGGGTGGCGCACGGGGTGCGTGGCCATGGCCGCAGCCGGTCTTGGCGGGCGTGCCGCCCCCTGCGTCTCGTCGTCAAACATATCGTCCAACGCCGCCAGATCCCTTCCCCACGGACCCGCTTGTTGCCCAGACGCTGCAGAGGGGCTCCGCACCGCCCGGCTCAGCGAAGGTGTCCCCGCCTCCAGCACCTCCCCATCCCCTCCCAGCCGGATATCCCGAAGCGGGCACGCCGGCTCGACCGGCTCGAGAACAAGATGCACCTGGGCGGGGCAAATCCCCCCCGCGCCGCCCGCACTAACGTTGGCCGTTACGACAAGGTCCACCGTGACGGGGTAGGCAAGGATGGCGCCGAGCCCAGCCACAAAGATGGTCTGCCCCCCCCGCAACTGCACCGGCTTGGCGGGCCGTACGGCACGGGCGGAAAGGACCGCGGCCGCCGCAGCGGCGGCGGCCGTAGTGGCGGTGCCGTTGACCACCGCCGCCCCAGGCTGTGTGGCGGCGCCGCCGTCCGCTGGCGGCTGCTGCGTCGGCGACAGCGAGAGGGTGACGTTAAAGGTGGGGCCCACAGCCCACGCGCCCACCTCCCAGTGAAAGTAGCACGGGCACGTCACCCCGGTGCGGCGGAGTACCACACCAGGGCGGCACACCCGGTAGGTGTTGACGGTGATCCTGGCAGAGGTGGGCGGGGCGCCCGCGGCGGCATCGTCACCAGGCGAGGCCCTCGGGGGTAGTGGCAGGTGGCCGGCGGTGGGGGGGGCGCCGCCGCCGCCAGCGAGAGCGGAGGCGGCGGCTGTGGACGTGGCACAGGCCACCCACAGCACCAAGGTGAGGGTGACCAGGACCATCGCACCGGCTATGGTCCTGGGGGGGGAGACAGGATAACCCTTCGGAAATGCCTGCCGGGAACGACCCCCCGGGAGGTGGCGGTGACGAATCCCTACCATGGTTGCCCGTCACAGCCGATGTCGTGTGCACAAGGCAAGACGACTCTGACGAACGCCAGACGCTCGCACCTGTGAAGGCCGGGAGCAGTGGCCGCTGGGCGCTCTCAAGAGGAGCAGGAGGTCCTCGGCAAGCGGGACTTCTTGGCAGGGACCGGGACCCTCCCTCTGTATCTCTCTGCAGCCGTGGGGCTCTCAAACCGCCACCATCGAGAGCCGTCCCTGACTACCATCAGGAGCCGTCTCTGGCTGTATAGCCCAAAGGCATGCCCCAGGCGACGCGAGAGGCGCGGCAGTCAGAGAGATGAACGCGGCGTGGGACGCCCGCAAGGCGATTGGACGCCGTCGTGCCCATTGGCAGGCGGGGCACGTGTGATGCACAGAGAGGGCGGCGGCTGTTGCCAGGCCGCGCGTGGTGGCGGGCCAAGCCGCGGGTAGCGAACTGCGGCGGGATTCCAGTGGGCACACTTTGGAGGTGCCTGCTGTAACGGGATTCCAGGACACCAGGTCGTGCATTGTCCAGGCCAAGGTTCTGGCGAGAACCCATCCATTGATGGCCAAGCCCAGGGAGGGGCGAGCGAGCGAGCAGGCGAGCACCCCGTGCGTCGCGCCACCCGCCACACGCGGTCGCCGACGGCATCGCGGCCCGACATGGGACCCAACCCACCCGTGCGTCCTTCATCACATCCCCCACGGCCGTCATCTCCCAAGTGCCGCGGGCCCCTTGCCAGGCGTGCGCTTGCGCACCATCCATCTCCTGGCTTGCAGATAGGTTTGGGAGATCGCACTCCTCACACTGGCGGTAAACCGAGGGACAGGTGCAATCCAGTTCGGTCATTTGATCGGCATCTTTTCGACACGATCACCACACTGGCCACATGTCGACGGATGAGAGGTGTTGTGCAAGAGAATCATAGGTCATTGCGACGACCATTGATGCGCTTTTTGGAATTGGGGTGGCACGAAGCGCGACGGGGCCGGACGCGCGCCAAGGCTCGGCCGCCACGGCTGACCAAAACAGCCTGCGTCTGGGCACTGGCGACCTTTCCTGGCGTTCTCGCCCTCGTCTCCCCCACCGGCGCTTCTCGCCACCCCCTCCCCCCCTCCCCCCCCCCGGCACCCTCCCCTGCGGCTTCCCGTCCCGCGCGTGCCCCCCCCGGTTGTCGTGCTGCTTGCTGTCTGGGTACCCGCCTGTTCCCCCAGTGTTGCCCGCCATGCGCCCCCTCCCGTCCATCCAGTCCCTCCTTGGCATTGCCACCTCATCGGATGAGGACGACGCGGCGCCGGCCGACGGCGGTGGCGACCGCCCACCCGGCGGCATTGCGGCGACGACGGTGCCCGCGGCGGCGGCGGCGGCGGCGGCGGCGGCGGCGGTGCCGGCGGTGGCGTCACCAAGAGCTGGCACCGTCGCGCGCCCGGTGGTGCTGGGCAGCGATGACGACACGCTGCCGCCGACGCCTCCGCCCGCGGTGGGGAGCGACGACGAAACGCTGCCACCAGCGTCTCCGCCCGCGTTGGGGAGCGACGACGAAACGCTGCCGCCGACGCCTCCGCCCGCGGCGGGCGGCAAAGATGGCACCAGGGAGCCGTCAACGGCGGCGGCGGCGGTACCACCGCCCGCGGTGGCAGGGCGGCAGCCCTGCTTGGAGCGCATGAGCAGCGACGCAGAGACGGTGACGTCCGTGCCGTCGCCGCTCGGCGGGTCGCCGGCGCGGCGGCCCCGTTCATCCCCGCCGGGGGGTGGGGCACCGCCGTCGGTCGCCGCCGTCGCTGGTCGCCCAGGCGACGGTGGCCCACGGGGGGGCGGGGCGGCAGCCCGTCGTGGCGTCAGCGGCGGCGGCGGCAGCGGTGGGGGTGGCGGCCACAGCGGCTCAAGGAGGGGTTACGGCCCCGCCGGCGTTGATGCGAGCAGCAATGACGGCGACTCTGACACAACCCTCCCCCCTCCGCGGACAGACTGGACGTTTTCCGCCGCGGAGATTGCGGCCGTGCAGGTCGACCCCGACCGCTCCGCGGCGGCCACCGCCGCCGCTGCCGCCATTGCGAGACAGCAGGTGCGGGACGAGCGGGGGGCCTACCATGCGGTGGGTGGCGCTCCCTCGTTGTCGTCGTCGTCGTCGTCGTCGTCGTCGTCGTCGTCAACGTCCGGGTCATCTTGTGATGACGGGGCGGCGGCAAGGGGGGCGGTGGCGGGTGGGGAGGGGGAAGGGGGCGCCGTCGTAGCCGCCGCAGCGGCGCCTCGCACCGCCCGGCGCTCCCGACGTGCGGCGGGCCCCGATGACGGCGGTGACGGCCGGGGTAGCGGCGGCGTTGGCCGTGGCGGCGGCGTCGTACGGCGGCGTCGGCGGCGGGTGGCCGACGCTGGTGTCGGCCAGCAGACAGACGCGGCGGCATCCGAGGCTGCGGCAGCCGCCAAGGAGTGGCAGCTGGTTCTCCCCCGCCCGTCCGAGTACCCCTTCCCGCGGATGGCCAAGGCGGTGGAGGGCGGCAGCGCGGGATCCACAGTCGGGCCGCTGGTGCTCACTGCCCCCGCTGGGGCGGTCGTTCGAGCTCCCACTCCCCCCCAAGCGGTGGTACCCAGCCGCGTGCACGGCTTTCTCCTACCCTACCAGCGGGAGGGGGTGTCCTTCCTGTACGGTCTCTACGCGCAGGGGGTGGGTGGCCTGCTGGCAGATGACATGGGCCTCGGCAAAACGGTGATGGCGGCCGTTTTTCTGTGCGCCGCCCTCAGAGGGTATCCCCGCGAAGGCCCATCCGCCGCCGCCGCGCCGGTGCGCCCGTCAGGGCGCCATCGGGTAGGCCTACTTGTGGTGCCCACCAGTGTGCGAGACAACTGGCGAAAAGAGCTGGCCATCTGGACGCCTCTCCGCGTGGCTGCCTTCTCGCGGTCCGCCGAGGCGACCATTGAGACGGACCTGCGCGCTGGAAAGCTGGATGTGGTGGTCGTTGGCTACGAAGCCCTCGTTGGCCGCACCGAGGCGTTTTTCCGTCGCATCCGGTGGGCGTTGCTGGTCCTCGACGAGGTCCACCGGGTCAAGAACCACGCGCGCAAGGCGTTTGAGGTGCTGGACAAGGCGCTGGCGGGGGTGCCCCTTCGGTACGGCTTGACCGGAACGCCTGTGCAGAACAACCTCCGCGAGCTCCACACCCTCCTCTCCGTACTGGTCCGCAATGGCCGGTGGCCCGAGTGGAAGTCGTTCAAGCGGCGGTACGTGGATGCCATCACTTCCGGCCGTGCCCCTGGCGCGACGCCCGCCGCGCAAGAGGCTGGCCGCGCGGCTGTGCTGCGGCTGCGCAACCGCCTGCTGGCTCGCTTCATGCTGCGGCGGGACAAGGCGCTCATCCAGGACAAGCTGCACGGCAAGGATGACCAAGTTTTTAGCATGCAGATGGCGCCGGGGGGTCTGCAGGCGGAGGCCTACCGCGCCTTCCTTTCAATGTACGACGTGGAGCTGCTGCGGCGTGGCAGGGAGCCTTGTGACTGTGGGTCGGAGATTGGGCGTGCCAACTGTTGCTACACACACCCGACCAGCCCTGACGAGCTGGCCCGCTCCCCGCTGTGGGTGACTCTCCACGAGGCTAAATACGACGGAGCCGCGTGTCCCCTGTGTCCCTATTGCGTCACGTTACTGGCGGTGAGTTCGGCCATGCGCCTCGCTGACCACGTGCTGCTCCTGCGGCCGCGGCCGGACGACACGCCCGAGGGGCAAGCCCGCGACCGTGCGCTGTGTGCCTACCTGTTTCCAAACGTGCCCCACCTCAACCCGCCGCCGCCTATGGCTGACGACGACGACGTTGGGGGCGGCAGTGGCGGAAGCGGTGGGATTGTGACCACCGGCGGCGTGGGCACCGTAGGGGAGTTCCTGTTCCAGACGGACATTCGGTATTGCATTAAGATACGGTCGGTGGCCTACCTGCTGGACCGCTTCCGACGGGACGGTCACAAGACCATCATCTTCAGCGAGAAGGTGCGTCTTCTCGAGTGTCTGGAGAACTACCTCACCACCGCCAACTATTCCTTCCTCACCTTTACCGGCCGCGTCCGCGCCGACGCACGACAGGAGATGATTGCCAAATTCAACTCCGACCCGACGGTGATGGTGCTGCTCATGTCGACCAAGGCGGGTGGCGTCGGGCTGTCGGTCACGTCCGCCTCCCGGGTCATCCTCTTTGATATTTCGTGGAACCCGACGTCAGACCTGCAGGCGCAGGACCGGGCGTACCGGCTGGGCCAGACGCGGAAAGTCAAGGTGTACCGCCTGCTCACCGCCCACACGGTGGAGGAGTACCAGTACCGGCGGCAGCTCGCCAAGCAGCAGCTGTCCGTCACGGTGCTGGATGACCCGGACCAGGAGGCGCTCGGCGCGGGCGACGGCGAGGTGGGGTGTGCCAACCTTTTTTCGCTCGCCGCCAAGGGGCTGGGCATCGTCCCTGGTGGAGCATCGACGCCTGCGACGGGGGGCGCCACCGCCACCGCCGCTGGGCGGGGGGGCGCGGCGGCCGCCGTGGGGGGCCCCGTGGCGGTCCCGTTTGGGTCGTCGGCCCCCCCCGCCACCGGGGCGGCGGCGGGGGTGTCGCCGCCGGGCAGTGACCCCGCCCCCGAGCCGCTCTCCACCCAGCAGTACATGGAGGCGCTGGGGGGGGTGGACGACCCGCTGCTGACGGCGGCCGCCGCCGCCGCGTCCACTGTTGGTGCCGCCCGTGCTCGCCCCTGTCTGCCGCCCGACGCCGTACCCGAGCTCCTCGAAGTCCGTCCTGAACACGTGGAGCGGGGCAGCTCCGATGACGAGCCGAGCGGCGGCAGTGGTGGCGGCGGCGGCGGCGGCGGCGGCGGCGGCGGCGACGCCAACGGCGGCCGCGCCCACCGGCGGGCGGGCGTTCGCTTTGCGTCGACCCCACCCATGACGGCGCCGTCACCCGCGCCGTCACCCTCTTTCCCTTCCGGCGCACACACCACCGGCTCGCCTCCCCGCCCGCCCCCCCCCCCCCCCCCCCCCCCCCCCCGCCGCGTCGGCGATGGAACCCCCCCCCCCGCCAGCAGCAGCGACGCCGACAGCGACGACCTGCTGGGCCTCCTCCCCCCCGACGCGCGCACCCGCGCGGCGGTGCCCGAGACGCAGGCCGTCACCGACTACCTGTGCGTCGCGGGCGCCGGCGGCGCGACGCACGTCAACACCAGCACCGACCCGGCCAAGGCCGGCGTCATCCGCGCGTACAATGACGTGCGGCGGCCAGCGCGGCGGGCGCCGCGGCCCGCCTTTGAGGGCGACACCTCGGACGACAGTGACGCGGCGACGCCGGCGGCGGCGCCGTCCCGTCGTGGTGGTGCGGTACCAGGTGGTACCCGCCGGGGGGCGGCGGAACGGGCTGGGGCGGCTGCGCCGGCGGCGGCCGCAGCCACGGCGGCGGGCACGGCTGGCGCCTCGCCGACCGCGGCGGGCGGCGGGGGGCGGCGGGGGGCGGCGGCGGCGGCGGCTGCCGCCGTGGCCGCGCCGCGGGCGGCACCGCGGGCGGCGGCCATGCGGCGCCCCCCCCCAAAGAGCGCCCGCACGGGCGGCGCGTTTGTCACCGTCTCCAAGCGGAAACGGCATTGACATGGCCGCGACACCCTAGGGGGCGGTTTGTACCGGCAGGGGGGAGGGAGGGAGGGGGTTGGCACGGTGGGATGCGGCGGCCGTCCTGTCTGGTCTGGTCTGTCACGAGCAAGCGCGTGATGGGGGGGGAAGGGGTGGAAGCGGGGGCGATGGGTTTTCTGGGTCGTTGGGCCCCCGCGGGCGGGGACCGCCGCCGCCGCCTGCCCAAGAGGGCTGCTGTTGGAAAGAAGCAAAAGGGGTTTGTGCATGGCCGCTGGGGAGCGGGAGGGGGGCGGCGCGGCGGGAGGCGGCACAGAGCGGCACAGACGGCACTCGCCCAGACGGCCCGTGGCCATGCAGCTGCGCAAAGGACCCATTTTGGCAACGGGCCGCCACACGGCCGCCGCCCGCTGGCTCTGCTTGCCGCATAGCGACCGTATGAAGCTCGCCCCCCCCCCCCACCCGCCGCGCAGCGGGTAGCGCTACAAGTACTTCTGGAGCGCATAGTCGAGCATGGGTGGCGGGCGCCCCCCCCCTCCGTCCCCCCCCGGCGCCAGGGCCCCCCCCTCCACCGCCGCGGCCAGCCGCAAGAGGAGGGCCTCGGACCAGGGCGGGCCGACCGCCTGGAGGGCGACGGGCACCCCCCCCGCGGCGGTGGCAACCGGAAACACCACCGCCGGCAGGCCCGTCCAGTTGGCCCAAAGCGTGTACCGCATCAGCGTCGAGTCGGCCTCCACGTCCAGGCCGCCCGTCGCGGTGTCGGCGGGCACGGCCGGCGGCAGGCACCCGGTCGCGGGCGTCAGAACCACGTCCACGTGCCGGTACGTGGCGGTGGCGGCGGCCATGGCGGCGGTGCGGATGTGCTCGCCGCGGGCAATGTCGGCAGGCGTGAAGTCAGCGGCCATGGCCATCTTTGCTTGCGCGTCGGGGCCCATCCACCCGGCGGCGCCGGCGGCATAGACGCCGGCGGCGACCAGCCCCGCGCGGATATCCGACGCAATCTTTGCCGCGTGCGCCACGCGGACGTCGTCAAGGTACGGCACGGTCACGTCCACCACCGCCGCGCCGGCGGCGGCAAACGCGGCGAGCGCGTCGCGGCAGGGCCCGCCGACACTGGGCTCGCAGTCGTCAAACCAGGGGCGGTAGACGCCCACCCGCAGGCCCGCCAGGCGCAGCGGCACGCCCAACGACGCCACGTCGGGCGGCGGGGGTGACCAGCCGGGGGCGGCGAGCGGCTCCCCCGGCGCGCCCGCCAGCAAGACGGCCGCCGCGGCTGCCGCGTCGGCGGCGGTCCCCCCAATGACCCCCACATGCGTGACGGCCCCGTCCGCGCCGGGGACGCCCAGCGAGAGCCCCGCCACCGACACCGCCGCGAACGTCGCCTTGAGGCCCACCGCCCCCACCGCCGCGGCCGGGATGCGGACGCTCCCTCCCCCGTCGACGGCCAGCGCAAACGGCACAATGCCCGCCGCAACGGCGGCGGCAGACCCCCCCGAGGAGCCTCCCGCCACGTGCGCCGGCGCGGCGGGGTTGACCACCTGCCCGTGGTGCGCCGACACGGACCGGACGCCGACGCCCAGCTCGTCCATCTGCGTCTTGGCAATGGGGATGGCACCCGCGGCGGCCAGCGCCGCCACCGCCGCCGCCGCGGCGGTCGGCTGTGGGGTGTCGGCGGCGAGCGGCGACGCCGGGTGGATGTAAAAGCCCGCGCCGGCGGTGGTGGGGAAGCCCAGCACGTGCAGGTGATCCTTGACCCCAAACGGCACGCCGTCGAGGACCGACCGCGGCGTGCCCGCCGCGTGGCGGGCAGTCGACGCGGCGGCGGCGGCGAGCGCGGCCGCCTCCCCCGCGGGGGGGGGGGCAGCACCGCCACCAGCGGCGGGGTGGGCGGGGGGGGGGACCGCGCCGCCGCCGCCGCCGCGTAGGCGGCGCGGACGACGGCGGTTGGGGTGGTGGTGCCGCTGCGGTAGGCGGCGGCCAGCTCCGCCACCCCCACCGGCAGGCCCCCAGTCCGAAGCGCCCCTCTGGGGGGGGAGGGGGGGGGCGGCGGCCCGCCGCCGTCACCGGGCAGGCCCCCCGCCGGTGACGCCGCTGGGGACGACGCCGTCGCCGCCGCCGCCGCGGCCGCCGACACCACGACAGCCTCCAGCAACGGCGCCACGCCCGCATCCACCGCCGCCAGGGACGGCGCAAAAGACACGCCGTCCACACAGGCAGCGTCGCCGCCGCCGCCGCCGTCATCGCCGCCGCCCGCAGCCACCCCCCCCCGACGCGGCCGCGGACGACGCCCGTCAGCGGGCGGCGGGTGCAGCGGCTGCGGCGTGCGTGGCAGGTGGTCGTACGCGCCATTGGCGCGGAGGCCCATAAAGCCAGACTGCGTCAGCAGGCGCGCCCGGATGGGGGCACCCAGCCGGGAGTCGGTCAGCCACGCAAACGCGCGGAAGAGGGCGCCAGACAGGCGCGGGGCGACGAGGGAGCGCAGCCGGTAGCCGCCGTCGGGGGGGAGGTCCAACGCCCGGGGGGTGTCGGCGTCGCCCGCGGCGGCCATGTCGGTGGTGGGGGGGGGGGAGGCTTCCTCAGCGGCGACTGCCGCGCCGTCGTTGACGAGCGCGGTTGCCGCGAGGGGCGGAGTGGCGGCGGGGGAGGAGGCCATCGGGTGTTCGGGCCGTGGGCGTTAGGTGGGGTGGGGGGGGGGGGGGGGCGGAGGCAAGAAGCGGGCGGTGATGTCGTGTCGTGGGGGGGAAGAAAAGAGGGGCCCCTCGGGCGGAGAAGAACCGGGGCGATGGGGGGCGGTGGTCGGACAGGGGGGAGAGGGGGAGCGGGGGGCGGTGGTCGGACAGGGGGGAGAGGGGGAGCGGGGGGCGGTCCCTGACCAGAAGGATTGATATGCGGGGGGGGAGAGTTGGACGCAAGCGTTGCGAGACCTATGCCCACCCGGTGTGGGGCTAAGTGTCCCCGGTATGTCCCTTTGTGCGTGGCATCGCCCTTCGTGGGTGGCCTCGCCCTTTGTGGGTGGCCTCGCCCTTTGTGGGTGGCCTCGCCCATTGTGCGTTGCGATACCAGCCAGCGGGGATTGGCACAGCGAGCTGTGCGCTGGCCAAATCAACGAGTTCACGAGGTCGGTCGGTGTGGGGGTCGGCCCGTGCCCCCTGGCCACTGAGGGGGCGCCCCCGCGCGCTGCCCTCTGTGGCGGCGTTACCGTCCGCTCCCCCCCCCTGCCCTCCCTCGCTCACGCGGGAGTTGCCACCTTTAGACCAAGCCATGGTCGGTGCGCCAGCAACACCACCCACCGCCACCACGGTGCGGGCACAGGTGTGACGCGTTGGGGAGGGCAGGTGCGGGGGAGGAGGGACCTTTGGGGGGGGGGTGGTGGTGCCCAGAGGCGGGGGGCGCTGTGGTGGTCAGGCTGCCACTTTCGACCCACCGCGCCCAGACGGGCGGGGCGGGGCGGGGCGGGGACGCAAAAAACACTGTGGGTGGGCAGAGACAGTCACAAAGTTCCAGTGTGCGGGGCAGAACAACTGTGTGTGGGCGGGCGGGGGCACAGGCAGTCACAAGCGGGCGGCTCCGGGGGGGTGGGGTGTGCAAGACTAGCCCACTAGCGCAGGTCGACGGAGCGGCGCGTCTAACGCGTATCAAGAGGGTGGGGGGGGAGGGTGGCTACCGGGGGTGACCCCTGGCGCGCAATCCACCCGTCCCCGCCAGTCGCCCCCCCCTACACCACCCCCCCCCCCCGCGCTCCTCTCCCCCCTTCACCCATCCCCCCTTCCCTCCTCCCCACTACCTCTTTTCAGCAAAAAGATGACAGGCAGCAGCTGCTGGTGCTCCGCCGGCGCGTTGACTGCGCAATCCGCAGGTACCGGAACGTCAAGTCAAAGTACCCGACGCAAAAGGACGGGCAACAGCACTGGCTCCGCGACGTGCAGCCGTAGCGCCACGAGCCCGCGTCGCACGCCGCGGCGCGCGCGCCGCAGGTGCCCCGCCCCGACACGGCGCGCAGGGCGCCGCTGCCGCTGCCGGGTGCGCGGCCGTCGGGCGTCGCGACGGGCGGGGGCACCCCGCCGCCGCGGCCAGCGTTGTGGCCGCGGCCGACCGCGCGGGGCGCCATCCGCTGCGCCTCGACAAACCGCTCGGTCATTTGGGCGGCCGAGACGGAGGAGAAGGCGGCGGCGACGAGCTCGCCCATGTAATCAAACTCTGCCTGGTCACGGAAGCAGTGGTAGCCGCCCACCTTGGTCGTCAGGTCCTTGATCGACTTGATAAACGAATCGCGACGGGACGACGGCATGTTGTACTCCTTGAGCGCCTCCTCATTCGCTTGCACATAGTGCTTCCACTCGTCATGGAGGAGGCACACCTCTGACGTCGCCACTACCGCTGCCACGGGGCCGCTTGTCGCAGGCAAGCCGGCCGACGGACTGTCGTTGTCGCTGTCGCTGTCGCTGTCGCTTCCGCTCCCGTCATCACCACCATTGTCATTGGCAGGAGGTGATGGGTAGGGGTATGGCGTCGCCGCAGACGGACTTGCCGGCGTCGACGGGGGTCGCGCCGCCGCCGCAGGCGTCGGCTGCGCCTGCGCCGGTGTCGCCGGCACGGGCGCCGCCTGCGGCTGCCTTACCGGCACGGTTGCCGGCTGCACCGGCGCCGGCGCCGGCTGCACCGGCGCCGGCGCCGGCGCCGGCGACGGCTGCGTCAGCGTCCCGGGCACCTGGCTAGGGCTTGCGAGGCTGGCGTAGTTATCCACCGGCTGGGGCGCTTGCGGTGGAACCGCGTTCGGCCCCCCTCCGGCTCCCGTCAATCGGGTGTCAACATGGTGGCGCACCGCCGCCAGTCGCAGCTGAGGTGGCTCTGAGCACCCCCGGCTGGCCTGCACGTGGCGGCAGTAGACCCGGCGGACCCGCTCCACCATCCCCACGGCGTCATTGCCCTGCTCCTCCTGCGGCAAGGAGCGCGATGACAGGCTCACAGTCGCTGTAGGCCCCGAGCCAGCGGGCACTTCCCCCAACAGCGTCGGCAGCTGCGAGGTCGCCGTCAATGCTCCCGACACCGCAGACGCGGTGGAGGCGGCGGCCAGAGAAGCGACAAGGACGCCCATCGCCGGGCCGCAACGCCAGCGCCGCTGAGGGGATGCCGGCCGGCCACCACCGCACCCGACTGGCGCCATGAGCGGGCGCCGAGAAGATGACATGCGGGGAGGGCAAATGGGGTTGGGCAGGGAGACGGCAGGAGGAAGAGGGGAGCGTGGGGGTGATGACCAGCGCAATACGGGGAAATGCGCCTCCCTGACGGGGATGTTGGGGTGGGTAGTAGTGAGATCGACGGACGCGCAGCTGCCCACCGACCGGATCGGGGCGACGGTAGAGAACGCGTCGACGGTGGGAGCGATGGTAGATGAGCGCCGTTGGCGGCGGTCGCCGGAACCCCGTAGTCAACGCACGCGTGCCTCCTCCTCCACCTGCACTCCCCCCCCCCTTCGACGCAGGCCGACTGTTCATGGCCGGCCGTGGGGTATATACACCAGGCGGGCCCGTCCATCGGCTGCTGCGCACACAGTGGCTACCCTGTCCACCCCCCCCCCCCCCCGCCCCGCTCCCCTCTACCTCCCCCTCTCCCCTCCCCACTCCAACCAGTTGATGCACACACTCCGCTAGCGCCACTGCTGCCCACCGCGGCGGGAAACGGGGAGAGGCCAACCTCGCCCCTCTGGGGCGTGCGCGGGGGGGCGGGCGGCCGGCGGCCGGGGCACGTGGCTCCCCCTGCCCTCCTCCGCCCCCCATCCCCCCATCCCCCCCTCTGGATGCCGGCACATCCAGGTGCGCACGTACACGCCCAGGTGCGCACGGACACGCCCGATGGGGCAGAGTAAAAGGAGCAAGTGGGGGGTGCAAAACGGGGGCAGGGGGTCTTAACAGAGGGGGGGGAAGCTGCCGCTGCTGGGCTACGCGGCCATAGATCAGGGGGCTCTCCGGCGGTGGCGACAGGGAAGGGAGCCCGCCGATGGGCGGGCCCCCGCCGATGGGCGGGCTCCCGCGGGCGGGCGGGCTCCCCTGTGGGCGCGCTTCCAGCCGCGGCCGCGACAGGGCGGGCGGGCGCGCGCGCACCCAACCGCGGAAGCGGCGGCAACGGCAGCGGCAGCGGCGGCAGCGGCGGCAGCGGCGGCGGCAGCGGCGGCGGCGGCGGTGGTGCGCCCCCCGTGCACAGACCCCCTGGCCGTTGAGCCGGGCCGCCGGCCAACGCGGCAGCAGCGGCGGCGGTGCTATAGGCGGCGGCGGCGGCGGCCCGGCGCCGTCGCCGCGTAGCGTGCAAACAACGGCCGCCGCGCCAGCCGCCGCGGATGCCATCGCGGGCGCTCTCCGGCGACCGCTTGCGGCCACGGCGGGGCGGGCGCGGCAGGAAGGAGCGACAGCCGGCTGGCCGGCTGGCTCCCACCCACCTTTCCCCCCCGCCCCCCCCCCCTGGTCCGAGAGGCCAGTATTGACCGCGGCGGCCGCGGCGGGGCTGCTGCGGGGGCGGCGGGGCGGGAAACGGAAACAGCGTCAGCGGCGGCGTCAGCGGCAGCATCTGCGATAGCGGCAGCGCCGGCGCCGACACGGGCCTTTCCCTGCCACGCCGCGGCGGGTGGGGCAGTGGGAAGCGGCCGCCCCGATAGTCACCGATGGCGGGGGGGGGGGTAGGCCCCCCCCTTTCCCTCCCCACAAGGGGAGGAGGGGGAGGAGGTGAGAGGGTGAGAGTCCCCCGTATAGCCCGTGCCCGCCGGCCGCCTCATCCCCCCCCCCCCGATGATCAGTGCAACGGCGCCGAGGCGGACACACTGGCTGGTTGGCTGGCTGCCGCGATGGCGCTCCTCCTTCCCACCCCCCCCCCCCCCCCCCTGCTCCTTCCTCACCCTCCCTCTCCGCTTCCTCCCAGGCGCCGCCCCTGCCTTGCCCCTTGACGACCACACGAGGAGCTGGGGGTGCCGACAGCCACGCGTGCGGGGCCCATGGTGACCACGTCGCTGGCAGCCGCGGCAGAGGCGTGGCTCATGGAACGCCGCACACGGTTGGGCAGCCCCAGAAGGCGGGCGAGCAGACAGGCGGCTAGCGACGCTGGCGCCGCCTTTGCGGCGGGGGGCGGGCGGGCGAGCGGGCGGACGGCGCGAGAGTGCCCGCCCCCGCCGTGGCCCGACGCAATCCGTGGGCGTTGCGGGGGCGCGTCGTGGGCCGTGGCAGGCGCCACGGCTCGGGAGGGGGCACCACGCACCGCGACGCGGCGTGGCGCGGGCATCTTGGTCCTGCGACGCCTAGCAGGGGGGGGGGAGGGGTGCGATGGGGGGGGGGGGGGGGGGGGGGGGGAAAGTCAAGACGTTTGAGGGGGCTCCCTTCGAGAAGAACGCGAGCGCGCTCGCCACAGCCACCGCAAGGACGAGGTGAAGCGTGCGTCAAGCGCAGCGCGCCGCCTCTTGCCGGCCGCCACCGCTGCCTGCAAGCGGCCGTCAAACCAAAGGGGATGTGTGGTTTTCCCATCGTGACAGGCAGTGGAAAAGCGCACCAGCCCCCCCTGCGCACGCCTGCCGGCGGTGCTGGAGCTCCCACTGCAGCTGGCACTGCCGCCCGCCGGCACACTCACTCGCAAGGCTATCCCATCGCGAGCGCGTGTGTGGCCCGACCTCACCGGCATACCCTTCGCTCCCCTCTCTCGCGCACCACCCTCCTGCGCCGCCTCTTGCGGGGCGAGTGTCGAACTGCCGCCCGTGGGGGTGTGCGGTGGCGCTCTGCTGGCAGTGGGCCGGCTGTCGCTGGCAGAGAGTTCTCGGTCCCCGCTCCGCCCCCGTTTCTCGTCTCAGGTGGGCGCCAAGAGAGTCCAGCGTGGCGGTGAACAGTGCGGAAGGCGGCCAGCGACAGACTGTGCGCTTGGTGCCGATTTGTCTGTGCTCATGGCGGCTTCACACTGACACTGGAACATAATTATAGCCTGAAAGCGCGTTTGCGAAAACACCCTGGCCTTTTCATCATCTGGGCCTCACTGGGAGGCTACTTCAGGAGCATGCTGTACAGTCTTTCTCCATTGCTGTGACATCCTTTCTTGGGCACGGTGTCTAGTAACCAATGCAGGTCGACCGTCCTCTACGGTGCGATCAACGCATGTGTCAGCATTCGATCGTTGTCACCGACCAATCAGAGGGCGGAATCAAGTTACGATCCTTGGGCTTACGGTCGCCACAAAGGGTGCCCAACGATGGAGAAAGACTGTATCGGGTTCGATGGGTGCGCTGCAGCTGTGACAAGATATGCATGCTCCTTGTGCGATGCTGGCGGCTCGCCGGCACCACCGTTAAGATCGCCGCCGCCGCCGCCGCCGCCGCCGCCGCCGCCGACACGCCCACGTCCACATTCACTCTCCCAGCCGCCATCGACGGCGGCCGCGGCGGCAGTGGCGCGACGGCGGCGGCGGCCGGCGCTGCTGGGCGCGTGCGCGACGAAGACACCCCAGCCGCCACCCCCGCCGGGACTGGTCGACGAGTGGGCGACGCCAGCCTCCCCTTGACGGACGCGGAGTCAGGCCGCCCACACGCACATATGCCACCACCATCACCGCCACCCCCGCCACCGCCGCCGGCGTGGGGCGGCGCCGGCGTGGCTCAGCAGCCCGCGGCAACGGCCGCCGCAGTCCGCCGTGCGCTGCACATGCGCGCAGTGCGGCTAGGCGCCGGCCCATACACCGGCGCGCGGGGGGCCCAGCCAGCCGCCGCGCCGCCGCCGTCGCTGTCGTCGCTGCCGTCGCCGTCGACCATTACAGATGGCGCGACCGCGACAGCCGCCGCGGTGGGGGTCGTCACCGTCAACGGGCGTGGCGCCACTGACGCTGCCGCCGCCGTGGCGGGCACCGGAGAGCCAGGTTCCTTCCCCGGTGGCAGTAACGGCAGCGGCGGCGGTAGCTTGGCCGGCGTGACAGACAGGCCAATGCCTAGCATAAGCATCCGCACGCAGTAGCCAAAGCCATAGTAGCCGCCCCTCTCCCCCCGCCCAGCCGGCCACGCGCCACACTCGATCGGCGGCTATCCCCCCCCCAGCTCCACCCTCGCCCACCCCCCCCACCACCCCCTCCAAGCTCCAGGCTATCCCGCCGCGCCACGACAGCACCGCGACCGCCACGCAGCGGCCCGACGCGGACGCGCAGCGGCTGCCAGACACCGGCGGCGTGCCGCAGCCCGCACCTACCGCCGCCGCGGAGGGTATCGGTGGCGGCCTGACGGCCGCCGCCGCTGCCGCCCGCAGCCGCCCGCCGCCCCCGCACGGCCGCCGCCGCCGACGAAGACGACGTCGCTGCGCTGGCCGACCGCGGCCTCGACAGACGGGCGGCCGAGCGTGCCGCGGCGGGCGGGGAGAATGCGCGACGACGCCGCGGCTGCCGCGGCCCGCGCCGGCGACCGCGGGGGCGCCGCCGCCGCTGATGATGGGGCCGCCGCCGCGGGGGCGCCGACGCCAACGAGCCCCAAACAGCCGGCGGGCGACGGTGCCGCCGCCGCCGCATACAGCGCCGCTTCCGCAGCGCCGGTGGCCGTGTCGGCAGGGAGGGCGGCGGAGGGGTGCCGAATGGGATTGGAGGTGGGGGCGGTCGTAGCCAGCGGCCGCCGCCGGTGCCTCGCCGCCGAAGCTGCGGTCTGGTGAGTGGCGGCGGTGACACCAGTGGAGGTGGGGGGACCGGCAAAATGCGATTGCCCCTCCCCCTGCTCAACAGCACCCCCCCCCCTCCACCAACAACATGAGCAGCTGCCCCTCTGCGCACCTCCACCGCAAAAAGCAGGGCAATCACTGTATTAAAGCGAGGGGGGCGAGAGTGGGCATCGAATAGAGACAAGCAGCAGAGCGGAAGCCAAAGAGTGGACAGGGTCGTCAGGCAGGGCACATGATGCATAGCTGACCATCCACTTCCACCCCCCGACCCCCTCATCGAACCCCTCTACTGCCAGGCATCACCGTCGAACGTACCAATGAGCCTACGCTAAAACAGGTCCGTCTCATCCCGGGAAAACCCCGACAGAGAAGAACGCACCCACTTCACCCCCGTCAAAGTCTCCCCATCCGCGGCCGCCTGCCCGTCCGCAACGGGCGCGACGCCTGCCCACCCTAGCAGCGGCACCCACCAACCCCCCCCCAGGTTTTCTTCCAGAGGCCACCCCCCTCTCCCGTCACTCGGTCAAACGCAGACCCAGCTTTTTGCATTTTTACCGACCGGCCTCACAGTGCCCTCAGAGGGGGGTGCAGGGGACTGCATCCCACTTACCACACATGTACGGGTGGGGCTTCCGACAATCGGGCCCGACGCATGCGGGATCGATGCATCGTGTACGACCCCTCAGACCGATGTTCTTATGCTTTGCTTCCGTATGTACCTAGGAGAGAGAAGGGAGAACATCCATACGACACAAAAACTCGTATGTAGGACGCTCGGTGGGGGGTTGGTCTACACATCTGTCGTCGAAGAAACGACGCGGAACGTCACGAAGAAGCAGAAACGGCCGGTTCGACGACACGAAAAATACACCTCGGATCGACACAATACAAATCGAATACTCCCGCAACAGGACCGAGAGTTAACCGTATTTAAAGGGGGGTCTCTCGGGGTGGAAGATGGTGTGGTTTTTGGAATGTGGTGTAGTACCCTAGACTAAAGTCCAAGGAAATGAAATAGGCCATGTCCTCGATTGAATGTCCACGTGCCTCTCGGAAGGGACAGGCCCCAAGTCCAGGGCTTGTCCTGTCGACGTGCCCCTCACAACATCGTCACAGACAGCCGCATCAGCGGCGCGCCTACCGAGACCGCTCCGCCCGCCGCGGAGGCGCTGAGGCCGCGGGCGCAGAGCGGCAGCGGCGGGCGTACTGGTGAGGTCGGCGGGGGGAGGTGGGTAGTGGCTGCGGATTTGTTCGGAAGCATCACGAGGGGAGACCGCGGGAGCGTTTGTGGGGATGGAGGTGGGGTGTGGGGGGTGTGGGAGACGGCCGTGGCTGTGGCTGTCGTTCCGGGGGGGGGGGGGGGGGATGACGGGGGCTGCGGGCGTAGTGAGAGATGCGCGGCGACGGTGGCCAGCCGGCCTGGTGAAGGCTGTACGTGGAAAACAGAGCACGGTGGGCTGTGGTTCCCGTAGAGGCACCTCCAGCAGCCGCAACCGGAGTGGTGGGGAAGGCGTCAGTGGGTGGGGATTTTCTTCCGGAAAGCGTGCGTGGGAGGGAAGTGCGTGGGAGGGGAGTGCCTGCGAGGGAACGCATGTTGCGTACGCAATTTCTTTAGAACGTGTCTCTTATCTCAGAGGTTGCGAGGCCCGCGCTGGGCCAGAGACTGGCAACCAGAGGATGCCTCAGACTGTTAGGAGACCGTCTCCGCATGCCCACATGCCACCAGCGCTAAGACAGCTGTCCACCGTCGAACGCTACGTTAGATGGTCACAATCGCCGAGTGAGATGTAGTCGGCCTTCCGTGCGACGCGAACCGCATCAGCACCGGCACCCACGCGGGCCCTCGTCAACGCCTCCGAAAAGGGGGGAAGCTAGCCCACCCAGTGACCGGATCGGGACCAACCACGAGGCACATACCACGGGTGGCACACAATGCAGGAAAGCACCACGGCGCGCCGGGATGTTACGTACATGAGGTGACATATAAAAGCAAGCCCGCTCTGACCGAGGTTCCTGGCGGCCCATCCCGGCAGCCGACCCGCGAGAATGCGGAGAGCTTGGGATGGCCGGGCGGACGCCGAGTCATTGCGCCTCTCCACCCCGATTGACGCCCTCCTGCGCCTGTCCAGGTGGCACCTCCGCCATTGACCCCACGGCCGCAGCGCTGGCATCCCCCTCCGCGAGCGCGACGTCAGCAGCGTCTGCCTGAAGGGACTCCCCCTCGGCGGAAGGCTCGTCAATGGCGCCGGTGTCTTCCCGAACGGCCTGCCCCTCAAAGGGGGGCTCGTCCTCCGCACCACCATCCCCACGGGTGCTGTCCCCATCAGAGGTGCCGTCCCTAATGGCGGCGTCATTACCATTGGAGGTGTTCGCGGCAGCCGCGCTTGCAGCCACCCCGTCTGCGTCTGCTGTGAGGTTCTCCCCGGATGACAGAGGTTCACCTAGCCGCTCCGTGGCAGCCGCTGGGGCCGCTGCAGGCGCCGAGGCCGCGAAGGGCACCGGCGGCACGGCCGGTCCAACTGCCCCGTCGGCGGGGGAGCCCACATCGGAGGGCTTCACTGGCCCGGGGGCGGCCACGTCGAGGAGGCCCGCCGATACAATGGTCACCCGCTGTTCGGGTGCCCCGTTCACCAGCGGCTGCATCTGAATCCTCTCGGCCACGTCTAGCCCGTCCACGATAATGCCAAAGACGACGTGGTTGTTGTCGAGATAATCCGCCGTGGACGCCATCAGCACGTAGAACTGACTGCCAATTGGATACTCCGCCCACGCAAGGACACCGCGCGACGAGTGGCTGAGCACCGAGTGGCGCTCTGCGCTCACCTCCTCCCGAAAAGTGGAACCAAAGACGCTCCGACCCGTCCCGCGGTTGCCCCCCTGGATGACAAAATTGGGCACCACCCGGTGGAAGGAGTCATTGCGGAAGCACGCTGCGTCATCCACGCCACCCGTACAGGTTGCCAGCGCATGCCAGTTGACGGCTGACTTGGGCACTGCGTGCCCAAAAATGGCCACGGTCAGCTGCTCCGACGGCGAGCCAGGCTTGACCTGCACGTCGAGGAAGTACTCGCCGGTTATGCAGAGTGGGGTCTTCGAGCCAAGGGAGCCCGTCGGCAGCGTCCGAACGCACGGCGCGGACGACATGAGGGCCACCTGAGCGCTCAGGTCAGTGGTCTGCGACAAGGCACGATCCAAAGACACCACGGCGGAGGCGGCCGCGGGGGGGGCACCGGGGTTGGCAGCGGGAGCGGCAGCGGCTTGCGAGACGTCGGTTCCTTTCAGACCGTCGGCCGCCTCACCGCCGTCAATACCGGCCACACCGTCGCTACCGGTCACCTCTTCCGCAGTGGCCGTCCCGTCGCCATCGACAGAGCCCATACCCAGCGAAGCCCCTTCTGTGTCGCCCGTGGCGCCACCTTCCACGCCGCCCCCATCCCAATTGGGGTTGGCCTTCACGCCGTCGCCGTCGCCGTCGCCGTCGCCGAGACCGTCACCGTCGCCAACGGCCATCGACGCACCCGCACCCGCTGGGTCCGCCCCATTCGCATCCGCGGCGTCCTCGGCGCTACCGTCCGACGCCACAACCGGCGCAGCGGCGGGCACCACGTCACGTCCATTGTCCCCGCCCGTGGAACCCCCGCCACGGTCACCCTCGTCCGGCGGCGAGGCGTCCCCAGCGCCATTAGGTGGAGTGCCCATGCCCTCCCCCACGTGCCCTCCGTCAACAGGGTGTAATCTGGTCGTCACATCATCCTCAGGAGGCACCACCTCCATCCCCGGGTCGGCCGCATTGCGGTTCCTGGCTAACCCCGAATGGGGCACGGGGCGAATGATGGACACTAGTATGGCCGACAGGCTGGCCACCACCACCACCAGCAAGAACGCGCTCACCGGTCGCCGGCGGACAAAGCGCCAGCCCGAGGCGAGGTAGCTGCGACGAGACTTGTCGGCGAGATCGCCCCCACCGGGAAGGAGGCCGCTGTGGTCCGACCCGGGCAGGCGGCGGCGACTCGCCATGTCAGCGCGACCGCGCAGACGACAACGCCAACGACCAGGGATTGAGAGGCGGCTATTCAGGAGGAAGGATAGTTGGCGAGGGGACCACTAAACGTAAACGTTAGACTGCTCGTGCCAACAACAGCGGTGTGGTCTCGACGACAGCGGGGCGCCCGCCCCCAGTCACCGTCGCACGGCAACCGGTATGTGCTGTACTGTACAGGCTCCGTCCGGTCCTCTGACAGACCACTCCAACTAGCGCGTCTGGATGACGGACAACGTGACTGCCGTCCAACTGACTGTCCCCAGTCCAGGCGTCGAAAAACACAAGGTGGCCCCCTACACTTGACTGAATTGAGCAAATGATATTCATCAAGGCATTAACGAACGCGATTAAAGTGATTAGTCGATGGGGTAAGTACTTTTGGTTATTTGAATTAACCCTTGGAGGGTCGAATTCGACAGTCGTCAGACAGTCTACAAGCGACTGATGGCGCCACGCAGATGCTGACCAGGGCGGTGACCGCTAGCCACGCAGCAGGTCGCAGAGATGACCTGTCGTATTACCAGCCCGGTCCAGGGGCTCGCCCTGGCGCCTGTCCCACCTGTTGTCACGACAGCCGTGGTGGTGGTATTCTCGGTGGTGGCGTGGGGCGCCATGCCCGAATCGCGGGTGGGCGCTTTGGTGGGGAGCGCTGGGGACTGAGGGATATGTGGAGGGCACCGCAGCCGCCGACTGCAGCCTGGTGGAGGCCGCTTCTGTGCGCTGCAGGTGACGCTCGGTCGTGACGGCGGCGTAGGCCAGCCGGGCCACTCTCGTCACCACGACGACTTCCCCCACCCTCCCGCCACTGTCGTATCATCCCTTCAACGCTCTCCCCACTTGCCTCGCATTGACTTGGCACGCTGAGCGCGAGCAGCGGCGCTCGCGCTCGGTGCTGCCCCCTCTGCCATGCCGGTCTCTGCGCAGGCGGCCTTTGCCGTTTGTGCGGGCCTTCTCTTCCTCGTTGGCGTGCTTGACGCAGTGGGCGTAATCCCATTGGTCCTCCGGATGCTGTCGGTCGGAGCAGAGGAGGAGGAGGGGGAGCGAGTGTTGCGGCGGGAGCGGGCTGGCAGCCGTGCCGCCCTCCTCCGCAGCAGCCGCAGTGCTGGGAGCAACGACAGCGTCCGCGGCAGGGGCGTTGGTGCCAGTCAAAGCTACGCTTTCGGCCGCGGCGCCTCCCGGGTGAGGGTGGCGCAGCTGCAGCGGAGCTCTTTCAAGGGCAGCCGCTGGAAGGGGATGCTCTCGGACGAAGAGCGCATTGGCGGGTCGTTGCATGGCCTCAAGCCTCGTCGCGCCAAGCTGCGGGAGGTGGTGCAGGCGCCAAGTGTGGACCGACCACAGGCGTACATGAGCAGCGGCAGCTACTCCTCGGACGCCAGCCGTGGAACCAGCGGGTACACCTACTCAGACAGCCTGACAAGTTCGGATGAGCGCCGCGTGTACAGCACTGACGGGGAGCAGTTTGGGGACGGCAGCAGTGTGACGGCCTATGAGAAGGACGACCTACTCGGAGGCGACTACAGCACAGACAGCGAACTGGGCGGTAGCAGCGGCGGCGGCGACGGTCGCGGCCGGGGTGGTGGCAGTGGACTCCGGCGCTCAGGCAGCACGCTCTCCTCGGCCAAGCGAGGGTACGGCCATCCCGGCGATGGAGATGGCCGCTGGGTGAGCGGCTCCGACGTTGAGATGGGGAGCGGCCGGGTCGCCAAGGGCTCCTCTCGGCGGGCCACGTTCAGCACACCTGCTGTGGAGCAGATCCTCACCCCGCCCTCCATGCTGCCCGCCTTGGCACGTGTGGAAAAGGCGGTGATGGTGGTGACGTGGGAGCGGCTGATTGGCGCATTCCTGTGCGTGTGTAGCCTCCTGTCGCTGCTCGGCTCGTACGTGGCCATGAATGGCTTGCCGGAGCTGCTGTCACCGGGTCGACGCTTGACGGGGGGGGGCGCCGCGGGCGCGCCCACCGTGTTGCAAGAGGAGCAGTCGTGAGGAGCCGGCCTGGTGTATGTGTGTATGCATTGCGCTGTATCTACTTGCATGTGAATGTATGCTATGTGCGTTTCTCTTGTAAACAAGTGCGTTGTTGTGCACGCTCGGTCGGTGCGGTGCCTCGGTAGGAATGGTTTGGTCAAACGGTAGACCTTGCCCAACATCCCCTGTCGCCTTGCACGTGACACCCGTCGGCCATCATCACAACAATCGACGACCTATGGTGACTGCGGCTATTGCTGGGCGTGCGACCGCCCAGCAAATCAAGAGAACAGCAGCAAACAAGTCTGTTGAACACCATGCATGCTCCGTATGGCGGCCCGCCGCCGCGCCTGGGTCCGCAGCTCAACCATCATGCGCAACCATGCGCTTGTGGGTGGCGTGTCCTAGACCCACATGTTGGAAAAAACGCTTGCCGTTATCAGAACAGCTCCTCCGCCAACACCAGCGTGTGGTCCAGTCCGCACGCAACATCCAACACACGAAGCCTCTCTTCCGCAAAAAAGTACACCTCACACGGCTCCGACACGCTGCGGCGGCCAGCACCACGCACACACAACCAAGGGACCACCAGCGGTACCCACAGCACCCACCAACCACCAAAACCTCGTAGGAACAGACCAAGTTGGGGGCGAGTCAAAGCATCGCGAAGTCAGAGGCGGCACAGTAGTTCTCTTGCAAGACCCGCAACGGCAAGTCGTGACTGCCGAGACCACTCCCCGTGCGGGCAACACCTCGTCGATCACGCGGGCGCCGCAGCTCTGCACGGCGAACAAGAGCAAGTGGCCAACAGCGGCCAGCAAGCTCTCACCCTACTCTCCCCCTCCCCCCCCCCTGCACCCTAACTGCCCCCGCTGCTGACGCCCCCCCAGCTGCCTCCGTTCACGGACACACCTGGCAAAGTCATCCAGCCCGAGCCGGCCGTGGAGCCCCCCCCCCCAAGTGAACAGCCGCCCATCGTCGGTCACCGCCGCCGAGTGGATGCGGCCCGCCGCGAGCCGCGTGACGCCCACCCCCGCGCTCGTGGGCAGCAGCGTCGGAGACGTCACACAGTCGACGGGCGGGGCTGCCGCGCCGTCGGAGTCGGCGTCGGCGTCGGCATCAGTGGCAGCGTCGGCGTCGGTCGTGCCAGCACCGGCGCCGCGCCGGCGCCCCAGCCCTAGCTGCCCGTCCCCGTCCCACCCACACGCCCAGATGCCACCACCCGCCGACGGCGCTGCCGCGAGCAGGGTGTGCGCAAAGCCGGCGGCAGCCGTCGCCATGGGCGGAACGTCAATCAACCGCCGCGGGTGTGACGGTGGCGCAGGGGGTGAGATACGCCGTCCGCCTCCCCCCTTACCGGACGTCGCGACGGCACCAACCGCACCGCTACTCTTGACGGATGCGACCGCGTCGCCTCTGTCGCCGGCGGACGGGTCGTCCGGCATCGCCCCGCGCGCGGTGCCCTTCCCCCTCTTCCCCCGCCAACGCCGCGGCGGGTGGCCCGCCTCCCCATGCGCGTCACACCCCCACGTGTGGACTCCCCCACCCGCGTCCAGCCCGACGGTGTGGTCCATTCCAGCCGCGACACCCACCCAGCCGCCGGGACCGCCACCGCCACCATCACCACCACCACCGCCTCCACTACCGCCTCCGCCGCCGCTCACCCCCGCCGGCGCGGCCACGGGCGCCGGTACCCATCGGGCAGCCGGGGTGGCGGCAGCCCGCCCCAGCTGCCCATCCCCATTGTGCCCCCATGTGCACAGCCCGCCCGCCGCGTCAATGGCGGCGGTGTGGCCCCAACCGGCGGCAACGGCCGTCCACGGCGCGCCCGACGGCGATGACAGCGCAAAGGGGACCCCGTTGGCAGTGGCAGGGGTGGAGCGGTCGGCGGCGCCAGCGCCCAGCTGTCCCCGAACTGAGGTGCCCCACGCGGTGAGGCACCCCGACGCGGTCAAGGCAAATGCCGCGACGCCGCTGCCAGTGACGGCAATGGCGGCGGCGGGGTCCGCCAGCCCGGGGGGGGTGGGGACCCGCGACGGTGTCGTGACCGTTGGCACGCGGCGGTCGGGGAGGGCCTGGCCAGTGGTGGCGCGGCCCCAGGCGTAGATGCCTGTGGAAGGGCGGTGGGAACGCAAAGGCGTAGGGGCAGAGGCAGTGTATGAGGCACACACAAGCGAGGGGGAGACTGGTCAGGGCAAAACAAAATACGCAAGGAGAGACGGTACCCGGAAAGGCAAACCAACCCGTGCTGTACGGAGAAGGCGGGAAGAACACGGGTGCCCACTACCTTGGCACCTCTTCGCGCTACATTGGCAGAGAACGGGTCCTTACCTCCTGAACAAGTACGATACCACGCCACAAGGCACAAGAACCACAGCAGAGAAAGCAGGGACAGCAAAGAATAACGGGTGAGCGGGTGCTTTAGAAGAACACAGCTACCAGCTGTGTATGCCCCGCCTGTTGCCAACACCAGGCAGCCCAGCCCCCGTCCACGTCCCCCCCCTTCCCCCTCCGCCCCTTCCACACCAAACCGTACCATCGACGCCAACGGCGTAGGAGGTGTAGTGGCCCGCACCAATCGCAACCGGCTCGACCGGCAGGGCCACCTCGACGGGCGCCGCAGCAAATCCCACGGCCGTGGCGGCCCCGCCGCCACGCAGCGGCGGACCACCCGGGGGGGGGCCGAGCGCCCCTAGGCGGCCGCCACCGCCGCCGCTGCTGCCACCGCCGCCGCCACCACACCCGACGCCCAGCTGGTGAAACGCGTTCCACCCAAACGCAAATACGCGGCGCCGCGGCGCGGCGGCCGCCATTAGGCGACCGCCGCCGCCACAGCCGCCGCCGCCGCCGCCGCCGCCGCCGCCGCCCAGGCCGCCGCTGCTACCAACGCCGCCAAAGCCGCCGCGAGAAGGGGCAGGATTCCCGGCGCCCCCGCTGCCGCGCAGCACGCGGCAGGGGGCTCTGTGGACCACCGCCCGGCTAACCCCCTGTCCAAGACCCGTGCGGGACGCGCTACCGTCGGCTCAGTAAGGCCCAGTCGCCAGGGCTGGGATGCTGCCAAGTTGGTTGATTGTATCTGGCGATGGCGCGACGATGGCGAGGTTGGAGCTTGCGTGGTTGGAGCGGGTGATTGCGAATACGCCTGTACAACTTGATCATGTACCTCTTTAGATACTCATGTATGTACTGTACAGTACACGAGCATCATGACAATTACCACTTCGCGCACGCCCAGAGATGGACTGAGGGCCTCGCGATCCCTCGATGGGTGGCCAGCTAAACCTGTTGTAGCTGGATGGACCATGGTCCAAGCGCACCTCGCGGATGGCCGCCCTTCGCGCCGGGGGTGACCGTTTTTTGGCCCAGTTCAACCGCCTCGCCGCCCGCCGCCGGGCTGCGTACGCCGACGGGTCGGCGGCGGCAGAGTCGCCGGCAGACATGCTGGACATTATCCGTGGCGACCTGGACAAGGGGAAGGCGGGGGGCGTACGAAGGCGTCCGCCGTCGAGTGGCGGCCGACCTGGTTTTTCCTCCTCGCCGGCTATGATACGACGGTACGTCGCGCTGGGAGGGTGTTGACGGCGCCACAGTGATGGTCTGGGGGTGTTTCAGGGGCATGGGCTGCGCGGGCCGTTGGTCACCCGTGGGGTCACTGGTATTCTGACCGTGACTAAAGAGGCGCTGTGATGTCCATGGTCGCATGTACCCGTTCCCGTGAGACACACGCCCCCTATTGAAACATGATCACTCTGGTTCTCCGCAGGCCCACTCCAGTCCATGGACCGTACACGGGCTGCTCGACAACCCAGAGATAGAAGCCCGCCTGGCGGCCGAACTGACCGCCGCCCTCCCCCCCCCCGCCCCGGCAGCCTTATCATCGCCGCCCACCTGGTGGCCATGCCCTACACCGACGCCGTCTGGAAGGAGTCCCTCCGCCTGTACGCACCCGCCGCGAATGGCACCATCCGGCGGCTCGACGCGGACCTCCGCCTCCCGTCAAGCGGCAACGTCATCCCCGCGGGGACGGTCATCCACCTGCCCGTCCTGCCCGTCCACCGCAGCCTGGCCGCCTACCCGTCGGCGGCTGCCTTAGTGCGGTGGCTCCTGTCAACCGCCCGTGGCGGCGGGGGTCACCCGACCGCCGCCCAGCGGGCGGCGCGCGCAGACCGCATGCCCCTGTCCTCGGGCCCCCGCGGGTGTCGCGGCCAACACATGGCGGCGGTAGAGGCCAAGGCGCTGCTGTCTGTCCTCTACGCCCGCTACCGCTGGGCCCGCGTCGGCAAAGGGGCCGACGTGGGGGAGGAAAAATTCTTCACCCTCTCTACCTGACGGACCCGCCCCCCCGCCCCCTCTGGACCCATCGCTCCGCCCCCCCGCCCCCCGCCCCCCACCATGCCCGCTTGACTGCCCCACCACCAGCGCCGCTGCCCCCCACGGATACCACCCCGCAGCACACACCACTTGCCGCGCCCAGTGGGCCATAAACGGCCGCGGGGTCAGCAGCCAGCGCAGAGCACCGCAGAGCGCCGCGCGCAACGGGGCGGAGAAGGATAGACGGCGGGGCGGCCACTCCCCTTCCCATCCATCAGGCGCCACGGCGCCACACGCCCGCCCGCCCGATCGCCCGCCCGCCCACCCGCCCGCCTGCCCGCCCGCCGCCCTCCGACGTCTTCAAGCGACACGGGGCACCACCCCCCCGGCGGCTGCCGCACACCCACGACGCTGCCCGTCGGCGGCAGCGCTCGGGCGGTGGCCCGTGCCGGCGCCAGTGCCGCGGCCGCGTTGACCGCCTGCCGCCCCTGCCGCACCCCCGCGCTCACTGGACGGCGGGGAGTGTGGCGGCGCGCGGTAGCCGCGCCCTAGCCGTAACGTGGAGGGGGCGCAGCGCGAGTGGCCCGCGCCGCGCACCACCCGCTCCACCCCCCGCCCCCCCCCCACCCCCGACCCCCCCCCAACCGTCCAAAGGTAGAGTGCAACACCACGCCCTCACAATCCCGCCCCACCCTCCTCCCCCCGGGCGTGGGGGAAGGCTCACCCCATGGGCCGCGGCGTCATTGGCCGCTCCTCCGTGACGGGCGGGCACGCCCAGTCCTCCCCCGCCGGCCGGCCGCGGGACGGGTAGGACGAAAAGGTCGGGAGCAGGCGCGTCCCCCCCCCCCCCCCCCCCCCCCCCCCCCCCGCCGCCGCCGCCGCCGCCGCCGGGTCGTCCCGTCCCGGCAGCGTCGCGTACCCCCCCGCGTTGCCGCGTCCCAGGTAGTCGGCCGCCGAAAAGACCGTCGCCACATACGCGCCGGTCGGCCACTCCATGTCCGCGCGGCAGCTGCAGCGGAAGGAGAGAGGGGTCGCCGGTGCTGGGTGCTCCGGAGAGGGGGGGTGGGAGTGGCCGCCCGCACTGCACCCCAGGTTGGCGAACAGAGGTCGTTGGCCGCGCCTTCACGGGCACGTGGGCGCAGTGTGGGGGAGTGGTGCACGCCCTGGCGAGAAGCGCGGGAGTGCCCTCCCTATCGAGAGAGGGCGAGGGGTGCCCTCCCTTCTCGCGTCAGCAGCGGGGGGGGGGAAGAGTCCCCGCGGCCAGAGTGGATGGGTGCCGTGCGTGGGGGTGCACGCTCCCGCGAGAGAGGGGGGTGTGAGTCCTCCCTTGTCAGAGAGGGACGGGTGCCCGCCTCTTTGGGGTTGGCGACTGGGTGGGAGGGCACATCGCCCAGCGGCCGCCTTGCAGCTACGCTGCCTCTTCAGCAGAAGCAGTGGAGACTTGGGGTCCATCGCCGCCGCCGCCGCTGCCGCCACCACCGCCGCCGCTGTTGCCGCTGCCGCCACCACCGCCGCCGCTGTTGCCGCCGCCGCTGCCGTCGCCCCGCCGTCACTGGCCGCTGTCACCACTGCCGGTGAGGTCCGACGCGGAGGGGACGGCGGAGCGGGCGGCGGAGGGGGGCCGGGGCCGCTTCCAGGACACTGCGGCCAGTAGCTGCTGTTGAGGTTGCGGCAGCGATGTGGCCCCCCACCCCCAGCACCGTCGCAGCAACAGGCACCGCCGCCACAGCGGCGGCTCTCGACCAGCGCACCGAGCGGCGTGCCATACACATGCTCACGCGCGCGCGCGACCTAGTCGGCTGAACATTTGCACGGCCCTGATCCAGACGGGGGCGCCACATTGCAGCGGGGGCACGATTCAGTGGCGAAGGGGCGAGAATCCCCGACCCGCGTAGCAACCGCCACCCAGGCGGCATCTACGACCGCAGGAGTGGTCCACTTAACACCGCGAGGACGCCTGCCAACCTCCCGGCCCGGAGGAGCTCCCTCTGCCGGCCACTCGTACGTCAGCAGGGGCCGATGGGAAGGATAAAATCGCATCAGGAGAGGCCGTTGGTGCGGTTGAAACCGGGAGCGGCGTCGATGTGCCTCCTCACAGTTCCCGTCAAGAAAGTCATCACAACAGGCTTCAAAGCACCTGACAAACCGCCGCGTTGTCCTTACGGTTACATTGTCGCCGGCTAGTGAGGGCGCCGGCTCGTCAATACTGACCCAGACGGCCCCGGGCCATCTTGGATCAGCGTCAGCATCGACGAGAGACAGGAGGGTCTCGTCGACTTGCTGTGGTAGCCCCGTGTCCGCTCGTACGGCTCCGCGCAGCCGGTCATGTGACATCCGTCCGCCGGCCGGCCGCACGTGCGAATCCAACAGTGCCCGGCGGTGCCGTCGCGGCCTCTTCCCGTGTGGTGGTGGGCACGGGCAACGGAAGTCCTCTCCCGGGAACGGGCGAGCACACAGCCGGAGGGGACCCGTCTACCGCCCAGCCGTTGTCCGGCAAAGAGGTGTCGGAGCGCTGGGGCGGCAGCAGCCGCCGAGTCGGGTGGCACCACCAAGGAGAGGCGGCGCCTGCACGTGGCCACCTGTCTGTGTCTCTCTTGCGTGGTCTTTCACTTTTTCTATGTGTGTTGCCGCCTGTTTTCAACCAATGGGATGTGTATACTTTTAACTGTGCGACCGCTCCGAGCTGGGCGTGCCCCACGGCCCCACGGCCACTCCAGTGTAAATACCGGGCCGGGTCGAGCAGGGGCCGCTGCTCAGGGAGCGGGACCACCTCGATGTGGGCATGGATTGGTCTGTGCGCCACTTCAGCTCGAGCACGAAGCCCCACCGCGCGTGAGGAGAGGGTAAGGACACGCCTACTGTACCTCGGCGTGGGCAGGTGCACGCCCACCCAATGGCTGGCCAGCTCCGCCGCGTGGCGGGTGGTGGTTTACCAATATGCGTGTCACAATATTGTGTGGTGGTGCCCTACACCAGTGTGAGAGCCACGAGACACTGTCGGTCGGTTGCCACTGTCGGTTGGCGGTGGCGTATCGCAGTCGCACTGACTCCCTTTAGGGGTGGCCGGCTGGCTGGTCGTTGGCTCGGACCACCCCTACCCCCCCCTGCACCTCCCCGGAACTTCACCCCGTTCCCAGTACCGTCGTCACTGTGTCTCTGGCACCGGCACCGTGCCACCCCCTCTTCTCTTCCCTCTTGCCCGCCCGACTCACATTGCCACCACCTTTGTCCTCGCTGACGGCTTCACTCTCGCGGTCTTACCCACACACCCTCCCTCTCCCACCCACCACAGTCCCCTCGGCAGGATGGGGGCAGAGCACAGAGGCGGTCGTGCGGCTACTCGTTCCACCCGTGACCGATCGCCCGATACGGGCGAAGACCGTGGGGCACGAGCTACAGCTACACATGGGGCGGGCGAACGAGAGGCGGCCGGCAAGAGAAAGAGGCCGGAGAGGCAGGCCGGCGCCCGGGGGGGGCGCTCTGCTGGGCAGCGGGCAGTAGCAGTGGGCAACGGCAACAGCAACCGGGCCAATGGCAAGGATCCAGCCAAGGGTCCCGGCACAGCCGCTGGTCCGTCGGTGGTGCGCCGTGTGGCGGTATCCGGTGGTAGGCGTGTGCCCTCAAGATCCGCCAACGCACCTGTTTACGACAGGGGCGGCGACGGTAACTGTGGCAGCGATTGTGGCAGCGACAGTGGCAGCGACAGTGGCAGTGGCAGTGGCAGTGGCGACAGTGGCGACAGTGGCGACAATGGCAGCGGCAGTGACAATGCGCACGCTGGGGGTGGTCGCGGCGGACGAGTCGGTACGAATGACGCGACGCCCGGGGGCTGTGTGAGGGGGCCAGGGACCGCCCCTGACGGTGCCCCCAATGACACGGGCCGCCCCCGTGCACGCGAATCGCTCGGGACAACCCCCAGTTCACATCGACAAGGGCCGGGCGTCGTCCGTTCGTCTTGGAGCCGTGGAGACGAGGCATTGAACACCACTGCTGTGCGGGCTGTAGCGACTATTGGTGACTGTGAGGTCGTCGAGACCCCGCTCAATTCTGTTGGCCAGGAAGGGGCGGGTCTGGGTCTCGTGCGGTACGAGGACTTGGACGTTTTTGTTGTCGGCCGTCGACCACGCCGGTCTGCCCGGCTACTGGTCTCTCTCGCTCACGGGGCTTGGATTGTCCGTCAGCGATGGCTAACAGACTCTATCGCCGCCCGTATGTGGCTCCCATGTCGGGACTATGTACCCGCCGCTTTTCCAGGGGTCGTCCGCGCTCTTGCGGCACGCAAAGCCGGTCTCAAGCTGCTGGGGGGGCTGCGGGTGAGGATCGCGGACAACATTGTCATGAACCGTGCCGACATGCGCACTCTCGTCCATGTCGCGGGGGGTGTTGAGGACAACACCGACAGCGCCGACGTGTCTGTCTTGTGTGGCAGGCAGACGGGGAGAGATGGAGGTGGTGGGGGGGCCGGTGGGGCGACGGTACGTGGGGAGGTGTGCCGAGTCAACGAGAGTTGGCTCCCAGACTGTATCGTCCAGTGGCAGCGCCTGTCGTATGCAGGCTACCGGGTCTAAAGGTAGAGGCGGTGACGGCGGCGGTGGTTGCGGCGGTAGAGGCGTCAGTGGTGGTGGTGACACCACGGCCATTACCTACAGCGCTGCCGTTGGGGCGGGTGCCGTTTACGGGGCCATGCCTGTCACAGTGGTGCACTGGGTGGCGGTGGCGGTTGGGCACAGTGCCAGGGGGTGGCTGTGACAAGTGGTGAGAGCGGACCATGACAGCAGTAGGGGGGAGCGGTCTGAGTGCGGCCATCCGCACCTGGTGGGGGTGCCGTTGTAGTACCGTTCCACACAGTCCGTTGCTGTTTTTCCTGGGGCCGCATACAGCGCACCTTCACTATATAGATGCTTCACACAGTGGGGGGTACCCCCTGGCACACGAGCATAATGTCACACACACACACACCCTGTTTGGGGAACGCGTACGTGCTAGCCACAACACCACAGGGCGATTCATGACAAAGACGCAGAAAGAGAGATGACCAAGAAACAAACGCGACAGGTGGGACAGTCACGTGGCGAGGCTGGCGCCAAATACACACTCCGCCTGTGGTGCGGGGCACGGGGGACCGTCCGTAGGCCGTCAGGGCGCGGGAGAAGCAGGCGCCTGAGACGACGACGAAGATGACGACGACGGCGGCGGCGGCGGCCGCGGCGGTGGCGGCGGAATCATATCAGGTTCCAGCTTCGGAGGTTCCACCTTGGCGACCGGTACCACGTGTACCGGATGGACAGGCGGCTGCGGCCGAGGAAGCTGGCGCGGCGGCGGCGGCGGCGGCGGGGGCGGCGGCGGCGGGGGCGGCGGGGGCGGCCGCGGCGGCGCCGACACCGCTCCCGACGATCGACGGAGCGCCAGTCGCGCCGATCGACGGAGAGGGGGCGGCGGCGGCGGCGATGGCGGTGGCGGCGGCGGCGGCGGTGAGGATGACGAAACTGGCGACGGTGACGACGGTGGCGGTGACGGTGACAACGGCGGCGTGACGGGAGGCCAGGATGACGACGGGAACTGCGTCCGAGACACGCGGGACGTCGGGGGCCCAACACCCGGCCCAGAAAAGTAAAGGGAACGTGCCTCCCATGCCCCAGTGTCACGCGGGTGGCCACGTGCCTCCCATGCCCCAGTGTCACGCGGGTGGCCGCCTGGCCGCTCCGCCGCCCCCATCTCGCCGCCCGGACGGCGGTCGCCGCTGGTAGGCCGCCCCGCCGGGCCCGCCCAAGTGTTATGCGGGTGGCCGCCTGGCCGCTCCGCCGCCCCCGTCTCGCCGCCCCCGTCTCGCCGCCCGGACGGCGGTCGCCGCTGGTAGGCCGCCCCGCCGGGCCCGCCCCCGTCTCGCGCGCGCGTATCAGCCGCGTCCACGCAGCCTCGGCGGCACGCAGCAGGTCTGCGCACGCCGCCTCGACAGACCCAGAGCCGTTCTCGTCCCCGCCGCTGGTAGGCCGCCCCGCCGGGCCTGCCCCAGTGTCGTACAGCGGTCCTCCTGCTGACGCGACTACCGGCGGGCATGCCGACAGCACGCAGGGACACGGGTGTGTGGTGTGGCAATGGCAAGAGCAGCGAGGGGGGGGGGGGAACCGCCCGGACAGGCCCGACCCATCCGGATACGGGCCGCGGGGGTCACGCATCGGCCGCTTGCCGCTGCGCATATACCGCTGGTGGTTGTCCCGCGGGTCCATTGTGGCTACCACATGTGGAGCACCCTGAGGAGTTGTAATAATGGTGTGCGGGGGGTGGGGGTGGGGGCAACGGTCCTCGCGTCTGGCGGCGTCGGGCCGCGCCGTGCTCGAGTGGGGGAGGTCCGGAGGTTGGTACGCCCACAGCGGCGACGTCGATGGGAATCAGGATAGCGGGATGCCGTCGTGCTAGTGCTAGGTGCCACATGTTGGCCGATCCGAACAAGAAGACGAGCACATGAACACGAGGCCCAGCCAACGCCCGTGTCCTGGAAATCACGAATAGCGTGCTGTGACGCTCCTTTATTGGCTGTGGGGACCGTGAGTCTCGATCTGAACGCTGATTGGTCAGAACTTTTCTGTTTTCTCGTCCAAAATCAGTCGGGGCAGACGCGCCCCACCGGGGCTGGCCCACTCACTGCCCCGCCGGACACTGTCGGGGCTGGCCCACTTACAGCTCCGTCGGACACTGTCGCAACTGGGAAGATTTGCAACGTGGCCGATGGCCACGTTATGTGAATGTGTGCCAGATCGAGCTGCTCAGACACTGCTGACCCCAGCGAGCTCGTGCCCGCGCCAGCACCCGTGTACATAGCTACCAGTGTTCCCGTGATCACCTGCCCACGGCCGCCATGCTGACAGTCGGATCACAGTGGTCCTTTCGAATTCATGAGGTTCTTGGGTCTCCTGGTAGTGTACCGCTCTGAGCCGCTCTGAGGGGCACACCCTGAGAGGACCGGTTGCTGACCCTCCCGAAACGGGGCCAACCTTTTCGCATTGATTTGCACTGCTCGGGGGCTGGATCTGGCCCATGAGCGAACCCCATAACCTGTTGAGAAAATCGGTGAGGAAGGTGGTCCCTCACCACCCGCGGACGTCCCCTTCCGCGCCCGCCTTTGCCTTGGCACTAGTGCAGACGGACCGAAGGAAAGTTCCTTGTCCTCCCCCGGACCCCCGTGGTTAGCCCACGGGGCCCGCGCTCATAAACTCTCCCGGGAGCGCCCGCCCATCACACGATGGGCCTCACGCCCCCCTCCGCTCACCCTCCTCGGGATCCTTCGGCGGCCCTGCCGCCCGGGCATGCCGGTCACGTTGTCGCTCGGCCAAGCTGCTCGCGCCGGCGGGCGGGCGGCTGGGCGGCTAGCCCGCGCGGGGCTCGCGCGGCCGCCCCGCGCGGACAAGCCGCCCGCCCGGTCGCTCTCTCATCCGTTCGCCCTCTCCCGGCGGGCACACCTGCCCGCTGGGTGCCCTGCCGCGCACTCCCCCGCACCCTCACCCCCGATCGGTGACGTTTGCGCGGCGTGCGCTGGGCGACGGTTGTCCGGCTCCAATTCATTCCCGCGCCATGCCCACCCACGGTGGGTACAACCCTCCATGCACACAGCCTGCCGGTGGCCCACGTCCGCCCGACGCCCTGCGCTGTGGGGCTTAAACCCCGTCCCTTGTTCGAGCCGATTTTTCATGTTTGCGCGTGTAATCACGTGCTGGCAAACGCCGCGCACGGCTGTGTACGGGGCCCAAATTCGTGCAAGGATGCACGTTTTCCCCCGGTTACGTGCACAATTCACCGCATTCTGCTCAGAAAAATGCTGCGGGCACGCGGCGTGCGCGAGTGGATGCTGCACTTTTCCAAGAGGGCCGCACCACACGTGTCACACGTGTGCAAGCATACGGATCCTGAGCTCTGACAGTGTACCGAAGGCTGCACACTGGATGCAGGCGTGAGCGGCGCAGCCGCGCAAGGGCGTAATGGCTGATGGGGATCACTCTCCTCTGGCGATTTTTCGGGTACAATAAAAGCACACCTTGTCATCGATCGCGGTGCGTGGCAACTTGCTCATCGACTGCCGCCACTGCACTGGAGGTGCCACTGCCTCTGACGCCGCCACGGTCACCGGGCCTGAGCCCACGTCACCGACAGACACAACACAGTGCTCAATCGTCATGACCGACAGAGACCATGCATTGGCTGTTCTTTACGGCACCAGGCGGTCTCTCCCCACGGTGCGTTACCCTCCCAGCAAAGAGGGCACCGTGCGCAGGCCCTCCTTGGCTATGAGATAGTCCCCGTCGCGTGGCGCCGCCGCATATCCCACGCAGCTGAATGGGCCTGGGCAAAGGACGGTGGACTGTTGCATGTGTCATGGAGAGGGTAAAACGCGCGCACGGGTCCTGCCGCGCAAAGCGGGAGGATGCTTGAGGCACAAACAGCACCGTTCCATTTTTCACAGACTACCTCTGTGGACATCGACTAAGTGGCTCCGTCGGAGAGCCCTATGAACAGTGGGCCTTTGCATCTTGTTTATACACACGCATCCACCTCACACACTCAGAAGCGAACACACACTCGCGCACCGAGTGTCTACGCAGAACAGAGAAGAAACACAAACACGCAGACCAACAGCGAACTGCAATCACCAGCGCACCTGTGGAGCTACCTTCAGTCGAGCTAGGAGAACAGCCGTGATGTAGCTGTCTCTTTGCAAACTCAGATGCAGAGGGTCCGCCGTGTCAAGGTCCATATCCGTGAAGAATGAACACTTGACAAAACGGGATGAAGGTGGTGACTGAAGAGTAGTCTTCACAGTGGCGACACGTCCAAGTTGGAAGCTTGGGCCGCCGCGAACAGCCAGTTGTGGAGGCCCAAAGGCGTGGGACCCTCGGACACAGGAGACACGGCACGCCCTCCGCCCGCAGCACCCCCACCGAGTACCACGACGGCCACCGCCGGCACCCCGGTCACCGGCGGCACTACCACCGCCGGCAGCACCCCTACCACCGGCAGCACCCCTACCACCGGGCGCGTCACCACCACCAGCGGCATCACCACCGCTGGCAGCGTCACCACCACCATCAACATCGGCACCGCCGCCGCCGGAGCCACCATCACCCGCTACAACACGACAACCGGCAGCTCTGTCTCCGCCTTCTGCATCGGCCGGAGCACCGCCGCCGGCCTCCCTACCGCCGTCTCCTGCGCCGGTTGCAGCAACGACAGAGGTGTCAGTACCCCCAACCGTCTCCATCGGCGGCGGCACCACCGCGGGCCGTCGCGGGCCCACCAGCATCACCGGATGGCGAAGTGCCGACACCATCACCGGTGCGACCCGGCCAGCCCCTCCGGCCCGTGCGCCCTCGCCAGCATCTCCCGCGCACTCGACACCGCCGCCATCCCGGCCAACTGCTGCGGAACCGCGACCTCGGCCACCCACGACGGAGCTGTCGCCGACGACGTGAAGCGCACCACCTCCGAGCGACACGTCTGAATCCTCATCCTCTTCCAAGAGGGGGTTGTCAGTCTCGCGCCCCGCTCCCTCGACCATGACACGTTCGCCGTCCATGTCGCCAGCCTCGTAGTCGGAGCCACAGTCGGAGCCACTGCCATCGGTACTGCCCGGCCCAGAGGCGTCCTCGGCACCGTCCTGGAGGGTCATACCGACCTCGTACGTGCCTCCCTGGGAGATGCCGTGTGGTGCACACGCCAGGTTGCGGCAAAAGCAAATCCACGAGCCACTCTGCTGCCACGAGAGGTCGGGCAAAAAAAGGGAAAGGCCGTAAAGCACGACACCACCGTCCGGCCACCGCAGGTTGGGCACCAACTCCTGCACGAGGTAGAAGGGCTTCGCGATGGCTGAAGTCTCCTCCTCTTCCACCACAATCGCCGAGACGACCAAGTCGTGCGCCCTCTTCATCCGCTCCTGAACCAACGGAGACCGGAGTGGCCGCGCTGTTGTCGCCCTTGGCTTGGTGACCCCCGCAGAGGACACAATTGCCCCGCCGGCAGCTCGTGACCGGCGCTTGCCCGCGTTGGTGGCTCCAGCCCCTGGCCCGGCCCGCCCGGTCCGTCGGCGGCCGTCCACCGCCGGCACCCGGTAGAGTCTAAGGGCATCTCGGCCGTATGTCTTTGTGTACATTCAGGGTGCGAAGACCGGCAGCAGCGGCTGCTCCCTGACACGCCGCCTAAGTGGCAAGGCGCCAGGAGTGCAGTGGAATGAAGTGCAAGACAGAAGCGCGGATGCCTTTCATATTCTCGAAACAATATTGAGAAAAGCATTGGTGAGAGGCTGCCCAGAGCAGTCAGACAAATAGAGCGAAAATGAGGGGAACGACCCCTCCTCACACACACCGCCCCCCTCGTGGCCAGAATACCCGCAACACAACTCACTGCTGCGACTATGGGGCCGGCCCAACTGTCAGCGGGGCTTGGCATTGCTAGAACCGCTCCCCTCAAATGCGGCAGGCAAGACGGATGTCCTTCACCGTAATGGTGACACGCTTAGCGTGAGCGGCGCATACGTTCGCCTCCTCCCAAACTTCCGCCAGGTACGCCTCACCCGCCTGCTGCAGCACCGCCACCGCCGACGACCGCAGGAGAAAGCCGGGTACCAGGTCCTCTGCCATTTCGTTCACTTGGCGTCGAAAAGGAGACTTGCTGATGGCCACGTGGGTGGACTTCTGAAACTTCTGAATCTCCCGCGGCGCCCGCGTCCCCGGGCGGTACCATGGCCTGGACTTGGTCGCTTCTTCGGTTGCCAACCTGCGAGGTGCAGCGGGAAGGAGTTGAGCTGGGGCTCCCTTGCGCCGCCCCATCTTGAAAGGTGAAGGCGTGCCCGGCGCCCCTGTGGAGAGGCGGGCGAGTGCGGCGGTTCAGCGCCCGCCGACGTGGTGGCAGTGGGGGCCGATGGTGACGATAGAGGTGGGGGGCGATGGCAGTCGCGGCGACGGTGGCGTTCGTGGTGGAGGCCACCGCGGTGGCGGTGGTGACAACGACGGCGGCGGTGGCGGTTATAGTCGGGGTGGCAGTGGGAGCGCTGGTGGAGCAGCATCTCGGCAGCCAATTTGCCGCGGAGCCTCAGCCTCAGCAACCGGCCCGGGAAAGCACGTTCCAAGGGGAGGGTAGTCCGCGCCCGCAGTGGGGCTTGTCAGCAGGGATGGCAAAGGCTGCGTATGATCGCGGGTGAGGGGCTTTCCGCAGCCCCGCCCGCCCCGACTGGTGCAGCACGTAAAAATTCAAGCGCTTTGTGGGATCGGGGTGGCCCTGCGTCGGCGGAGGCTGACCAGGATAAAAGAGGTCATTGGGTATGGCTCTCGACGTGGGGGACGTTTTCAGAAAAATGTCCTTGGATCCGACGCCGTTGCGCAAAAACGATACGTAGGGGCCGAAAGATGTCGAGCGAGCGAGCACTCCAGGAGTCGCAGCTGTCGATGTTAGCGCTTTATTGATGACCCCCAGCCTGTGGGACTGAGCCAGTTGGCTCCCTCCGCCGTCCAAAATCAGAGAGTCAAATGCGCACCCAAGCCTCTTGGCCTGGGATCCCTCTCGCGAGCTCTTGTGGAATACTCCTAGCTCATGCATTGAGCGCTTTCACGACAGACACCCCCTCCTCCCTCCCTCACGTTGCAAGGGTCGTGCAGGAGGGAATAGGCCTCCGCGCTGCCACGTTACTGGCGACGCATGGCCACTCACGTATCGCCAGCAAGGGATCTCCGCGCGCGGCGGCGAGCCCAACTGCACGACGCCAGGGGCGCACGTCACGCAATCTCGCTCCCACACCGCCCCCGCCCCAGCTGACCTCCATGCGGACAGCCGGGACACCACCCGCTCGAAGGCCACGAAACCAAGTCACCGTATCCCCTGTCCCCGCCACACACAGCGCTTGCAGCCGGATCCGGACATAGCAGCACCGGCCAGACGCCGCGCTGTCGTCTTTCACTTTCAGAGGCCCGCCCTGGGCACTACTGTACCCACTCTCCTCACGGCCGCCTGAACGCTGGCTGCCCCTCCCGTATCCGCTGGCGGACTTTGCCCGCCTCTCCCGGGCGCCGCCTGCGCTCCCCACCATTTCGAGAGGGCTGCCTGCCCCCACCGACTACGAACCACCTGTGTGCATTTGCCGGGCGCTGCCTGACCCTCCCCGCAATCACCCCACCGGCGTGGCGGTGGCCACCTCCACCGACCAGGCGGCGACAGCCCGCCTATCCCGGACGCTGCCCTCCCTCTCTACCATTACCTTGCCGCTGGCCCACATACCCTCACCGTGGTGACTGCCGGCCTCTCCCGACCACTACCCCCTCACCTGACTGCCGCCTAAAGACAGGCCGCCCCTCCCGTCTCCGCCGCAGCTGCCCGACTATCCAGGGCGCCGCCCACACCGCGACACGACGTGGACGCAGCCCTCAAACTCCGTCTCCGCGGACACTGCCCGCCTCTCCCAGGCGCTGCCAACCCCCCCCACCAGAAAAAGAGGCTGAGCGCCCCGACCGACGACGAGGCAACTGCCTGCTTCCGCTTCCGCCGGGCGTGGGCCCCCCTCCTCGCCGTCACCCTGCCGTTGGCCACCCACCATTCGGCGAGGAACGCCCCGTCTGTCCCGGGCGTTGCCCGCCCCCGCCACCATCACCGTGCCGCTGGCCCACACCATCAAGGCGGCGACTGCCCGCCTCTCCCGGGCGTGGGCCGCCCTCCCCGCTGTCATCGTGCCGTTGGCCGCCCCCACCGACGCGGTGGCGACCGCCCTGTCTCTCCCGGGCGCTGCCCGTCCATGGTTTGATGCCTCCACCACCTCGGACCGCTGACTCTACTGATGCCGTACAGAGCCTAGAGGTTGCAGGCCTTCATATTGAAGGCAGGGAGGGCGGCCCTTCAGGTGTGGAGGCTGCCCACGACGATGATAATGGCGACTTGGGCGGTGCTGCAGACGGCGCGCTTCCTGTCGACCGCCATGCTACAGGCACTTTCATAACCGGCCAGCGCAACTGCCCCCACCGCGTCGCCCCGTCGGCGGGGGGCGTCGGCATGGCGGTGTGAGCAGCGTTGACGCGCGACGGCGGGCCGACTGCGGGGGAAAGAAGCGACTGGCGGAAATAAAAATTAGATACCAACGTAGGTACAGTATCCACGGGATATGGGCTGTAGCCCCACTGCGCCGGTCGGTGCACCCCGACGCGAGAATGTTCGCAATCAGAACTGATATGCAAAATGCACCAACCCATTGCTCTCCGATTCCAGCTCCCTAGTATTATTCAGAATACATCGGTATGCACATACCACACCATCACGGTACAATTTCCCCGAGGTGATCGCGCAAAGCATGCACGCACGCACCGCGACCACCTTTCCATGTGCATTCTTTAGGATACAGCCATTATTCGGTTATATGCGGCTCGATTATATGACAGGGTCACAAAATCAAGCTTCCTCGCCCGAGGGCGATTCCTGTTTTCCAGAGAGTTGCTCCATAATGTTTTGCGTTGGGCAGGACTGACCGTGTGTGCGCCTCACCGATTCGGCTCATCCCTCTCGCTGACGCCGCCGCCGACCATCACCATCCGGAGGGACGCCGCCATGGTTATCGCTGAGGAGTGGGAGAAGGTCACTGCGGTGCAGCTGGCCAACTGCTGGCTCACTGCAGAGGTCTTGCCGGACAAGGCAACCGCAGAAGTGCGCCGGCAGCTGCACGGGGTCGTACCTGTGGCGGATAACGTCCACACTGACGCTTCTGAGGTGGTAGCTTTGATGGCTAACAGCCGCTTGTGGGGCAATTTTGAGGGTGTGTCTGACAGTGAGCGCTTCGTTGCTGCTGAGCAGTGGTTTGCTGCGGAAGGTGATGTGGAGGCGTTGGATGAGACGGTCGACATGGCGCTAGGGGAGGGGGAGGACGAGTGCGAGGAGTAGATGCCGTCGTGCTATTATGGTTGTGACTGGTCGTGCGTAGGAAGCAACTTGTGCGCCTGACTGGTGCGCCCTGCTCGCATCACCCTTGACGCGGATTTCTTGCGAGCGTGTAGTTTGATCGGTCGACACTGCTGCGACGCCCGGCGGTGTTTGTCAGTTCACGCACTCGTTGCGAATCCGCTGTAAATGATATTCCGATTTAACCCCTAGCCCCCCTTCATATAGTCGAATAATGACTGTATGTACTGTACTTTACGTACGCGCGCTTGCCCGCTCTGCCCCCCCCGCTCCCCCCGCCCCCCCCCGCCTCTCCTCTCTCAGTGCGCGCGCTCGTCTGCATCCCCCCCCCGCCCCGCCCCCCCCCGCCCCCCGCTCTTGCACACTTTCCCCCCGCCCCCCGCTCTTGCACACTTTCCCCCCGCCCCCCGCTCTTGCACACTTTCCCCCCCGCGCCCCGCTCTTGCACACTTCCCCCCCGCCCCGCCCCCCCCGCCTCCCGCTCTTGCACACTTCCCGCTCCCCCCCTTTCCCCCCCCGCCCCGCCCCCCCCGCCTCCCGCTCTTGCACACTTCCCGCTCCCCCCTTTCCCCCCCCCCCCCCCTCCCCCTCTTCCATCCTAGCCAAGACAAGGGGAGAGGCAGGCTAGAGTGGGCCTTCAACCGGTGACGCCCTGTGCGTAGCCCGGTTGCCCCTCGTCTGCCTCTTTCCGCCCGCCCACCAACTCCTTCCCCCCCTCTCCCACCCGGCTCCTCCGCCTCTCCTCCCTCCACGCCGTCCCCCCCCCCTCCCCCCCCAATCCCGGCCAAGTCGCACGGCGCCTGCTGTTCTCTCCTACCGCAGGCGTCTCACCATGGCCGACGGTGGGTATGATGGGCAGCGCGGTGGTGGCGGTAATACGGGTGAGGGTGCGAACCCACCAGCCCGTCTTTCTCTGGCGGAGCGCCGACGACGCGCGCGTCGTAGCGCCGCTGCGGCCAGCTTGGCCGCACCTGCTGTCGCCGACCAAGCGCGCATGGGGGCTGGCACATCATCCACCCGCTCTCCCGTAGAGGATGGCATCGGTGGTGGTGGTGGTGACGGTGGATCATGTTCATCGGCGTCGTCAACGCCTCACACCCCCGACCGTCAGGTGTTCCCTACTGGGGAAAGCGCTGCCGATGGTGGGGCGGATACGCCTGGTGTTGGCGAAGGCGACGATGTAGAAGTGAAGCGGGAGGACGTCCTGGCGGCTCAAGTGCGCGGCATCGACGGCCTTACAGCCGGGATTGGTGAGGCTGCGGTCGGGACCAGCATGTTGTCCTCGGGGTGTCGCCAAGAGGACGTGGCAGCGCGCTCGCCTCCGCCGCCACCGCAACGTGCGCTGGCGGACATCATAGCTGCCGGGATGGGTGTCCTGGCGTCGGGGACTCGCTTAGATGGTGCAGGACAGGGCATGCCGCCGACGCCACCTCCGCAACAGGTGCCGCCGCGGGTGCCACTTCCCCCGCTGGCGTCGTTTGGCATGGCGTCAAGGCCAGCAGTGCCGTCTGGTGGTGGGTCGGACGAACAGCACCGCCAAGAGGATGGGAGTGCGCGTGGCCAGGAGCCCCCTGTGCCCCGCCCGACCGCTACAACGGTGAAAGTAGGCGGCGTGCCTGCTCCTGGTGGCCCGCCATCCACGGCGTGTGCGCGGTGTCTCGAGACCCCCAGCTGGGTGGGAAGCCCCCCGCCATATGAGTACAAGAAGGGGCAGACAGCTGACTCAAGCCTCAGCAAGACCCTCGCGAAAAGGGTCGATTCGTGGAAGCGCGGACACCCCCCCGTCAAGAACGCGTGTGGCTGTTGTGGGATGCGGTTTTGGAAGCGCCTGGACTGCGTGTTGCACGAGGTCGCGTGCAGGGAGTTTAAGGAGTCGTCTGCATTGTCAATACCGGGCAGGCTGCCATCGCGGGACAGGGTGTCGGGTGTTGGGCATATGGCTGGCCCATCGGAGGGACGTATCGTCCGCCCAGTTCACCTTCGGGTGAGCGCTGTGCGCGGCAATGCTCCCCGCCACGGCCACGGCGATTCTCCTAGCCACGGCCACGGCACTTCTCCTCGCCACGGCCACGGCACTTCTCCCCGCCACGGCCACGGCACTTCTCCCCGCCACGGCCACGGCGCCGGCCCCCGCTACGACGACGACGGCACTTCTCCCCGCCACGGCCACGGCGCCGGTCCCCGCTACGACGACTACGGTGGTGCTCCCCGCTACGACTACGGTGGTGCTCCCCGCTACGGCCACGGTGGTGCTCCCCGCTACGACTACGGTGGTGCTCCCCGCTACGACTACGGTGGTGCTCCCCGCTACGACTACGGTGGTGCTCCCCGCTACGGCCACGGTGGTGCTCCCCGCTACGACTACGGTGGTGCTCCCCGCCACGGCACGGTGGTGCTCCCCGCGACGACTACGGTGGTGCTCCCCGCTACGACGACGGTGGTGCTCCCCGCTACGACTACGGCGGTGCTCCCCGCCACGGCCACGGCGGTGCTCCCCGCCACGGCAACGGCGATTCTCCTCGCCACGGCAACGGCGATTCTCCCCGCTACGGCAACGGCGAATCTCCCCGCTACGGCAACGGCCACGGGCCTGTGCGTGAACCATCTAGTCCGGCGAGTCCTTTGGGGTCGCGTAGCTGGGGGGCCAGGGGTCGGGGTATTTGAGTGACGTTGCAGTCTTTTTCCATTCTTATCACATCCACTCTTGGGCCACGGGGTCTTGGCCACGGGGTCTAAGAATGAAGGTAGGACGGCTATCCGGAAAAGGTGACAGTTCTTGCTATCGTGCTATCGTGCTTATCAGGGGAAGTTTGGCGCCGCGGTCACCTCCACCGCAACCGCTACCGCCACCGCCGTCGGTGGAGCCCCACACCCCCCCCCCACGAAGCGCGCCCCGATGGCCGCCCGTCCGCCGCCCATGCTGCCAACAGGTGCCCCACACCCGCCACCGCACACGCCACCACCCACGACGCCGAGACCGCCGCCGCCACCAGTTCCCGCCTCGCCGCGGCGCGTCGCCGTCGTCGTCGCCCGCCCGTCGCCGACGACAGCCTTGTTGCGCTGGGTGGGAGTGGCGACAGCGGCCGCGAGCCGCCGGGCCCAGCCCCTGGCCACGTGGGCGCCGACCCGCTGAATGGCATGGAGGGGTTCATCACGTCGCCGCGCTATCTCGAGGGTGCGTCCGCAGGACACAACTACCACTGCTTAAACAACAGCACAACCACCCCCACCACCCCCCATGCTACACACTCTCCCACCCCTCCTATCATCCCCGACATCTACGGAACACCAAAAGCCCAAGCACCACCCCTTCAGACACTCTCATCACCAGGGGTAGGCGCACCGGCGCTCGGCATCCCACCAGGCGCAGGCGCCCACAGACCGTCAGAGTGCAGCGGCGAAGGCTGCGGAGGCACATTGGCCGCAGGCCTCTCCCCAGCACCAAGCACACGGTCAGTCGACAGAGCCCACTCCATGGCCGGCGCCCCACCGACCGCCCCAGGCATCAGGCCCGCTGCCCGTGCCGCACCTGCTTTCCGGCACCTACCGGCCGCCACAGACATCAGGCCCGCGGCCCGTGCCCCACCCGCCGCCACCGACATCCCGCCAGACGCCAATACCCCACCTCTGACCGGCGCTGCCACAATGCCACCGGCCGGCACCGCCCAAGCTGGTGCCACACCACCGGCCGGCACCGCCCCAACTGGGGCAGCCATCCTAACTTCCTGCGCCGCCCCATCTCCGCCACCGTCAGGCGACTCTCCACAGTTGGTACCCACGGCCCCGGTAGGAGCCCCCGCCGCGACCACCGCGAGCGCCTCAGACACCGCTCCCGAAACTCCACCAGATTCGACGCAGTGCTTGCCTGTGCGCTTGCCGTGGCCTGCATGCGAGCAGCCAAGCCGTCGGCCATGCCCGCGTTCGTCGTGACCAGGCTGGTCAGATGGTCTACGGCACCCTGGAGCCTCACGATCTTGCCATCCATAGCCTTGACAGCCGCAGTAATGGCACAAAAGAGCGATTTCAGGTCGGTCCCCTCTGCGTTGGTGGTTGGTGAGGCGCCGTCCAGGGCAGTGGCGCCCGCAGCAGTCATTGCTGCCGCAACAGACACATCCCCAGCCCTCAGCTTCGGGGATGGGGAGCGGGAAGCCCGTGGGCGCCTTCCAGACGGAGCTACAAGAGCCCCTGCCGGAGACCCCCCGCCACTCGATACCCGTCGCACGGAAGCCGACGCGGGTGAAGAGGGAGATACATTCGGGGTCGGGGTGTCCGATGGAGGGGGCGCGATGATCAGCGGAAAGCCCATGCCGCCACCACGACCTCCACGACCTCCACGACCTCCACGACCTCCACGACCCCCACGGCCCCCACGAATTCCGCGACTGCGACCGCGTGAGCCGGGAGGTAGAAAAGACGATCCGTGACCGACAGCTTGCTCTCGCCCATAGGCAACCTCTTCCTCCAAGGGACTCGGCGACGACAGCGTCCCGCCACTGACTGCAAGACCACCTCCCGTCGAGTCGGACGGCGAACCCACGGATGGCTCACCCGTCGCGTGGGCGCTCCCCTGCAAAGGGTGCGCGGCCGGCCGCGGAGCTGGGGGGAAGAAAGAGCGTGGTGGCGGCGACGGAGGGGGCGGGGGCGCAGGGGGAACGGCAGCCGCTGCAGCGACAGCCTCTCTAGACGCGCCGCGCATGAGGCTGCCGGTCGACTCCGTACTCGGAGTGTGGCCCGGCACGTAGTGGGTGTTGACACGATGGAGCTGGTCGTCTCTTGGCTGCTCCCAGGCGCTAGCCACCCTCCGAGGAGGGCAGCTCCACGCGGGTGCCAGCGCTACCTCCCCTGCAAACCCAGGAACTGGAGGCGGGCCCCGGCCTAGCACAGGCCCTCGAACAGCGGGGGCGCCCTGCCGCACGGGCGTCGAGAGTGGCTCACCGCGGCCATCCGTGTCCTCTGCGCCCGGACCACGGCCACCGGAGTCGGACATGGTGAAAGAAGAATGGGAAGGAGGGTTCACCGAGGGAAGGGGAGGATGTAAACAAAGAAAAAAAGGTGCCTGTGGTGGCAGGGTGGCCGTCGATACAGAACGGATGATGGAAGGGGAGCGGGTGAGTGGAAGGAACATGTGACATCAACAGAGTCGCTTATGAACTCTCGCACACTGACGCTTGGCGCATCGCCACCTTCTCCGCTCCACCCCACCCCCCCCCTCGCCAGACAGCTGCAACGGACGTGTCCTGTCTCCCTCCCAACGCCGTGTCCTCTCCCCAACCCGCCCATCCAGAACCCTTCGCCCTACCGTGCGGCACGTACAAGGCAGCACCGCTTGCGATCGACGTTGCACCTGGATGGTGTGTCGTGGCCGCCCAAAATGGCGCACGGAAGCACCAGCACCGCTTGCGTCGTCGACCCACTTTGCGTGAGTCGGCTTCTTGTAGCCGCCCAAAATGTGCCAACGGAAGCGACAGTGCCGCTTGTGGTCGCCGGCCCTCCATGCGTAGGTAGCTTGTCGTGGTCACCCGAAAGGGCGACAGACAGGAACAGTGCTTTACGCGTGAGACTGGGGATGAAGACTGGGGATGAAGCCCCCGGTAGGGACGTAGCTGTCAGGGCAGCAAACGCCGAAGGACGGTACACGTAGCGTCCAGGAGGACCTTCGACGACGACAGCAACCAGGCTGACGGCAAAGGCATACCAAAAAGCATTCGGCGGGGGCGCTGACCACGGTGCATGAGCACCCACGGTGCATCCGCGCGGCGCCGACCCCGGTCACGCCGACGGTGGGTGGGAGGTCGCTAGGCGCGAGGACACCTGCGCGTGCGAACCGGCCATGAAAGCAGTTGCCACCCAGTATTGTGCGCACCAAACTGAGCGATTCCGTGTCCGCAGAAAGTTTCCGAGTTTGGGCCGAGCCAATCAGATGTGCTGAATCACACCATTTCACCGGACTGTCTGTTTGGCAGGCGTGCGACTTGGCGCACCAATCGCGAGAAGTACGCGTTTTGTGGTGTCTGGGGTGACGCCACAAAGCAGGCTAGCGCCGAGCCAACCCTGAAGGTCCCCGGATTCACCTTGCCCTCTACTGTACATGAGCTACTCTCAAAGTTGCTTGTCACTTCGGAGTGCCTCTTCTGTTCTTGGCCACCTACGACGGCCGCATGCTGGCCACCTGCGGACGCAAGCAACGGCATCCCCATCATGGGGAGAAGATCTACCTGGCCGGGCTCCTGCGGCTACAAGCCGTGCCAGCGAGTG
>CM020620.1:2813602-2847743 GCA_009829735.1 Pyropia yezoensis
GTGAGCGGTGGTGTACGATGGTGTACCGGCGGTCACTACCAGGTCACTACCAGACCTGCCAGCCAGTCGCAGAAGTCGCGTTGCCTTGCGCCGCCAGTCCCGGGCAGATCGTCCTCTGCTCGCGTCTGTGGTATTTGGGGGCGCGTGGCCTCCCCCAAAGCAAAGGAGGTGCTGCAGAGGGGTTCTAGTCGGTGCCTTTTTCCTCTCCCCACCCTCTCCCCACCCTCGCCCCTCCCCGCCCCTCCCAATTTCCCGATCTAACCTGTGGTCTGAATTGTGAGCTGGTCGCCCCGTCACAGAATCCGTCGGTCCCATGTTGCCGACCGGTGCCGCATGACAGTTCCGTGGACGGAAGAGGGACAGCTGCGGCTTCATACGTGACTGACCCTGCGACGCCGTGATCATTAGGTTACGAACCCGCAGCAGCAGGCCACCCGGGCTCCGTAGCCCACACATGCACGGGGGGGCCTTGCAAGGGGCGAAAGGCACGGTATGTATTGTAGCAACAGGCCACCCGGGCTCCGAGGCCCACACATGCACGGGAGGGCCTTGCAAGGGGCGAAAGGCACCGTATGTATTGTAGCAGCAGGCCGCCGGCAGCGGAAGCGAAGAGGCGGACATGGTATTAAGTGATCACCAAACGCGACAGAGCGATGCTGGGTGCGGGCGCGTGCATAATACACACGGGAGGCGAGTGTCCCTGCACTTGTGGCAGCCCGTATTCCGGCGTGGGTGACGTCGGGTGTGGCGCAAACGATTTGGTCCCCCGCCACACAGGTCTCTTGCTGACACTTGTGCTACATAGACGCGTGCCGCATTCGGCGGCGGCACCCCCGAGATGATACGGGGAAGGTGACCCACGGGGAGAGAGGAGAGAGGGGGGTGAAGGGGGGGGGGGGGGGGGGGGGGGGGGGGGGGGTGTCGCCAGGAGCTCGTCTCGAGACAAGGAACGACCCAGCGCGGCAGGACAGCGCCGTAACTTGTGGGTATGTGGCATGCAGGACCGGGCCTTAACTGGTGGGTACGGGCCAGGACCGGGCAATAACGTATGGGTATGGGCGTGCAGATCGCACGTTGCGGTGCCCGCTTCGGCCCAAAAGTTGTGGTTTGTGGAACGGTCTGTCAGGACGGTGTACGGTAACATACGGGGCTCCACTGCAGAAGCAAAGCTTGTCCGAGGGCCTTGTCCGTGAGCCTTGTTAATTTCTCCGCGGACGAACCTCACAGACCACAATCTCCCGGCTGTGGCGCGCCCGAGGATTTGCACAGACTCGCCACGACCCCCACGCTACTCTATACGTCTCACCTGGAAGGTGCTCACAGACTCAATATGCATATCGTAACATATCACGTTTCGGCCGGCCACGTACTTCCCTATTCGTACCGTGTGCCGGTCGATGCCCGCGGGTGCTTGGCTGGGTAGGCGGGTGGGCGGGCGGGTACGCGGGCAGGCAGGCCGACGGGCAGGTAGGTGGGCGGACGGGCGAACGGGTGCGGTGCGCCGTCCCGAAACTGCCCGCGTGGGCGCCTGTGCGTGCTTTGGGGTCACCATCTCCTGCATTCGCGGCCATTGCATGGCGGCCCATTCACCGCCCACATTCAGCGCTTCACAGGCGCCCCATGAGCTACCCTTGGTCCCGTTGGCCATGGATGCACCGGCGTGGCCCTGCCCGCATGGGCGTGGTCCCCCTCTGACTTGGTGGTGTGGTGTGCCGTGCCCGCATGGGCGTGGTCGCCCTCTGACTTGGTGGTGTGGTGTGCCCTGCCCCTGGGCGTGGTCGCCCTCTGACTTGGTGGTGTGGTGTGCCCTGCCCCTGGGCGTGGTCGCCCTCTGACTTGGTGGTGGGGTGTGCCGTGCCCCTGGGCGTGGTCGCCCTCTGACTTGGTGGTGTGGTGCGGTGTGCCCCTTCCCGCCTGGGCGTGGTCGCCCTCTGACTTTGTGGTGGGGTGTGCCGTGCCCCTGGGCGTGGTCGCCCTCTGACTCGGTGGTGTGGTGTGCCGTGCGTTGCGGTGAGCTCCTGACTCGGTGGTGTGGTGTGCCGTGCGGTGCGGTGAGCTCCTGACTCGGTGGTGTCGTGCGGCGTGTGGTGCGGCGTGCCTCTGCCCGCCTGGGCGTGGTCGCCCGCTGACTCGGTGGTGTGGTGTGCCGTGCGGTGCGGTGAGCTCCTGCCCGCCTGGGGGAGTCTATTTTTCCACCACCCCCCCCCCCCCCCCCCCCCCCCCCGCCCTTCTCCTCCCCCCCTCCCCGCCACTCACCGGTTCCTCCGCCTGTCCTCCGGTCCGGCGTGCGCTGGGAGAAGCAGGTTAGAGGTGGCCTTCAACCGGTGACGCTCTGTGCGTAGCCCGGTTGCCCCTCGTCTGCCTTTCCCCCCGCTCTCGACTGCGTCCCACTTGGAGTGCTGAGAAGGTGCGGTGTGTCCCTGTGCGCCTGGTGATCGCTATCTGTGTCGGTAGTGCGAGGTGTTGTGCGGTGTAACACCTGCCATCCCCGGTGCATACCGACCGACTGTGTGGCTGTCATAACGCCTCATACGACGTCACTGCGGAAGGGTGGACGAAAGCGCAGCCGTCGTGCCTCTGGCGGTGCCAACACTCTACCTGCTTCTGGTCATTCAGGTGTGTCCACTGGCCTGCCTGCCCTCCCGCATGGCGGGTATGGCTTCACACCGGGACCTCACGCCTCTCCACCGGCTGGTCATTACAACGTTGTGCCGGGGCCGGGCGCCTTCCCACAAGGTCCTGGCGGTCCACACGCCTTCCCACATGGCGGGTATGGCTTCACACCGGGACCTCACGCCTCTCCAGCGGCTGGTCATTACAACGTTGTGCCGGGGCCGCGCGCCTTCCCACAAGGTCCCGGCGGTCCACACGCCTTCCCACAAGGTCCCGGCGGTCCACACGCCTGCCCACAAGGTCCCAGCGGTCCACACGCCTTCCCACATGGTTCCGGCGGTCCGTACGGCTTCCCAGTAGGTCACGGTGGCCCAGTAGATCACCGTGGCTTACCATGGACGCACACCCTCCCTCTTGGTCCGCATGGCGTCCTTCTCGGCGCGCATGCGCCGGGGCCGCATGCCTTCCCTCCTGGGCCAGGGATCTTCTCCGTTGCCCCTCAAGGCTTTCAACCGTGGACACACGCCCCTCCCCTGGGTCCGCACTATTCTCCGGATTTACGCGTTCTTCCCCCTGGCCCGCACTATCCTCCGGATTTACGCGGTGTTCCCCCTGGCCCGGGTGTCTACTATGGCTTTCCACCCAACTTCCCAGCTGCCCCCCCCGGCACACAAGGCTGGGTGGGGTCAGCAGGGAATGCGGGGGGGGGGGGCCACGGTGCTCATTCCCGTCGCACCGCAGGAGGTGTCCCACCTACTGTGCGGCCTCCTGCTGCAAGCACTGTGCGCAGAGGCACGCGCTCCCCCAGTGGGCGCGGCGGCCGTGAAGAACGGCATAATGTGCGTGCAGCGGCCGGGGGCAGCAGCCGGGGAGGTGCGGCGGCCGGCGGCGCCGTGGCCAGTTCCACGCCGACCCCCGACAACGACAAAGAGGGCGGTGGGGTGGACGCGGACGCACAAGCGCGTCTGCTGGCCACAGACACACCGACCGACGACGACAAAGAGGGTTGTGGGGTGGACGAGGAGGCAAAAGCGCGTCTGGAGCGGGCCATGAGTGAATGGCTGGCCGAGCACGAAGACAACACGACGGTCATGGGTGTGCAGCGCTCCGCAGGTGGACACCCGCCTACCAGCCCACGAGCCGGACGACGGTCGATTGAAGACAGTGCGGAGAGACGGGTACCGGCCGCGTCTGCCCCTGTGCCGGCATCCCCCGTCATCCTGATTGGTGATTCGTCTACCTCCTCCGCCGCACCGCCCGCGTCACCCCGCCCAGTGGGGGGGACTCCGACCACGTCTGCCTCGCGCTGGTCGTCGCCTCGCATGTCTGAAGACTCGTCGGGTGAAGAAATCGTCCCCGTCAGGCGGTCTCGCAAGCGACGACTCCGGTTTGGCACCGGGTCGGAGGCTGCCGATGCCGAAGAGGTCTCCCCCGGTGTATTGGAAGCAGGGACAGGGAGAAAGTCCGCGCCCGTTGGCGGTGCTGCTTGTGCGGAGGAAGACGTCCTTGCTGGTGGCGCCGACGACAACACGGAAGGCTTGGGCGAGGAAGACCTTTTGCAGCGACGGGGTGTCGATTGGAGCGTCGTTGACAGTGGCGACGACGTCAGTGGCGACGACGACGACGGGAGCAGCAGTGACGCCCCAGGGGACGTTGACAAGGCCCAGCCACCAAACCCATCAAGTGGCAGCACGCGCGCACGTCTCAGTGGACCCCTGACCCTACCCCGCTCGAGGTACAGCAAGAAAGACGGTGTGTTCGGGGAGATGCGCGTCCCGCTCCGCACCAAGACGACTGTCTTGAAAGGTGGCGAGAATTCCCCCTTGCGTGATGACCCGCGGACTGCCTTCTGGGTGTCACTCGACGGCCGGGCGGATCGGTCGGGGTGTCACGCTTTCCCACCCGGGGCAACCCGGTCCGAAAAACGAAAGTGGCGGAAGGTAATGCGGATGCTCAAGAAGGCCATGCCTACGATTCTGCAAAAGGCCGCGCGTGCAGCGGCAGAAGGCGCGCAGCATCCTCAAACAGTGGCCACCGACCCGGCAGCCAGAAAGGTACGGTCGGAGGAGAGCAGGGCAAAGTTCGTCTATGTCTACGTCTATGTCAAGGGCAAGGGCAATGGCGATTGCAAGACGTGCGTCAAAGCGGTTTACTGCGGCAGGCGGTGCTACCTGGATACTATCGAAATGCCGTCCGTGCAGGGTGCCTTCAACAACCGAGACATAATGCACTACGACAGTGTTTCTGTAGGCGGCAAACCACCCCCCCCGTTTGACATCCATTATCGACGACACCCTAAGCACTTTTGGCGGACCATTGTCTACTACTACACGGGCCCGGATGGGGACATTCCCATTCGCATGGCGGTGGCCGCGGTGGAGTATGCCATCTGGGAGTTGTTTCACGCACACGGCATGGCGGCAATGAACAGCATGACGCCGTCGGTATCGGCTGTCCCGCTGGTTCCTATTGTTGGGGACACTGACGAGTGGCGAAAGCTACGCGCCGAGCTGGTGGCGTACAAGGAGGAACACGGGGACATGTGCGTCACTAACAGGCAGGCGCGCGCTGACTGGAAGCGGCTGGCTAACCGAGTGCACCACGTGCGGCTTCAGCGTGGACTTGGTGACCCGGCGGAGGAGCAGTGGCTCACCGGCCAGGGCTTTGAGTGGGACGCGGACCGTGCGAGCCGCACAGAGCGGGGCCTGCAGGCGCGGCAATGGCCTGTCGTCAAGGACGTGATCACGTGGTTCGAGAACCACAACGGTGACCTGCCACGAAGGATCTCACAGGCGGCGCAAGACAAGATCGGTGGGGGTGTAGAACTGGCAGCGAGGAAGGCAGAGGACCGTTTGCGCAGGAGGTGGACCGACACGATCAGGATCTACGGGGGCGTGTCCCTCGATCATGCGAAACTCATCAACGCGGCGTTTTTGCGTGGACGGGGGAAGGGGATAACCTTCCGGACAGGGCGATAAACGGCCACCGACGGGCCCAACGCCGAGATGCTCCTGTGGACCATGGTCGCCGACGGGGAGGTGGTGGCTGCTGAGCAGGTCGGGGACTCTTCCCCCTCCCCGATGCAGTCATGCCCCCGCTGCAACGCCACCCTTACGGAGGAGTTGTAGTCGTGCAATTGCACGACGAACTAGGCGGCGGGTCGGGGACCGCAGTGGCGCGGCCGCGAATGCTACGAAGCGGGCGGTGCGTTGGGCGCGGCCGAGGGGCGAGGAGCCACCAAGTGGCAGGGCGGCGTGGGCCGTGGGCGGAAGTGGAAGATGGCACTTCTGCGCAACGGGGAGAGGGGCGGGCCCGTGCACCGGGCGGCCGCACCCCCCACCTCCCACGCCGGCCCCGGCACCGTCTCCTGCCCGGCCCCAGGGTCACGTGCCCTTGACCGGGCGCTCCCGGGGGGGGCGGGGGACGTCGACGCTGCAGGGGCGCCTGGGGACGGACGCAGGGGAGACGGGGGAAGGCGCACGCGCGGGAGGACGACCGGGGCAGGCACGCACGGTGGGAAGCAGGACCGTCTTGAGGGGCTTGTTTACCCCGGGAGGGATGTCTGGCGTGAGGCTGCGGGCGGGGGTGTACGGGCTGCTGGGCAGCCCGGCCGGGTACATGGGGGAGCTAGTGTGGGAGGTGAGGACCGCGGGGGGACAATACCACCTTTACGCACACCGACCCCGCCCCCCACCGCCCACCCCGCCGCCATATCCGCCATCCCCGGCCGGGTGGCGCGGACGTCGGGCCCCTCGTGGGCGCGGAGGAGCCCCGCCAGGCGGTTGTCCCGCAGCCACCGCTCCGCGGCGCCCGGCCCGTAGAGCAGCCCCGCCCCGCGGAGGCGGTTGGCCTCCACCCCGCCCGCCGCGCCGGGGCCCGCCGACGGGTCTGACCAGAGGGCGTCCTCGACGGCATCGCCTTCGGGGTCTGCCGTCCGCCGGGGGGTTGCCGCCAGAGTGGAGAGGGTGCCCAGGGCGACGCGACGCGCGGGGGCGGCGGCGGCGGCGGCGGCGGCGGTGGTGGCGGCGCCGCCGCCCCCACCGCCCGCGCCGCCGCCGCCGGCAGAGACCAGCGGGGACGGCCGGTCCCGCCAGATGCCCCCGTGGAGGGCCAGCACCCGCCGCTCGCCAGGGACCAGCGGCCGCTCCCAGACGGGCAGCGGCGGGCCGCCAGCGCCGCCGTCGGCGGGGGCACCCGCCCCCCGGCGGGCGCCCCCACGGCCACCAGCGCCCCGGCGGGAGGGGCAGGCCACCCCGCGGGTGCGGCCGCCGCGGCCACCACGTGCGGCGGCGGCGGCGGCGGCTGCCCCCCCCGGCGCCACGGCGGGAGCAGTGACCACGGCGGCGGCAATGGGGAGCTCCCGAAAGGCAGACAGGAAGCCCCCCAGGGACTTGGCCCCGTACTTGCGCGCCACCTCGGTGGCAAAGCCGTACCGCTCCACACACCCCGACGTTTCGTGGTTGCCCCGCAGCAGGTGCACCGCCGCCGGGCGCCACGCCTTGAGCGCAAAGAGCGCCAGCACCACCTCCACCCCCCAGTTGCCACGGTCCACATAGTCCCCCGCAAAGACGTAGACGTTCTCCTCTGACGGGAGCCCCCCCACCGCCAGCAGGTGGAGCAGGTCGTGAAAGTGGCCGTGCAGGTCCCCCACCACCCGGACCCGCCCGGCGGGCGGCACGCGCACCTCGACAACGTTTGGGCAGCGGGACAGCGCGTCCCGGGCGGCGCCCACCAGGCGCGTCATGTCGGGCTTGCGGAGGGCGTAGAGGGCGAGGAGCTCGGGCTCCCGGTGGGACGCCGCGCGCAGCCGGCGGAGGAAGGCGCGGGCCCAGGCGTCGTCGGTGGGGGGGGCGGGGCAGCTCCCGTCTGGGGACCACTTGAAGGGGGTGGCGCACTCGAGCTCATCGGGGGGCTCCACGCCAAACGCGGCGGCGACGGGGTCGTCTGCGGCAGAGGGTGCGGGGGGGGGGGACTGGACGGCGGGCAGGGGGGCCGCGGGGGCGCCCGCCGACCCCTCGATGGGTTCCGCGGGGGCGCCCGCCGACCCCTCAGGGGGTCCCGCCGGGGCACCCGCCGACCCCTCAGTGGCAAGCCCCATCGTCAGAGCTCGGCAGTCACCAATGCCGCATAGGTAAAGGGGGGGTGCCGCGGGAGGGCGGTCGGGGTCGGGCGAAGGCGACGGGCGCTCGCGGCGACCGCGGGGGGATCATCCCAGCCCTTTGGCGCCACCTCCGATGGAGACTGTTCGCGCCATTTTGTTCGCCCCTGAAAAAGGGACCCCGCAAAGAAGTTGGCTTTCGGGCAAACTATTGGCTCACAGCCTACGGCCGCTCGAAAGCTCGTCTTTTGTCGGCCGACGCTTGACATTGAAAAACACCACCTCTTGGTCTGCTCGTCCAAGGGCTGCACCAGTCCCACCAACGCCTCCCCATGGACGCCCATCCCCAATGCACGGCGGCAAACGTGCTCGCAGCGGCCCCACGCGGTGGGCGCCGACCAACTTTGTCTCTTGGGAGATCCTACTTGCTCTTCTTCACCGGCCCGAGGGGCGTCTCGCACAGCTTCACCTCCCCCCCCAGGGCCTTGGCAAACGCCGGCTGCGCGGCGAGGGTGGTGAAGTAGCGCATCACGCTGGGCATCGCCGCCCGCGCCGGGGCGTCCAGGATGTGCTCCATCAAAATGGACAGCACGACGACCGCCCAAATGTCGGCGAGCGTCACCCGCTCGCCGACCAGGTAGGTCTGCGACACGAGCACCCGCTCCAGGGTCACCAGCACCTTGTCCATCCCCACTCGCGCCTTGGCCGCCGCCCCCGCCTCGTACTTGAGCGCCGGGTACAGGTGGGGGGACACCATGGCGCCGACGGCGGGCACCAGGTCCGACGCGACGACGCTCATCCAGGCGTCCACGGCGGCGACGTCGAGCGGGGTGGCGCCCGCCAGCCCCGCCGCGGGGGCGGCGCGCGCAAAGGCGCGGGTGAGGGCGGGGGACTCCCAGACGGGGAGCCCCCCCCGGCGTGCGCATCGCCGGCACGCGGCCGGTGGGGTTGAGCGCAAGGAAGTCGGGGGTCTTGTTGTCGGTGCCCATCGTGAAGGGCGGCACCTCTACCGCCACGCCCGCCAGCTCCGCGGCGATGAGCACGGAAAGCACCCGCGGGTTGCCCGGGTAGGAATAGACGGTGAAGGGCATTGTGGCGGCGGTGATGGTGAGGCCGGCAGGCGGGAGTGGGGGGCAGCGAAAGGGTGGGGGGGGGGTGAGGGGGAGCAGGAAAGCGGGACGGGAATGGCCACTTGGGATGGGGGTGGGATGGCGCGCAGGAGTGGGCGCAGTGGGGCATTGCCAGGCACACGACCGCGCCGGCCGCCGGCATTGACAACTGGCGCGGATCGCGGGGCCACAGATCCCTCCAAAGCCTCGACGTGGATTGGTGAGGCCGCCAAAGTGCTGCGTGGTTTTCACGCTTCTGTCCCCCATCATCAACTTCGCCACGGCGCGAGGCCTGCGCTGCTGGCCGGCTGGTGGGGGAGGAGCGCTGGGAACTGCCCGCCTCTTGCAGGGGGAGGGGGGCGGGTGGGGGCCTGCGTTGGAGGCGGCGCGGGCGGCGGCGACGGCGGGGCCTCCAGCGGTGAAGCGGGTGGGGCGGGGGCGGGTTGCACCCGCGGGGAATCCGACACCGGTTGCCTGGAGGCGCCCTCCGCAGGAGACGTATGTACCGTCCCCACTGCAGAGATAGGGGGCGGAGTGTTGCTGGGGAGGGGGGGGGAATACCGGCCAACAGCCCTGCGGGGGGTGCGGGAGTGGGAAGGGGGCGGTGGGGGTGGAGCGAGGCTGAGGCGGTCCCACGGCGAGGAAGGGAAGGGGACCTACCACCTGGGTCTTCCCCGCCGCCGCCGCGCGCCCCCACCGCTGCCGCTTCCGCCAGCCTGCCACAACGTGGCCACGGCGGCTGCGCCAGCCAACAACACGGCCATGTCCACGTCCGTAGCGCAAGTGCGTTAACGCATTGTCAGGCGGCCGCCCCACCGCGGACGGCCGTCCCCGTTCCCCCCTGCCCAACCCCTACGCAGCCCGCCCCATCCTACCCCACCAGCCTACGCCACCATCACCCCAGCCCGCCCCCACCCGCGGGCCCCCCCAAGACACCGTACCCACAGCCGCTGCCCCCGCCACCCCCCTGACGCTCAGCTACCGCGCCGGTCGCCCGCCCCCCCCACTAGACCCCCCACAGCGGGCGTGTCCCCCTTACCCGACCGCCGCGGGCGCGTCGACGCCGCCGCCGCCGGCAGGCAGCGCCTTGTGCGCCGGCAGCGCTCCCCCCGGCGGGGGCGTGCCCGTACGGGGCGCCGCGGTCGTCGCTGCCAGCCGGTTCTCCTTGTCGCCCCCCCCCGCTCCCCGCGCCGCCGCCGTCGCCGCCGCCGCCGCCGCCGCCGCCGCCGCAGCCGCCGCAGACGCCGCCGTGGGCGCCGTGGGCGCCGCCGCCGCCGACGCCGACGGCGTCACTGGCGTCACGTCTGGTGCGAGTGTGGCCGCGGGGGTGGCCCCCACGTCGGCGGCGCGGCGGGGGCGGCCACCGCCCCCCCCCCCCCAGCCAGCGAGGCCCTCCTCTGGGTCCTCGGCAAAGGCGGCGAGGCCGCCCAGGGCGGCGAGGCCGCCCAGCCGCGGCGCGGAGAGCACCCCCCCGCGCCCACAGGCAAGCCCACCACCTCCGTCGCCACCCCCACCGCCACCGCCACCGCCACTGCCGCCCTCCCCCCCCCAGCCGCCGCCGCCCAGGCCCGCCAGCCGCCCCGCACGGCGGTCTGCCAACGCCGCCCGCAGGGCGCCCAGCTCGCCCGCAGTCACCCCCCCGCCGGGGGCAGACGCGCCCCCACCCCCCCCTCTCCCGCCCGCCACGCCGCTGCCGCCGCCGCCCACCCCCCCTCCTCCACCTCTGGCGGCAGCCACCGCCGCCGCCAGCATCGGCGACCGCTCCCGAATGAGCGCCGCGAGCGGCCCCGATGGGGGTGACGCCGCCACGGCGGCAGCGCCTGCCGGGGACCCCGCCCCCCCACAGTCGGCGAGCGTGGTGGGCGCCGGCCGCGGCCGCCGCGGCCGCGGGCGTGGCAGGTGGGGCGGCAGGGGCGGCAGGGAACCGCGCGGGGGGGCGCGCGGCGGGCGCCCGGTGCTGAGCCGCCGGTCGGGGGGCGGCGGCGGGGGGGACGGTGGCGGCGGGAAGGGGGGGGGCGGCGCCCCCGCCGTGTCGCACGGGGCGGCCGCCGCCGCGGCCGTGGCGGTCGCGCAGCCAGCGGCGCCCGCCGCGATGGCGGCGGCGGCAGCGGCTGCGCCCCGCGCTGTGGGGTCCCCTGCGGTGCGCGCAGCGGGTGCCGGGGTGGGGGCGTCGGCGGTGACCGCCGGGGTGGTGACGAGGGTGGTGGGGGGGGGCGCCGCGACCGCGACCGCCGCGGCGGCGGCGGCGGTGGCCGTGGGGGTGGCCTCGACGTGGACGGCGGCGGCTGGCGGCGGCGGCGGCGGCGGCCGCGCCCACTGACCCGACAGCGGGCTGTCGGTCGTGCCCGCGGGCGGGGAGGGGGGCGGTGGGCCCCACCGCGCCAAGTCGCGGTCGACCCAGTCCCGGCGGCCACGGCTGCCGTTGCCGCCACCGCCGCCGCCGTCGCTGTTGCCATCGCCACTGGAGCTGCCGCGACGACCTTCGCCCCGCCAACCCCTCCTCGCACAACCCCCACCGGCACCACCACCACCGCCACCACCGCCACCGTCACCGTCACCAGCACCTCGCCCACCGCCCAGCGCCGCGGCGGCAGCCGCCACCGCCGCCACCGCCCCGCGGGGGCCCGGCCATCCCCCCGGCGGTGGTGCGGTCGTCAGGGGATCCCCGCCCCACCCAACCCCCCCCTGCCCCCGCCGCAACGACCACCGGCGGCGGCGGCGGAGGCGGTCCGCGGGCGGCACTGCCGTGCCCACCGCCTCGGGGGAGAGTGTGGCGGGCGGTGCCGCCACCGCGGCGGTGGCGGCAGCGGCAGCGGCAGCGGCAGCGGCAGCGGCAGCGGCGGCGGGGACGCCGCCGGTCGAGGCCCGCCGGCCTGGGAGCGACGCCCGGCGTGGGAAGGACACCCCCCGCCGGGGGGTGCCGCCCCACAGGGAGGGGTTTGCAGACGACGGCGCCGCCGCCGCCGCCGACGGCGGCCGGGGCAGGGAGGCGCGGGCGCCACCCCACAGGGGGGAGGAGGGGCCGGCCACCGACGGCGCTGTCGCCGCTGACGTCGGGCGGGGCAGGGAGACGCGCATGGTCTAGGAAGGGGGGGGGGGGGGGGGGGGGGGGGGGGGGGGGGAGCTGGGGAGTGCAGGCTGAAACGGAGGTGAGGCACGGGCCGGGGGGGCGTTGGTAGGGGTTGACAGATGCAGCGGGTTGCCGCGTGCCACGATGGAGGGAGGGGGCGGTCGCCGCGCCGGCGGTCTCGGGCAACCAGCACGCCGTAGCGCACAGCGGGGCGGCGCGGTACGGGCGACGGCCGCGGCGGCCGTGCACGCGAGCGGCAGCTCCATGCACGCGCATGCTCCTCCGTGTGTGCACACGGAGGGGCACCGCAGCCCTCCCCCCCCCTCCCCCTCCTACCTGGCTATTTAGCTGGGTCGCGGCGGCTGGCGCCCGGCCGACTGGCTGCCGCCACAGCGGGCCGAGGGCCCTAGGGCGTCCACGACGGCGGACGCAGTGTGTGCGCACCCGCACGGCGGCCGCGCGGCGGCGCGAGAGGGAGGCGTGGCGGGGGGGGGGGGGGGGGGGGGGGCCCGGGGGCGAAGAGGGGGGGGGCGGGGGGCCCCCGACCGCGGGAGCGGGCCTTCCGGGGGGGGGGGGTGGGGGGGGGGGGGGGGGGGGGGGGCGAGTGCCGCTCAGAACGCCGTGGCGGGGGTGCCGGCCAGGGAACGCGCGGGAGTTTGAATGCCGCTTTGAACTTTTGAAGGACCCGGTCAAGAGATGGAATGGCAGAGTTGCTCTGCACATGCACTGTTCATGTACAGTACATTTGCTTCACGGCGTGAGTGAGAGACTTGTAATTTTACGCAATTGGAGAAGCGCCCGTAGCCCTCGTGACTCGCCGGTCCGCAGCGTTGCCACGCAGCCCTGCAATGTACTGTAGCTTAGGCTACGCGTTGGCCGTCTCGACAGCCCCATCTCGGCACACGGGTGTCTGCCATCTCCGCTACTCGGGCGTGGCTGTGCACTGCCCGGCACGTCTATTACTGTGTCGCCCTAATGCTCCTTGGCTGTCAAAGCAGACTGCGCTACTTACGGGGTCCTGAGGACCTTGTTGCGGAACTCGACACGCTGGTTGTGCCAGCCGGCGCCTCACGCTGGCGAGGCGCCCGCGCTTGACCCACGGCACTTCCTGCTGACCCCCCTCCTGCCGAGCTCTTCCCCTGGTTTTCTTCCTCCTCGACGTCTTTTGCTGTGCGCCCGTTGCCCCCCGCCCTCTTGCCCGCCAGTCACTTTGCGCGGCCCTCCCGCTCCGCCCTTCTACCGCCCCGGCCATGGGTCAAGCCCAGTCCCAGAGCCCCGCCGCGGGCGCGGCGGGCCCGTCACACCTCCCCCCGCCGGGCGCCACCAACGTGACGCTGAGCATCCCCAAGGCGCAGCACGGCCGCATCATTGGCCCTGGCGGGTCGACCATCTCGGCCCTCCGTGCCGACACGGGCGCGCTGGTGGACGTGCCGCCCAAGGCGTCCCCCTCCACCTCCATCACCATCCGTGGCAACGCGGCGGCCGTCGCGGCAGCGACCGCCCGCATCCACGCCCTGACCGGCCCCGCCCCGCACTCGGCGACGGGCGACCGCCTCCGCGCGTCCGCGTCGGCGGCCGGGGCGGAGCGGGCGCGCCTTGCCGCCGCCGCCGCGGCGGCGTACGAGCGGGGCGACCGCGCCGAGGCGCACCGCCTGTCGGTGGCGTCCAAGGCGGCAGCGGCGCGCGCAGACGGCGCCGCCGCGGCGGCCGCGTCGGCCATCTATGAGACGGCCAACGCGGGGCGGGGCCGCGGGGAGGTGGACCTCCACGGCCTCACCGTCCGCGAGGCGGTGGGCGTCGCGACGCGGCGGCTCAACGCGCTGCGGCCGGGGGAGCGGGTGCGGCTGATTACGGGGGCGGGCCGCCACAGCGGGCCGGGGGGGCCAAAGGTGCGCCCCGCCGTGGAAGAGCTCCTCCGCACGCGCCGGGCGCGCTACGTGGCCGACGGGCCCGGCGCATTTGTGGTGACGGGGGGGGAGGGGGGTGGGGGGGTGGGTGGGTGGCTCGAGGGGCTCTTGGGGGGGCTTGGCGGCGCGGCGGGGGGGCAAGGAGGGGGGGAGGGTCGCGCCCGCTTTGGCCTCGGCCGCTCGTTTATGCGGTGGCTCATGCGGCTCCTGACGGGGATATTTTGACATGAGGGAGCGGCGGCCGTACATGGCCGTGCGTCGTCCCAAGGGTATGGGCTATCACCGAGTGTGGTGGGCGTGTTATCTATACTCTTTTTGCTTTCTTGCGCTGCCTTCCCCATTGTCTGTGTTGCTGCCTGTATGTGTGTCGCTCATGGTCCAACTGTGCCTTATTACGAGACTGCCTCACCTTTGACGACTCACTCAGACCTCCGAGCAGAGCAGGAGAACATGACAACGACATATGTAATACAGAGCAGGAGTGCTTGCAAGCACAAGAAACAGTTGGTATACCACGCCTCGGTGCCGACAGAGCCCACCAGTTGGGGCCAGGTGACGCGCAACCGCGCAACAACACCCCCGCGGAGGCCTCTCCTCGTTGCACTCGCGCGACACGCTTGCGAGCACCGGGCCGAGCGGCAAATGTGGGCGAGCTTGCAGCCCGGCGGCAGCCGCCGCCGATCTGGAAGCACGCAAAGAGCAAAAAAACAACAACAAAAACCCGCCTCCCCTCCTAGCGGGTCTACTCGCCTTCCCCATCGCTGTCACCGTCATCATCATCCGCCGCGCTGGCAGAGTCCGCTGGCGTCACAGAGATCCCCGGGGCGGACCCCTCGACGACAGCATCCACCGCCGCCTCTTCCGCCACCTGCAGCCCCTTGTCGGCCTGGAAGTTGCTCACCGGCGACCGCTCCACCCACTGCGACAGCAGCTTGCGCCGGTTGGCGCGCGCCCGCTTGACCGCCAGCGTCGCCGCGGCGCGGCTGGTGCGGCCGCGGCCAGACCGGCCCGCCCGACCTGACCGACCCACCGGCCCGGACGCATACGACACACACGGCAGGTTGAAGGAGCGCGACACGGCGACGCCAAACGGTGCCAGCACGTCCGAGCCCGAGACGGAGGAGCCCTTGTGGTCCCCAGAATAGCTCTGAGCCCCGTTGATGCCCTGCCAATCCGAGTAGACCTTGTCCACAAACGCTTGGTGCACAAACGCGATGGGGTCGTTGTAGCTGGTGGAAGCGGTGCCCATGTCGCCCGTCGGACCACTTCCCAGCACCCCGCCCACGCCCAGGTTCACAAACGCGGCCGACATCTCGAGGGCGGACTCAAAGTCGGGGTACTCCAAGTCCAGGAACTGGCTCAGCACCCCCTCTTCGTCAAAGATAATGTCACCCATGCCAAGCTCCTCGCGGCCGTTGAACTCGCGCCGCACGCAGTGGTCGTTGGGCACCTGCGCACGAAGGTCCATGAAGGGGCCGTCGGGGATGCACTGGCCGGGAGTGGCCCCGCCAAAGAGGTCCGTGCCAAACACCGGGTCAATAGCGGGGTCAAACCAGTTGTCCGTCCACTGCCAGAAGGGGAGAACCACGGACGGGTCGACAAAGCGGAGAGCATCCTCCAGCTCGAGGAGGAAGAGCCTGTGGAAGGGCAGGAACTGAGCACCACCAAAAGCGGCCTCCACGTTGGCCGACAGTAAGGTCGAGAACTGGCCGTACACCCCATTGGCAATGATGGTCTGCAGAGCAGACGTGAATGCTGACCGCTCCAGGGCGCTCAGAGTCGTGACATCCCGCCGAGTCCGCGAGTTGTCCGCCGTGCACTTGCGTAGGCCGTCGCCAAAGGTCCACTCGGCCGGTGGTGGTGGCGTTGGCGACGCCGTCGGAGGCGCGGTGGGCGGCGCAGTAGGAGGCGCCGTCGGTGGCGCCGTTGGAGGCGCCGTCGGAGGTGCCGTCGGCGGTGCCGTTGGCGGTGCCGTTGGCGGTGCCGTTGGCGGAGCCGTTGGCGGCGCCGTTGGCGGCGCCGTAGGCGGCGCGGTGGGTGGCGCAGTGGGTGGTGCCGTCGGCGGCGCAGTGGGAGGTGCCGTAGGCGGCGCGGTGGGCGGCGCCGTAGGCGGCGCAGTAGGCGGCGCGGTGGGTGGCGCAGAGGGCGGCGCCGTCGGCGGCGCAGTGGGTGGCGCAGAGGGCGGCGCCGTCGGCGACGCAGTGGGCGGCGCAGTGGGTGGTGCCGTCGGCGGCGCAGTGGGTGGTGCCGTCGGCGGTGCCGTTGGCGGTGCCGTTGGCGGTGCCGTCGGGGGCGCGGTAGGCGGCGCAGTGGGCGGAGCCGTCGGCGGTGCCGTCGGGGGCGCGGTAGGCGGCGCAGTGGGCGGAGCCGTCGGAGGTGCCGTCGGCGGTGCCGTTGGCGGTGCCGTCGGCGACGCCGTTGGGGCCGCCGTCGGGGCGGGCGTTGCCGAGGGTACTGGGGTATTCCCCCCCCCCCCTGCCCCCCCCCCCCGGCTTTGGCTTCATCGCCACCCCCTTTGGCGTCGCCGACAGCCCACACACCGCCTTGCCACACTTTCTCGGCCAGCACTCGCGCACCTGCCGCCACTCCTTGACGCACGGCTGGAACGGGTTGTCCCGCCCGTTGCGGCCGCCCGAGCCCCACTGGTACTGCCGCGCCGACACGGCGTGGCCGCCCGCCCCGGCCGGGCAGTTGCCCTCGGTCACAAGCCGCCACGGGTTGTAGCAGTCCTCCCCACACGGCTCCTCCACCCAGCAGCAAAACCGGCGGGCGACGCCGTAGCCATAGTAGCCCCAGCAGTCGGGGACGGTCGCCTGCCGCACCGCGGGGGCGACGAGCGACGCGCCGCCGGCGGGCGGCCCGCCGCCCATCGGCGCCGCCCCCGCCACCGACGCCACCGACACGGCGGTGGCCACTGCAGCGGCGGCAGCAGCGACAGACGGCCGCCGGCCGCCGGTGGGGGTGCCCGACCAAGATCCCATCGCGCGGTGTGCCGAGGTCGGGTGGCGGGGCTGCCTCCAGGGAAAGGGGAAGGGGTAGCGGCTCTGGGGAAAAAGGCAGGGGAGGGGGGGACGGGGGGGAAATAGGGTGTGCAGGCAGCGTCGCTGACGCAGCGACGCGGCTCACAAGGGAAGGTAGGTATGCAGGCCACCGCCACGCCCGCCGACCCGACGACGACCGCCTGCTGCTGCTGGGAGAGAGTCGATGACAAGCGCCGCCGTCCGCCGCCCGCAGATGCCGGCTGTTGTACAGTGGGGGGGGAGGGATGCCAAAACCGCGCTGCCCCAGGCGGCCAGTGTAGCGCGACGCCACACAGGGGTACGTGGGGATGGAGTGGGTAGCGGAAAGAGGTGGTTGAGGGGGGGAGGGGAGCGGTACCGCCGCACTCTGCTTGACACGCCGGCGGTTCGGGTGGGGAGGGCGCGGCGCAGCCGACATCGTCCCCGCCCAGCCCCCCCCGCCCACACCTGACGGCAATGCCCCTGTGGCGGGAGCCGCGGGGGGTAGAGCGAGGTATGGCCACCCCCGCCGCCGCCGCTGCTGCTGCCACCCCCCACCCTGCCGCGGTCCGCACGGGTGGGGGGCGCAGGGACGGCCCACGGGGGGGCGGGGGGGGGGCGGCCCCACACCAGTGTGCCCGCCACTTGCGAGGTGGGGAGCCGCATCGGTGTGCGGCGGGGGGGGGGGGGGGGGGGGGGGGGGGAAGGGGAGGGGAGGGGAGGGGAGCGCGCCGTCGACCGCCGGCGGCGCCCCCCGCCGCCGTGACGACCGTCACGCCCAACGTCCCCGGCGGGCGCTGCGCGTCGGCTGCCGCAGCCGCCACGGCTACGGTCATGGGCGGGGGTGCCGCTGCCCGCTTCGCGACTCCCCCGCCCCCCCGCCGCCCCCAGACCGCCGCTCGACGCACCGCCCGCCCGTGCGGCGGCGGGGCCACTGGGGAGAGGGACGAGGAGTGGGCGCCACGGAGGGGTGCCCCCTCCTCCCCCCCTCCCTCCCCGGCGTCCCCCCCCCCCCCCCCCCCCTCCACCTCCACCCGCGGCGTGCCGGCGGGGGGGAATAGCCGTTGCGCAGTGCCACCGGCAGCGGCCATGGGGCGTCAAAAGGGGAGGGGCACCGCCGCCCGGCAAGCCCCCCCTGCCACGACGCGGGGGCGCCTGACACCCCCTCCTCCCTCCCCCGCCCGCCCCGCAGAGTCGGTCGCCATACCCCCCTCCTTGCCCCCATCAGTACTCCCTCACCCCCCCTCCATCGCCAGCACCAAACGGCCCCGCCACTACCATCAGCCCCCCTCCCCCCCCCCCGTCCCCCCCTTCTGCACGAGGTACAGCCCGGCAAAATGCGGGGCCGCCTGCGCCGTTGAGGAGCCGCCGCGTGTGTCACGCGGCCACCCCATCCACCAGCAACGGCAGGCACAGAGGCGGAGTGTTGGGGAGGGAGGAGGGGGAAGGGAGGAAGCACGGAGGCCCTCGTCAGTCGGGACTGGGGGGGAGGGGCGCCTCCACAGCCCCGACCCGCCGCCCACCAACCGCCCGCGATGGGCGGGGGGGGGAGGGGCTGCCCATTGGCACACGCACGCTCGCGTGCGGTGGGGGGGGAGGAGCAGGGGGCGGGGGGGGGGGAGGGGCGGCCCCATTACTGCACGGTGGGGCGGAGAGAGGTCGCGGCGCCGACGGGGAGGCGGGGCAGAAAACGAAGCGGGGAGAGAAAAGATTGGGAGCTGGCTGGCAGCGGCCGGCGATAGGGGAAGGAAGGGGGGGCAAGTGGCAGTGACGGCCGCCGCTTGCCGACGCCCGACCCCCCCCCCCCCCCCAACCATTACGTGGCTGGCGGCGGCGACGGCGGCGCACGCGCGGGCGGTGGGGTTGGCGTCAGCGCGGGCGCGAGGAGGAAGGGGAGGGGCGGGGGGGGCGAGCCAGCCGCCGGCCTGGCATCGCCGTATACTATGGTGCGCCGCCCGGTGTGGGTGGCGCGGTGGGTCCGAAGAGGGCGGTACCGCGCTCTTCGCCCGCGGTGACGGGGGTGAGGGGAGGCATGCGTAGGCGCGGGGAGGGAGGAAGGGTGGTGGCCACAGCTCTGCCGCCGCGTTGTCGCCCACAAACCGTGGGTGGCGAGGCCGTCACGACAAGACTTCTCCGCGACCGGCCGGGTGTCGGTGCGCGGATCAATCTTGATCTTGGTCAAACGTCATGTAAAGAACGTAGCGTAGTTACGCTCCATCAATCATCTTCCAAGGTTGTCCGCAGTCGTGGAGAAGAAAGTGTGGGTGTCCTGTACTGTACAGATGTAAATATTTTCGCATAGTACACTGAAGAGCTGGCTTGGTCATCACACTCTCTCGTGAGCCGGCTGCGATCCATGACAGTGGCCGTCTGCCCCAGACGCCGCCGCACTGTGCCTTGTCATTGCGATTCCTCCCCCACCAGGCGCTGAGGCAAGGGTCGTAGGGGATCCCCTTGAGCACCTTGAGAAGCTGCTTCCCTGCTGTGCGCATCGCTGTGCCCATGACCTGCGTCGAAACGCTGGCACCGGCCTTCTGGAAGTGTGAGTCTACACACGCCTATCCAGATAAGACGGCCCAAAAGCGGACCTATGGCTTGCAATCACGTGAAGCAGCGTGAAGGACAAATTGTCAAGACAAAAAATGAGCATAAAAAAGGGCAGCTCAGAGCGCTTTTGATGGTCCATGGATAGCTTGTCCACCCCCTACGTGTCTCTCCGCACGTGTGCCCGTTTGTGTCTCTCTTCGTCCCCTCTCCACTCCACTTCTGGGCGTCCGCCGGGGTCGCCAACGAATGAAATGGGTCCGCTCAGATCCACGAGCCCGCCCTGAACGAAATAGGCTGGTACAGCGTTGCGCTGTGGCCTTGCGTGCGCTCACGCCTGCCGGCGAGCATTGCCTGCCGTGCGCTCGCTCCCGACCGGCGCCCCCGCGTCCTTCGAGGCTTTTGGCAACCACGCCTTCACCCCTCTCCCTTCCTCACCCCGGTTGCCGCCGCCCCTCAAGAGGTGGGCGCCCCAGCCCGCAGCAGCGAGAAAGCACTTTCCCACTTTCCACCGAGATTCCTACCACTCTCCCGCTGCCGCGCTCCCCACACCGCGTTGCCGTTGAGGCGCGCGCGTGCCCGCGGGCGGTGGCTCTCACTGCGTCCCATAACCCCCACTCCTCACTCTCCTCTTTTCTCTGGGACACGCGCCCCGTGCACGTCCTTCTCGACAGTGAGGGGGCGCCGATACGAGCGGTGGCGGCGGCTGTCTGCCTTTAGCCGGCAGTTTCCGTCATCATTGACGACCCCGACTGACGAGTCCCCGCACCGTCGAAGGCACGGAGTGGAACCGTTCGGCTTCCAAGAAGCTCTCGACGATGTCGGGCAAGACCACGGTGGGCACATTGTCACGGCAACCTAGGATGAACAAGCGCCTCATCATGAAAAAAAGGGCGGGTACGACGAGAGGTAGCCAAGCCAGCACCGCAGCTGAGTCTAAGCAGGCGCACCGAGGCGGCAGCGTCCACGCAAGCTCGCCACCTACGTCGTGGCGCCAACTTGATAATGAAAAGCGTTGTCATCGTCGGCGACCGGAACCACTGTATTTCACTCAATATTTTCTTGTGTTTCAACACCTGTTTGAAGTGCAGTAAATACAGGCAGATGCGTGCAACTCAGACACGGTAAAATGACGGCGAGAGTGGTGCGATGCACCATTCACCATGTGCATTGCATCACGTCATGCACCTCAATGTGTGGCAGTATTGACCCCCAGGTAGGGGGGCAACACGTGCCATGCAAGGGGCCGCAGGCCACTAGCCTGACCCGTTCCTCCCCCTGCTTTCGGGTCCATATTCCGTACGTTTGGGATAGTTCGCTTAGTAGTAAATCCAACTTGGATTTGAGGGTTTTCTGCATTTATCGTCTTGAATTTTCGTGTGGCCCGGTGGGCAGGTGCTGGGGTGGGAGATTCTGAGTGGCGAGATTCTGAGGGGACCCTGGGGGGATAAGGGGAGGGACAGCGGGGCTTGGCCTTGCTTCCCCGTCCCGACCAAGAAACTGTTGGCCCACACACCATCTTCTTGTTTGTCAGTGGGGGGATTGCCCCACAACAGGGACAGAGTGTGTGCGACTTGCACTTCTTCCGGTTCCCCCGACACGAAAGGCAGCCCTTGCGCACCGCCCCAACTTGGGTGTCGCGTGTGCGAGGTGTTTTTGCCACATTTGGTGGAGCAGCAGGGGACAGAGGTAAACTTTTTTTTACCTCCGGGTGCACCCGGGTGTAAGGGGCCCTCTGTCTCAGAGGAACGGTGGACTTGGACCGTGTCATACGAATCGTTAGCCAACATGGCTGGTTCGGACCCCTTGTCGTCTGGGGAGTACACGGGTGGCGCACGTACTTCAGTGCCTTCGAATACTGATGAGACACAGGTAGGTGTACCTGGGGTCGCAGAGGGACTAGAGGTCCCTCAAGCCAGCAGGACTGCGAGTACGGGCGGGCAGCAGGCCACCCCGACTCAGCCGGGAGTTCATTCGGGAGACACTTCTGATGTTGGTGGGCCGAAGTCTGGCCACCGTGTGGTGCACTCCACGGGAACGTCCCAAGGTGAGAGGACTGTCCCCGCGGGTTCCACTCGGGTTGGAGCCAACTTTGGCTTGGAGCCGTCGCCAACTAGGCTTTCGGAGGACGGCGGACCTCCGTTGGTCGGCGATGGGCTCGCGCCCATGCCCCCGGTTGAGACTCCTGAGGATCGTGGTTACCCCTCAGGTGGACTCCCGGAGGCGGACCGAGACTCAACTGGAGTCGATAATCCACTCCTCGCGGAAACTGTCCGTCGGGAGGCGACCAATGTGTTGCAGCAGGCTTTGCCAGACCTGGTGGTCACGATGACGAATACTATTTTGAATCAGATTTTGGCGAGTTTGCCAGATGGTCTCAATGTCCAGACCGGATTGGGGCTTTCGAGCCCACAGACGCAGGGGGAATCCCTCCCTACGCCTGTCTCGGGTCGCCCCGAACCGGGGGCGACCCCTGTGACTCCCAACGAGGGAGCCACACCATTCTCGGTGGGGCGTACGCTCTTCACGGGGGAGTTCCCCTCGGAAACACCGGTGGCTACACCAAGCTCGCCGCGGCAGACGACAGGCACTGCGGGTCAACTCACCCCGTTGCCTCAGCGGTTTTTCCCTCAACGTGAGGTGCCGCCCAAGATCCAGGTAGCCAACCCGGTCTATCAGAGGATCTTTGACTGTGAGACTTACGCCCTCCCTAACAAGTCGGTGGCGTACGGTCCTATTCAGGCCCGAGCTATGGGCCGTGCCAAGAAGAATGCACTTCACTCTTTTGGGCACAAAGCGGAGTGGGATGGAACTCCCCCCCTCCGTGTCTTTGAGTTTCTACGTCGTTTCACAAAAGCCTGTGACGACAATGCCATAAATGAAGGCATGGCTTTCTACATGCTACAGGAGTTTACCATGGGCGACATACGGACAGAACTTATGTCCGTCATGCCCAGTTCCTCAAGTGGAGGCGCTGGTGAGGTGACGTCCTACTTGGAGCTCGTCAACTGGTTGTTGAGAGCCATGGTGGATGAAGCAGCGTTGGCTTCTCAAGTCGAGGAGTTTACGCAAGCTCATCAGGAAGAGACTGAGGACGAGTTGCCCTGTGCGGAGCGGGTTCGTAAGCTCAATAATCTTTGTGGCCTCCTTCATCCACAAGCTGTGGTGACGAGTCGGTTTGTGGAGGGACTCCATTGGTCAGTCCGTATGGAGACCCAGGAGCATAATACTGTCCGGGCGACACTGGCCGAGTTGTATAGGTTCGCCTACCGCAGAGGTGAGGCCTACCGCAAGTTGCGGGAGGAACAACGCCAGGAGCGTCAGGCCGAGTTGGCCAAGGAACGAGAGGAGGCGCGCCAGGTCAGAGAGCTACGAGAGGCACGCCGAATCCGCAAGGAGAGGGTAGTAGCTGCCGTGGGAACTTCCCAGGGTACCTCATCTACTTCCCAGGTCGGGAAGACTCCTCCGGGAACTGACCATCGGTGTTGGAACTGCAACTCCGATGGACACTGGGCATATGATTGCCCTATGTTGAGTAAACGCATTCAACAACTCGTTAAGAATGCGAGTAAGAAATGGGCTACGAACGAAGTACGTTCACGCCGCGAGGGTAAACCTCGACCGGTAGTGGCGGTCGCCACACCCTCGGCGGAGGGGGCGGACACGTCGTCCTCGGACTCGTCGTCTTCCCCTGCACCCTCGGATTCCGACGCCAAGTCGGCGGGAAACGAATGACCGTTGGAGCTGGCTGTCCTAAGCTCACAACGGCAGCCTCGGCCAAGCGGGTCAAGAGGACGAACCAACCCTGCTGGATACTGCGCCGACCTAAGGGAGTCCGCCCACCTCGGGTAGGACTCCCCAAGAACGTAAATCCACGTCGGGTCATCGCGGTGCTGACGGGTGAGAACTTCCAGGTTGCTGGACGGGTGCAACTAGCCCCCGGCCGTGCCTGTTGTGCCCGTATCGTATTTGATACCGGTTCAGGAGCCTCCTTGATACGCAAGTCGCTATTACCCAAGGAGATGAAGCTCCAACGCTGGAGGTCTAAGGCCGACCATATGATTGACATCAATGGTGGGGTACTTCCCATTGTTGGTGCCGTGACCCTACCAACTAGGTTGGGAACCCATGAGGTTGACGTGACCTATGGAGTAGTCGAGAATATATCGGTACCCCTGCTTCTGGGTACCCCTTATGTTGTAACACAAGTGCCTCTCATTTGTGGCCCTGAGTATTGGGTCAAGTTGATGAATGGGGAGACCATCCCCATCCTTGGTAAGGGAAAGTCTGTGGCTCCTGTGACAGTCTGACAGTCGAAGCCTGTTTGCTCTGTGAGAGAAGGGTTTACTGCTACCCTGCGTTTAGCCCGTAAAGTCACGTTGCCCCCCAACTCGGTGGCGCACGTTGACGTTGTAACTGATTATACGGGGAACGGGTTGGTGCACCCTCACCCCCGTCTTGCTCGCAAGCACCAAGTGCATGTTGCCCTTGGCACGATGGACTCCAAAGCCGGAGTCCCGTGGAGGATTCAGGTGATGAACCTGAGCTCTTCGCCCAAGTACTTCAAGTCGGGAGCCAAGTTCGGCTATATCGACCAACATGAGGGACCAGTAGTAGCGGTCACCCTCAACGCGGGCGTGAGTAGCGACCCGAAGTCCGGAAAGGAGAAGCACCAAGCCAAGCCGGCCGCCTCTCCTCGACCCCATGTGAACATGGAGGGTGTTCCACCCAGGTTGTGGGTTCAAGTTGAATGCCTCTTGGACCAATATCACAAGTTGTGGGATGGTCAATTGGGACTCATGAGAGCCACCCAACACCGGATCGAGTTGAAACCTGGTGCACCCCCTATACGCCAACAACCGTACAGGGGAGGGCCCCGTTCAAGGGCCCTCGTCAAAAAGCAAGTCGCTCGCATGGAGGCTCTCGATGTGATTGAGGCCAGCAACGCAGAGTGGGCGAGTCCGGTGGTCATTGTCCCCAAAGTTGATGGGACCCCACGGTTCTGTATCGACTACCGTAAGCTCAAAGAGAACATGGTGAAGGGCATCTATCCCCTACCTAGGATGGACGACTGTCTGGACTCACTGGGGGAGGCAAACGTGTTCTCTACCCTAGGCTGTAACGCGGGGTATTGGCAAATTCCCATCGCCCCGGAAGACAGGCATAGAACTACCTTTATCTGTCACTGCGGTACCTACCAGTGCAAGCGACTACCGTTTGGACTATGCAACGCGCCGGCAACTTTCCAGCGCGCCATGGACATGATTCTGGCCGGAGTACGGTGGCAGATCTGTCTTGTGTACCTAGACGATATCATTGTGTTCTCCCGAAGTCCGGAGGAGCACATTGGCCATCTTGGCCAGGTGTTCAAGCTACTTGCTGATGCCGGTGTGTCACTGAAGGCGAGCAAGTGCCACCTCTTCACTCAGGAGGTGGAATACTTGGGACATGTTGTCCGTCCGGGGCGCCTCAGTGTCAATGAGAAGAATTTGGGGGCCATCCGTAAGGCTCAGTACCCCCGGACCCAGACCCAGATGAGGAGCTTCCTCGGGATGTGTAACGTGTACCGACGTTTCACCAAGGGCTTCGCCAAGGTGGCGAAGCCGCTGAACGAGCTAGTTAGTTCGACGCTACCGAAGAACCTGCCTCCCCCGAGTCAGGTGGAGCAGGAATCCTTTGTGATTCTTCGGGACCTACTGCTGAAGCCCCCTATCTTGGCTATTCCCAGGTTGGGAGGCCACTACATCGTAGACATGGATGCTAGCTACGACCAACTTGGTTGTGTGTTGCTTCAGCAGCAGCCGGACAAGGAGTACTTGCCGGTAGGATACTTCAGCAAGGGGCTGAACTCAGCTGAGAAGAACTATGGAGTCCCCGAGTTGGAAGGACTCGCAGTGGTGTGGGCGGTGACGTCACTTCGTCACTACCTAGAGGGTGAGAAGTTCCTCATCCGTTGTGACCACCGCGCGTTGCAGTTCATCTTCAAGACGGATTGCACGAACACACGCCTCAACAGGTGGAGGGTGCGACTGGCACCCTTCAGCTTTGATATTGAGTACCGACCTGGCAGGCAACATGCCCTTGCCGACGGCCTTTCTCGGGCACCGACCGAGGGGCTGGACACTAACTCAGTCGATGAGGACATCCCCATCGTGGGGGTAGTCACGCACTCGTGTCAGACGTTGGACCCTTGTAGCAATATGGAGGATGTGGTATAAAACTCGATCCTCTCAGACACGTGTCAATATCCCTCGGGGGAATGGGACAGGTAACACAGAAAGGGGAACTACGAGAATGGTATGCCTGTTGCCTCACGTGCCTGCTCGCAGAGCAAACAGATTCGCACGGTAGTGCACACGGGGAAGAGGAAAGCAAACGCGCAGTTGTCTTTTTCTTGAGGGCGCGGGCCAAGTGCGCCTCGCTGTCCCTCTTAACGTGCATCTGGGGGAGCCTCGGCACGTTGGCCAGGTAGCCCCCCCATACCCCCGAGTGGCCCCGACCCGAGTCTAACCTCGTCAGGTCGGGGGCCACTATCACTACTAATTCTATTCCCACTCACTAATCTCACACTCAAATTCTCTCAAATCAAGTCCCTCACAAGTATGCAAAAACCCATCAGCAATCCCTCTCTCACGTGTGGATAGCGTAGTCCACCGCATCCCAGTGCCGGGCACGGGCCACGGCCGCCAACCATCACCACACGGCGGGCGTGTTCTGGCACCTGGTGCCCTCTGGTTGTAGTCCCGGGTCGGCGCCAAGTCGGGGCCAGGGATGCTACATAGCTCCCTCCCTAGTCCGGCACGTCCTCGGGCCGAACCAGGTGCCACCGTGCACAGCCTCGAGCACGTCCACACCGGTGCCGAGGTCGAGCGTCTTCACCCTGGTCACGATCACCTGCTCCGGTTCTCTGCCCCCCTTCTCTCCTTCACCTTGGCCCTCGCGTTCCCCCGGAGTCTGGACGTCATGTCCAGTTCCGAGATCCAAGCTGGGCCCGTGGTTCCGGCGGCGAGTGTTGCGGAGGAGAACTCGGGTAGTCGCGCCCCTCTCCTGCCTCCGGTTCCTCGGGTGTCGATGTCGGCGCCGGTCGCCACGGCGGGGACGGATCGGGTTCCCCCGGCTTCTGTGATGCACCCGGTCGAGACCCCCCCGGTGGGTCTCCCGGAGATGCTTCTTGGGCTGGACCCTCTGGCGGCCCGGCGTTACTCCACGGTGGTCGGCAACGCCGGCGCGGCCCAGTGCCAGCAGGATTGCTTGGACCTCTGGCGCAAGGAACTCCAGCGCGGGGTCTTGACAGAGATGGATAAGGCTCGTCTTCACACGGCGGACCAGATGCGCCTGGCACAAGACCGCTCCCAGAGCTTCTCGGGTTCCTCTTGGGTTGCTCGTCTGGAGGATCTCCCCTTCGCGCTAGTGCTGGATCTGCCCTTGACCGAGCGTCGCGTGTCCGCGTCCGTTCTCCGGTGGCCGGAGGAGGAAGGGTACGTCCACCGGGCGCTCAAGGTCTGGGACGAGGCGCTCAAGGGGTCGGGGAGCCTGAACTGCGACCCCCGTCCGAGCATGGTCGCTCTGGAGCCGCCTTTCCTGACCCGGAAGTACTCCAAGTTGTCACCGGCACGGGAGCAAGGCGAGCGACGCGGCCGTCAGCGTGACTTCCTCGTGAGCTGCAACCATCAGGAGTTCTGGAAGCTGGATAAGGCTAACCGGGCGGCGTACTACCCCAAGGTCATCCCGCAGCAGCAGGAAGTCGAGATCCCGGACGGGTTTGCTCCTTCCAGCATCCCCTTCACCTGGTACTTCTTGGACGCCTTGACTCAGGCGTCGATCAAGGGCTTCTTCCACTCGATCCCGTAAATGATGTACACGTCCGAGATGACAGTCTTGGCGGCCAACCACTGGCTTCACGAGGTCTTGGTGTCCAACCGGCTTTGGTTTCTCCCTGACCTCCTGATGGTCTGGATTGTCGACAAGTTGACCGTCGACTTCCTGTGCAGCCAGGACGAAGAGTACAAGGGGCTCTTCCAGGCGATGATTGACTTCCGGCGTCTGGTGCCGGTGCATGACCGGAACTTCTTGAACGCGATTGCCGACCAGAACCGCCCGCGTCGGGATGGCTTCGGTTGGGCGCAGGTGGTCTACCAGTCTTCTCCGGCCAAGGTGCAGCTGGCGACGCCGCTTCCGGCGTGGCCGCAGCTAGGTAGCTTTCCTGCCCCGGCCGCCCTTGATCTTCTGCCAGTTGGGCCGCCGGTGCAGGAGTCGGGATGGGCCGCGGCGGTCGGTCAGGCGTCTGCGGCGGCTCCGCTTCCTCCTGTTGCACCTGTCGCCCCGGTGGCCTCGCCTGAACCGTCGCCGGCGCGTTCACGCCCTGTTCCGGCTGTGCCGGTACTTTAAGCTCCTCCGGCACCGCGCCTGTCTGCGGCAAGTCTGGGGGTGACCGTGCGGTCGCCTACCACTCCGGCCGCCCCGCCTCGGACGCCTTCTTCCAACGCCGGCGGCGCTGTGCCTCCGCTGGAGTTGGGTACTCCGGCTTCGGGGGCCGTTGTGGACCGTCCGGTGGTGTCATCCTCGGGGCGGTTCGAGATTCCGGCGCCGACTCTGCGCCTTACCCGCTTCCGGGTGCCTGACTGGTACCTGAACCAAGGTGGCCCGACATGCGACCAGTACGACGTCGGTATGATTGAAGACCAGCTGGGTCGTCTTCCGGTGCAGGTTGAGGGCGTCGGGTCTTCCCTGGTGCTGGGCACTTACGCCAGCGTCTTGAACAACGTGGTTGACCGGGTGTTTGCTTGCGCGGACAGCGGCCAGATGTCGAACAGCCCGGTGGTTGGCGAACTTCTGGCGACCTTGACGCGGCATGGCTTGGCCCAGCAGTGGTCAGAAACCTTCACTGGCTTCCAGGGGCGCCGACGGGCATCTCTGGATGAGCGGGAGCCCCCGGCAACTACCGGTACTACTCCGATGGCGTCATACCGGGATGCACCGCGTCCACCGCACTGCGTCATCCCGTCTTCCTCCGGTTCCCGTCGTGCCGCGGAGGCAGCGCTGGAGGACACTCCCGCGGCTCAGCGTCCGCGCCGGGAGTAGTAGTTGGAGGCAAGGAGGGTGAGGGTCTTGGGAGAAGCGAGGAGGGAAGAGGCGGAGAGAAGGGTTGCCCGAGCGGGTGCTTGTTTTCCTTGATTGTTCCATGCTTGTAATGCGTGTTCTCCTTGATATACCCGTTCCCTTCTTCTCAATCCTCTTGTTCCGCATCCGTTGCGGATGAACTCGGCTCGTCCCGAGGGTCTTGGTTGGCCCCATCCTCTTGGTCCTCCTCCGAGTCCGACTCCAGAATCTTGCCGGCTCTGGCCACTGGAGTGCCCTCCATCCCGTTCCGTCGCGTGTAGGCACAGACATCCGCGATGGGTAGCCGGTTTGAGGGTTCCCAGGTATCATCTGCCGGGTTAAAACCGAACCAGCGTACTCGCAGGTACAGGCGTCCGTCTCTCCAGGCATGGTCCACAAACTTGACGTAGACATATTCCCGACCTTCTTCTTGGGATAGCCAGGGTACTGCGGCCCGCTTGCGCCGGGTCAAGTCCCGTTGGATTGGCGGTGGAGCTCGGGTGACATGGTTGCTGCTCACGCGGTACGGGGAGCCATCCACGTCTAGAAGAAAGGTCCAACCGTCCGTATTCAGGATCTCATAAGGTCCATCCGTCTTGGAGTCCAGCTTCCCCCGGGTCTTGCTATGGTTGTCCACAAAAACCCAGTCGCCACCACCCAGTTCCTTGTTCTTTTCCCGAACGCCCTTGTCATAGCCCCGCTTGTATCGCTCCTGGGTCTTCGAGATTGACTCCTTGACTCTTGGGAGCAGGAGCTTCAGTTGTTCCAGGAACTCATCCTTTGCCTTGGGACCTGACTTCAGTGCAGGCTGGAGACCATCTGGTATTCTTTCCAGGGAGAAGTTGGTCAGCCGCCTTGGGGTGACAAAGTCGAGTGGAGCGACTCCCGTTGTCCGGTGAACTCGGGAGTTGTAGGCTAGAGTGAGGACAGCCAGGAGCTCGTCCCAGTCTTCTTGGTGCTCCTCCACGTAGTGCCGTAGCATGTCCACTAGGGTCCGGTTGAATCGTTCCACCTGGCCGTTCGTTTGAGGGTGGTGCGTCGTAGTGTACAAGTTCTTGATGCCCATCAGGTCACAGACTCCTTGGAAGAACAGGGATGCAAACTGGGGACCGTTGTCGATTAAGACGGAGTCTGGAGGGCCGTAGGCAGCTATCCAGTACTCGCAGAAGGCTGACGTGACATCCAGAGCCGTGATGGTCCTCAGCGGGATTGCTCGAGTGAACTTGGAGAACCGGTCACCAATGATGAGCAGGTATATGTTGCCTCTGGATGTTTCAGGTAGGGGCCCCAGGATGTCCATGCTTAAGCTTGCAAAGGGCTCCGCCGCAGGGAATAGGCGTAGCTTAGAAGTCTTCTTCCTCTGGGACAACCGGTTCCTTGCACACGAAACACAAGCCTCCAGGTACTTATGGACGTCACTGGCCATGGTTTCCCAGTAATAGTGTCGTCTCATGGAAGCATACATCCGATTGATACCAGGATGTCCGGCCTGGGGAGACGAGTGCTCCAGGCGTAGGATGTCAGCTCGTAGGCCCCGGGGTACGTAGACTTGAGTGGCCCCATCGAAGGGTGACACCCGTACTAGGAGTCCGTCCGTAGACTCGGAGAAGCGACTGTTCCGGTTCAGGTCCATTTGGTGGCGAAGCTCCAAGCACTGAGGATCCGTCAGTTGTGCCTCCAGCATCCGGTGAATAGTCACCGGTTGATCAGCTTCAGGCGTCTCATACAGGGGAGCATGCCAGCCACGTCCGACATTCGGGAGGATGAAGCAAGGTATTTCCTCCGGGATAGGACCGGTATCGGCTGCAGGAGTCTCCAGCCGGGACATGGTGTCGGCGCAGTGGTGCTCCCTCCCTGCTCTGGTGCACACCTTGTACTTGAACTCCGAAAGGCGTAGGCGCCACCGGGCGACCCTTCCTTGACTGCTGTCCATGCATAGCAGCCACCTTAGACTGGCGTGATCCGTCCGGATGAGGAACTCTTGTCCTTCAAGGTATGGCCGTAACAGGAAGCAAGCCCAGACGACTGCCAAGCACTCGCGCTCCGTCGTGGAATAGTTCTTCTTGGCTGGAATCAAGACGCGACTGTAGTAGCCTATCGGGAGGAAGTGCCCATCAGGTTGCTGCTGGAGTAGTGAGCACCCCACCTGGACGCCACAGGCATCAGTCTCCAGAACAAACTGGCCCTCCCGCTTGGGTAACGCCAGTACTGGAGTGGTGGTCAGGCGCTTCTTTAGCTCTTCGAAGGCCGCGGTCTGCTTCTCGTCGAACACCGGGAGTTGTGCGGGAAGCTTCTTGCTGGTAAGCTTGGTCAATGGCCGGGCAATCAGAGCATAGTCCCGTACGAACCGGCGATAGACGTTGCACATACCCAGGAAGCTCTTGAGTTCCGTCTGGGTTTTGGGTTGCCGTGCATGCCGGAGGGCCTTGATGTTCTTCTCATTGACTCGGAGCTCCCCCGGACTCAGCACGTGCCCCAGATACTCCACCTCAGTCTCAAACAGGTGGCACTTTTCGGCCTTGAGGGTAACTCCAGCCTTGGACAGGAGGGCCAGGACCTCCCGAAGGTGCTCCAGGTGTTCCGCTGGGGTCTTGGAGAAAAACGATAATGTCGTCCAGGTAGACCAAACATGTTCTCCACCTTAGCCCGGACAGGATGGTGTCGATGGCTCTTTGGAAGGTTGCCGGAGCATTGGTGAGACCAAAAGGAAGACGCTTGCACCGGAATAGTCCCAGGTGGCACGTGAAGGTGGTCTTGTCCTTGTCCTCGTCAGCCAGAGGGATCTGCCAGTAACCGGCATTACAATCCAGTGTCGAGAAGAGGGTGGCATCAACAAGAAAGTCGAGGCAATCATCCATCCGGGGTATCGGGTATACGTCCTTGACTGTCATCTCGTTCAGGCGCCGGTAGTCAACGCAGAAACGGAAGTGACCGCCGGTTTTCGGGACGACTACCACCGGGAAAGCCCACTCGCCATCAGACGGCTCGATAACATCCATCTTGAGCATTTTGTTAACCTGCTTCTCAATCTCATCCCGGCGATGAGGTCCGGCCCGATATGGTTGTATGTGCACTGGCTTAGCTTCTGGCTTGAGTTGAATCCGGTGTAGAGTGGCGTCCATCTTGCCCAGCTCTCCCGACCACAGGTGCCGATATTCCTGGAGAAGCTTCTCCAGTGCCTCCTTCAAGTCGGGAGGGACATTTTCTTGCTTGACCTTCGGCATCCCGGGTGGTGCTTGTTCGGGTTTCGGAGTAGCGCTGCCAGCCTGCTCTTGTTTCGGAGGTACGTCTAAGGCCGTCAAGTTGGATGCCAGTTCTTGTTGCAGGTTCAGGAGGTCTTCCTTGCTCATAGCACGGGCGGATCCCCGGTAAGGCTCTGCTGTACCAACTCGGGTGCCCTTGGCGAGGGATATGGCTTCCGGCTCACGTTGACGATGAGCACCGGGAACGGGGTGTGCCTTTCTACCTTCTTGTGATGTCCGTGGGCCAAGTATAACCGGTGTTTCGCCAGAAATCCCTTACGTCCGTAGATCAGGCATTGACCTGCAATCCGGGTCGTTACTTGAACCTTGGTCTCCGAGCGAGGAGGTAGGAGCACCGGTTTGAAGAGAGTCAAGGTAGAGGGTGGGATGCGTTCCCTCTTGCTCTTGGCTACACGAACCTTGGCGTCCAGATGCTCCAATACCGGTGACACAAACCCATGGTTGAACTGGACCTTCCCTTCTCCGGGTAGGATGCTCTTGACATGCTGCTTCTGGAAGTCCCAGCCTAGGATGAGGGGACTGATAGGGTCTTGACTACTAGAAAGGGAAAAAGCATTGGTTCATTGTTGACATAGATGGCGACAGGAAGACGGCCAAGCGGTCGTAGGGTTTGACCCGAAGCGTCGACGATATGGGTCCGGGTAGGCGCTCTCCAGGCATGTCGACGCCAGCCCGGAGGTAACAGGTTCTCAGTGATGACGCTTGGTCCGGCTCCCGTGTCAACCACCGGCGTAACAGCTTGGGGAGGCTATCCCCCACACGCATACGAGCATTAATCTTGAGGTTTTCTTTACGCAGGACGAGCAATGTCCCCTTGAACAAACAGGGTGTCCAGGCGGCTACCGGTTGAGCGGGTAACTGCCGTCCTTTCTCCCGGCAGCAAGGGGAGAACAGGTAGAAGTACCCTGCCGTCGGAGATTCGGGAAGACACTTGGGGAGAGCGCCTGCCCTACTCGTTTCCCGGGTCCGAGGAGTCCTTAGAGGTTTCGGTCTCCAGGTCAAAGTCCGTAGGAGCTTCCCTTGCCAAAGCCTCCGTGATGCTCTGTAAGGTTGCCACTCGGATTGCGTGTACCTGTGCCTGGTCCATCTTGGAGGGTGCTCGCCGGTCAGCCCAGTTGACCGCCTTTGCAAACACCAGTCCTTGACGCTTGAGTTTCTCCTTGAGGTCCTTGGGAATGGTCGGGCACTGGTAGGACATGTGATCCTCCTTCTGGCACAGCCAACAAGACTGGAACCGCTGGTTCTTGACTTGCTTGGGGGCGACCAGGGATGGTTTGCTCCTTAGAAATGAAGCCGCCCCACTTGACCCCTGACCCCACGGGTGAGGCCTCGCCAATTGCGAGTACCGGTACAGGGCTATCACCTCCCTTGTACTTGTCGGGTCCGGAACGAACTCGCGACAACGGCTTGGGAGTTGATACCATGGGAGCTTGGAGGGCCCTGGCTTGCCGGTACTTGCCCTGGGTGTAGGCCATTAACTGCTGGAAGGTATGTTCTTGATGTTCCTGGTTGTAGTTCTCCGCATCCACTTGAAGATATTCAGGAAGCCCTTCCGAGAAGATCATCTTGAGCCTTTCCTCAGGGTAAACGTTGCCACAAGCATCGCTCATCTCCCGTACACGACGGGCGAACGCCTCTGGAGTCTCTTGTCTTTCCATGGTTGCCCGGTTCAGCCTGCCGACTGCTTTACGCAGAGAGTCCGCGTCAGCGTAGTTGGACAGGAGCCAGTTGACCGCTCGGATAACTCGACGGTACGTCCGACAATGTGTCCGGCAGAGTCTGGTAGAACCTGTGCAAACCGCTGTTCCGCTTCTCCGGTCATGAAGTTAACCAGGAGGTAGAGAGCCTTGCCCTCGGACACATCGTTGTCATTGCATGCCTTGACAAACCGGCGCAGGAAGGCAAAGATAAGCGCCGGTCTCTTCCCGGAAAACTTAGGATGTCCCCCGAAGCTCGGCTGCATTCGCCGGTTCAGGGACGCCATCTTCTTGGCCATCTTCCGGGTGTAACCTTGGTCTTGGTTCTCCAGCCGGTAGTTACCCCAATACTTGACCTTGTTCAGGGTGGCATCTCCCACTTGTGGGCAGGGAAGTCAAACTCGACTAGCCTGCGCCGGGTGGGACCGGGAGATGCATCCCAATCATATCCCTCCTCAGAGCTGGAGGAACTGGTCTCGCTGGTGCTAGAGCGACGGCGATGACGCCGACGCCTTCGGCTGCTCCGGTTACCGGTCTTGGAGCTCCCCGCCCATAGGATGCAAGGGGAGGAAAAAGCTTGGCCGGTCCCAGAAGTCAAGGTCTCAGGGACACCCGTAGAACCAGTCACAACGGTGCCTCTGGCATCGCTAGTGCCCACAGGAGGGGGTGTATATACCCAGCTGCCATGTGTGGTCCAGGAGTAAACACACCAGGGGCTATCCCTGGAGGTTGAGGAGTAGAA
>CM020620.1:2848243-2911426 GCA_009829735.1 Pyropia yezoensis
GAGGCTATCCCCCACACGCATACGAGCATTAATCTTGAGGTTTTCTTTACGCAGGACGAGCAATGTCCCCTTGAACAAACAGGGTGTCCAGGCGGCTACCGGTTGAGCGGGTAACTGCCGTCCTTTCTCCCGGCAAGCAAGGGGAGAACAGGTAGAAGTACCCTGCCGTCGGAGATTCGGGAAGACACTTGGGGAGAGCGCCTGCCCTACTCGTTTCCCGGGTCCGAGGAGTCCTTAGAGGTTTCGGTCTCCAGGTCAAAGTCCGTAGGAGCTTCCCTTGCCAAAGCCTCCGTGATGCTCTGTAAGGTTGCCACTCGGATTGCGTGTACCTGTGCCTGGTCCATCTTGGAGGGTGCTCGCCGGTCAGCCCAGTTGACCGCCTTTGCAAACACCAGTCCTTGACGCTTGAGTTTCTCCTTGAGGTCCTTGGGAATGGTCGGGCACTGGTAGGACATGTGATCCTCCTTCTGGCACAGCCAACAAGACTGGAACCGCTGGTTCTTGACTTGCTTGGGGGCGACCAGGGATGGTTGCTCCTTAGAAATGAAGCCGCCCCACTTGACCCCTGACCCCACGGGTGAGGCCTCGCCAATTGCGAGTACCGGTACAGGGCTATCACCTCCCTTGTACTTGTCGGGTCCGGAACGAACTCGCGACAACGGCTTGGGAGTTGATACCATGGGAGCTTGGAGGGCCCTGGCTTGCCGGTACTTGCCCTGGGTGTAGGCCATTAACTGCTGGAAGGTATGTTCTTGATGTTCCTGGTTGTAGTTCTCCGCATCCACTTGAAGATATTCAGGAAGCCCTTCCGAGAAGATCATCTTGAGCCTTTCCTCAGGGTAAACGTTGCCACAAGCATCGCTCATCTCCCGTACACGACGGGCGAACGCCTCTGGAGTCTCTTGTCTTTCCATGGTTGCCCGGTTCAGCCTGCCGACTGCTTTACGCAGAGAGTCCGCGTCAGCGTAGTTGGACAGGAGCCAGTTGACCGCCTCCGGATAACTCGCGACGGTACGTCCGACAATGTGTCCGGCAGAGTCTGGTAGAACCTGTGCAAACCGCTGTTCCGCTTCTCCGGTCATGAAGTTAACCAGGAGGTAGAGAGCCTTGCCCTCGGACACATCGTTGTCATTGCATGCCTTGACAAACCGGCGCAGGAAGGCAAAGATAAGCGCCGGTCTCTTCCCGGAAAACTTAGGATGTCCCCCGAAGCTCGGCTGCATTCGCCGGTTCAGGGACGCCATCTTCTTGGCCATCTTCCGGGTGTAACCTTGGTCTTGGTTCTCCAGCCGGTAGTTACCCCAATACTTGACCTTGTTCAGGGTGGCATCTCCCACTTGGTGGGCAGGGAAGTCAAACTCGACTAGCCTGCGCCGGGTGGGACCGGGAGATGCATCCCAATCATATCCCTCCTCAGAGCTGGAGGAACTGGTCTCGCTGGTGCTAGAGCGACGGCGATGACGCCGACGCCTTCGGCTGCTCCGGTTACCGGTCTTGGAGCTCCCCGCCCCATAGGATGCAAGGGGAGGAAAAGCTTGGCCGGTCCCAGAAGTCAAGGTCTCAGGGACACCCGTAGAACCAGTCACAACGGTGCCTCTGGCATCGCTAGTGCCCACAGGAGGGGGTGTATATACCCAGCTGCCATGTGTGGGTCCAGGAGTAAACACACCAGGGGCTATCCCTGGAGGTTGAGGAGTAGAACCGACAGGAGGGAGACGTCTGCTGCGAGCGGACTCAAACGCCGTTGACCCCGGGGTGGCTCCCACAGGAGGAACAGCCGGAGGAACGGGAGCAGGTGGTACTTGGCCGCCTGTGGACTCCAGTCCGCTACCGGATGTCACACCCAGGTCTGCTTCACCCGTAGGGAGAACGCCGGGTTTGGCACCGTCCCCCGCGGTGACCAGGGGTGCGTCAAGGGACGCGGGGTCTACCCCTTCGGGCACCGTCGTGCCAGGGAGGGTAGCCATGTTGGTCTCTTGACAGCCACAGTCCAGTTGCCTGCGTGTCCAAAGATCGCCAGACCACAAGAGAGGGGTTGGAGAGCCAGGAATGGGATTCCCGTGAACGGGTGCAAATAATTCCCAAACCACAGAAAAAGACAGAACAGGAACAACCCAACCGCTGCTCCCAAATGTCTTTTCTCAAACACTCCAACCATCCCCTGCTGCTCCACCAAATATGTGGTATAAAACTCGATCCTCTCAGACACGTGTCAATATCCCTCGGGGGAAAGGGACAGGTAACACAGAAAGGGGAACTACGAGAATGGTATGCCTGTTGCCTCACGTGCCTGCTCGCAGAGCAAACAGATACGCACGGTAGTGCACACGGGGAAGAGGAAAGCAAACGCGCAGTTGTCTTTTTCCTGAGGGCGCGGGCCAAGGGCGCCTCGCTGTCCCTCTTAACGTGCATCTGGGGGAGCCTCGGCACGTTGGCCAGGTAGCCCCCCCATACCCCCGAGTGGCCCCGACCCGAGTCTAACCTCGTCAGGTCGGGGGCCACTATCACTACTAATTCTATTCCCACTCACTAATCTCACACTCAAATTCTCTCAAATCAAGTCCCTCACAAGTATGCAAAAACCCATCAGCAATCCCTCTCTCACGTGTGGGTAGCGTAGTCCACCGCATCCCAGTGCCGGGCACGGGCCACGGCCGCCAACCATCACCACACGGCGGGCGTGTTCTGGCACCTGGTGCCCTCTGGTTGTAGTCCCGGGTCGGCGCCAAGTCGGGGCCAGGGATGCTACAGATGACCGTATTGTGACCCTAATATAGGGGGACTACTTCTAACCCTTAACTTTCAATTTGGGAGTCCGTATCGGTCACGGTACCTATAAGTTACGTATGACCAGAGGGACTTGCATCTTGGGGTGGAGGGTAGTTAGTAGTGTCACCAAGGGTTTATAACGAGGGAGCCGGTGGCGAATCCACCGCCGGCCATGGTAGAACGACAAACCCCTTCCATTTGGGCTCCCGTCTTGGTCCCGTGGCTTGCGCTCCAAGGACAGCAACCTTGGCCTCCCGGTGACGTTGATGCCGATCCCCCTTGGTGAGTGTTCCCTGAGAGTGGACGTGCAGCGGATACCTATTGTGCTACAAACCTGAGGCGCCGGGGAACAAGAAGAACTTGCCCCTGTCCCTGGACGAGGTGGTGAAGGCCCAGATCGAGGACTCCTTCTGCAATTCGCAGAGGGATACACTGTATACGGTGGCGGAGACGCGGTTCTTCATCGGAGACGATAGCCTTCTCTTGAGGAGGGGGTGATTCAGGGGACCGAACAACTTGTCGTCCCCGCATCCCTCAAGGACAGTATCCTTGAGAGGGAGCATAACGCTCCCACAGGTGGACACCTGGGGTCTATTAAACTGTGCCAGACCCTAAGGACCAGGTACTACTGGCCGTCCATGGTGGTGGACATCTACAGTTGGGTGGCTGCCTGCACAAGTTGTGCGCAGATCCGTCTGATGGAACGGCGGCCTACTACGGCTATGTTACTGTTCCCGGCCAAGGAGCCCTTTGCCGCGCTGGCAATGGACATCCTTGGGCCCCTGCCAGTAACCGAGGAGGGCAACCAGTACCTCCTGGTTATCTGTGACCACTTCACGAAACTTACGAGAGCGATCCCACTGGCAGAGATCACGGCCATGTCGGTCGTGTCAGCCTTCCTAGATCACTGGGTTGCCGCTAATGGCATCCCGGACAGTACACTATGGGAAAATGGACCGCAATCTGCGTCCGTACTGTTTCAGGGAGTGCTGGATGTGTTGGGGGTTCAGGCAAACTATGCCACCCCCTACCACCCACAAACTAATTGGTAGGTGGAGCGCTTCAACAAAACTGTTGTTCGGCAGCTGCGCCACTATGTGAGTGAGCACGTGAAAACGTGGGACCAATACATTCCTATTCTTACGACTGCCTACAATTCGCAGGGTCACTCATCTACCGGGGAAGTACCCCTCGCGTTTGTGACCCCCCGTCGCGTGCGGTCTATTGCCGTACGACGGCCGCTCCCAACTAGGGAGGCCGATGGCAGTATACCTACTCCCACTGAGAGTAAGGCGGAGTTCGCTGCTAGGCTCGAAAAACTCATCCCTAAAGTCAGGGCTGAGATGGACGAAGCGCAGAAGCGCTACAAGCGTACTTTTGACAAAAAGGTGAGTAACGCCAAGCACGTCCCCGAGCAGGGTGACTGGGTACTGGCTCACTCACACACCCCAACTGGGGGTAAGTTGGTGTTCCAGACGAAGGGGCCATACCAGGTCCTTCGTACAGATGGACGGCGGTTCACCATCGAAAGTGACGATGGGATCCGCACCGTAACTGTACAGGACGCGGTAAAAGTTGCACCACCTCCTGCAGGCGACCCGGCTTGGGCGCGTGCGCTGAAAGCGTGGCGCCTGCCTTCGCTACCTGCGGCCAAACAGGGCCCGCAGGAGTACGTGTTCGATAAGTTCATCGACCACGGGTGGGATGAGGACACAAACCGCGTCATGTTGAGGGTGCGTTGGCTCGGCTACACGGCCAAGGATGATACGTGGTAATACGTGGAGGACCTTCCCGCTGAGAAGGTCCAGGCATACTGCACCCGGAATGACATCGATCCTAACTGCCCTCCCTCAACGTGAGGGAAGGCCAAGTGACAGTGCCAAGAGAGTGCTTCAAGTCGAAGTGGTACGCAGAGTGGCTTTTAACTACAGCCCTAACCCACACACTCTCACGACAAAGGCAGCTGCCAACTAGGCACGCATGCTAGACTCCCCAACACCACGGCCCTCGCCCTCACGTGGAGGCGAGCGGCGAGACCCACGCCGATAACGTTCCCCACCCGTCGGCGGGGGCAGCGGCTCCAAGTCGGAACCGTCGCGCCCCTCACGGTCGCGCAAGTGGCGACGACCGCGGCTACTCTTCTGCTTGGTCTTGCGCGCAAGCTGGCAACGCAGACGCCGGACCGACTCCGTCTCCGACGGGGTAGAAGACTCCGAGACGGAATAAGACAACTCGTCTTCCGACACGGAGGGAGAGCGCCGCGAGTAACGGCGACGACGGCGAGGAGGCGAGTATGCCCGGCTCGCCCGACGCTTGCCACGCCCAAGTGGGGCTGGCTGGGGCACAATTGACCCAATACGAGCCAACTCGGACGTCATAAACCCCGCTACCGACTCGCAACTCGCGGTCGCCACAACAGTACGAACGCGCTCCTCAAGTTGAGGAGTCTCGGAAACTTGAAGGGTTGCAGTCGACGCGGCCAACCAAGAAATGATGCGCACCAAGGTGGTGATCATCATTCCTGAGGTCAAGGGCGTGGCCGGCAATACCAACTAGGGATAGACCGTCAGGAGGGTGGCCCCCAAGTTGGGGGACAACGGGGAGGACTACTCAACGGCGACGCTTATCGGGATGTCCCCGTGCGGCTGGAAAGGGACAGGAGGAAGCGGAGGGGCTCGCCGAGTAGGCGGAGCCCGAGAGTAACTGCGACCCCTACTCGGGGCCCCCGATTTGGGTTGAGTCATGTAGTCATCGTGAGAGGGCACAGCCATCACGATTGTCTTCTCCGGTGGAGGCGCAGTGTGGCGATCCACCGCCGGGGCATACGAATAGTCCCCGATGCCCAACCCCTCTCGAAGTACCGCACGGCCGTCGTGAAGTTCACGACCGACCCAGACGAACTGGCGAAGTGTGCAATCGTCCTTGGGCCCGCGGGAGGAGCGGCGCAACTTGTGCTCGATGCTCTCCTACTCGATGAGGTTATGGAGGCGCAGCATCTCCTCAAGTAGAGTGAGCTGTCCTGATGAGCACCCCTCAGCATCTCGCTGAGGGGTGAGCTGTTCCAAACCTTGGATAAGCCGGGGGGCGAGATGCCAGAGCATCCCCCGCAGCTGAAAACAAGACACCCAGGTCGACATGACGTCGAGGAGCCACTGGGTTGCCAACATGGTAAACACCAGGTGGTCCGAGCTAGCCGCCAACCTGGCGGAGCCGAAGTGATCGAGCAACCGAGGAAGTAAAGCCGGAAACCCGTAGGGGACCTCGACTTGGGGCCACCACTCGGGCTTCTTGGGATAGTACTGCTCCTTGCTAGCAGCGGACTGCTGCGGAAACTCGAGTTGAGCCGAGGTCACGAAGTAGGGACCTCGCCGGAAGTCCTTCTCCATCCGCACATCAAAGTGATGGGTGTGCGGATCGGCTTCGCGAAGGTACGGGGGGCGAGTTGCCACCGCGTCCCAAGTGAAGGTCGGCACGTCGCCGGCGCCCGGGATAGTAACCCCGCGGTCCACCATGGCCTTGGCCCGCTGCACGTCCTCGACCTCGTCCTCATCCAGGAAGGCAAACTGGTCCGTCCTGAAGTCGGGAGGAAACCCGACCCTACGGGGAACGTCTCCCGTAGGCGGTCCCATACACGACTCATCGCTGTGCCAAGTCTGCCACAGCGGAGAACAGTCAACCCCTCCTCATACAGAGGCCAAGCGGGGTAAAACCACCGCCCCAAGGCCTCCCGTGGGATAACGCGGCCCGTCTCCGGGGGAGATCCCGCCGCCAACCCAAAGCCGGGTGACGCCGGAGCCCCATCCCCCGGAGCGATCGCGAAGCCCCCGCCGGAAGTCCCGGCGGGCGCTGCGTAGTAGGACGTGTCCTCCATACGTTCATGCAGGGAGTCAGTCTCCACCCCCGGGGTCAGCATGGCTCTCCCCAAGTTAGGGAGAGACGACCTGGTTGCAGTCGCACGAGACCCACCTCGAGTTCAGGGGGGCCTGGATCGCGGGTAGATGGGTGGTCTCCCCTGCGTGGGGCGGCCAAGGGTAAGGTGAAGAGGATGTGTTGGTGGTGGTGAGGTGAGAGCCGATAAGAGCAAGCTGCCAAGTGGGCAAGTTTGAGGAGAGGGGCGGTCAACGTGACCGCCTCCACGTCCACGTGACGTACCAGGGGGACAGCAAGTCGCGCCCCCAACGCCGCGATGTGCATTTCTACGCCCCCTCGCAGGGCCGACCGGGTCGGTCGGAACTGAGGAGAGGGGAGTGAGGCAGTATTGACACCCAGGTGGGGGGGCAACACGTGCCATGCAAGGGGCCGCAGGCCACTAGCCTGACCCGTTCCTCCCCCTGCTTTCGGGTCCATATTCTGTACGTTTGGGATAGTTAGCTTAGTAGTAAATCCAACTTGGATTTGAGGGTTTTCTGCATTTATCGTCTTGAATTTTCGTGTGGCCCGGTGGGCAGGTGCTGGGGTGGGAGATTCTGAGTGGCGAGATTCTGAGGGGACCCCGGGGGGATAAGGGGAGGGACAGCGGGGCTTGGCCTTGCTTCCCCGTCCCGACCAAGAAACTGTTGGCCCACACACCATCTTCTTGTTTGTCAGTGGGGGGATTGCCCCACAACAGGGACAGAGTGTGTGCGACTTGCACTTCTTCCGGTTCCCCCGACACGAAAGGCAGCCCTTGCGCACCGCCCCAACTTGGGTGTCGCGTGTGCGAGTGGTTTTTGCCACACAATGCAAGCTAGATTGCAGTGTGAAACACATAGTTGAATAGGCCATTGCAGTGAGTATCCGGCACAGGCCAGATGACGGTCCCTTTTCTTCCGGTCCTTGAGGAAATGCTGATCTTTTTTGTTTCACTTCATTAGTTACTCCACCACTTCTCGAAGCCTTTGTTAACATATTGCAGAGGCGGGCCACCTGGAGCTGCCTGATCCGGTGCACGGACACAGTCGCAGACAGACACCACAGACAGACACCGTCACAGCCACTGGCCGCATCGACGTCAGTGCCTCGCCACAGTGTCTGCGCCGCCCCAGACACAGGCTGTCCCAGAACACGGTGGGCAGACAATCCGCTCTACGGATCCCGTCAGACACTCTGCACGCGTGCTGATGCTCCCACCCGCGGCCGCTTGTACTCGCCGTCTCCCGACCAGCACCATCATGCCCGCCGCCTCCCGCCCGCACGCCCTCCCGTACAACCCCGGAAGCATCCAACCGCCCACGCACCCACCTACATCACCACAGCAACTGCGTCCGGCCCATCCATCCACATGCACCACACACGACATCCTCTGCACATACCTGAGGGGTGCACAGAAAGATCGGGGGGAAGATGGAGTGGGTGCGGGAGGGGGGAAAGGGGGTGGAGGGGAGCCGGAGGGCGGGGGGCGGGAGGGTAGGGAAGAGAGCACGCCAGTGCGGCAAGGAATACATTGAAAATACCGGCGAAAGGTGCGTAGCGAGTACAACACTTGTGAATATGCAAGAGCATGCAGGTAAATGCAAGCCGCCGCAACGCACACGCAGGTGCCTGAAAGCCAATGCAACGCATGACATGGAACTGGGCATGTCTGGCACCCCTATCTGTATCGTCCTTCTACCGCCACCACCACAGCAGCCTGCACCCTCTCACACGCCCTCTCGTACCACCGCGCGAGCAGCCACCCGCCCACGCACCCACCTGCGTCACCACAACCACTGCGTCCCTCCGATCCACCCACATGCGCTACCCACGGCATCCTCCGCACATACCAGAGGGGTGAACAAAGAGAGTAAGGGGAAAACAAAGGACGTGGGTGCGGGGAAGTGGGAGAAGAGATGGACGGGAGCGGGGGGGGGCGCGGGGGGTGGAGAAGGGGGGAGGCGGGAGGGGGCAGGGAGGGAATGGAACACGACGCGGGGGGAGAAAGGGCAGAGCGGGAGAGCGCTTCCAGGGGGTGGATGGGAGCGCGAGGGGGGCGTGGGGTGGGGGGGTGGGGTGAAGGCAAGGCGGTGGGTGGAGGGGGCAATGTGTGGCAAGTCCGGTTCGTGCTCCAAAGGCATCCAATGGCGAGTGGTTTCTACCGCAGCGACGGCAGCCACAAGTTCCCTCATCGGACGCCAATTGGTGCTGGCCGATTGCCCTGATTGGTCAAGTTGACAATCCTCATATGGAGCAAGCTCGAGCGAAGATCTGCCCACCCTGCTCAGAATCAGTGAGAGCTCACCAGGAGATCCTGTATTTGCGCATGCGGAGAGTTCAAATACTGACGAAAACATACCCGAAGCATCCCCGATTTCCGAGTGCGCGAGCATTCTAACATAAGTCATCGAGAGAACATGCGGACAGGCAAAACTTATCATCACATCGACCAACCAGAACGCGATGGTGCTCCTATTTAACTTCAGGATAGTGGCATCGAATGAGACTTATCATGAACAAGTAAGATTTGCTAACTTTCCTGAGAAGAACTCTGAGGTGAGACCGATTTGGTAGCTCGTCAGTCCTCCATGCACCTGTGGGATATTTTTGTACGTTGCAGCAGCTTGCCCGGGAGCAGGAGATAAAGCTGTCGAATGAGCCCAGCGTCTTGCTCCCGTCGTCGTTCGTCCTCCCGAACACATTCCAAGAGCTAGTTTGATGAATGAAAAGCACTTCTTGGAGGAGGGGACAACATGAGCAAATGGGTGGGCTGGGGGGGCGCGGGGGGGCAGTGGGGCGGAGAGCTTCAGCAGCTGCGATTGACTAGTATTTGAAGAGTCATACGAGGATTCTGGGAAAGAGGAGTGGAAATGGTTTAGGACGTAGTAAGGAGAGGCGATTCAGTGAAATCTTCAATCATGGTCACGCGGACGTACAGGCTCTTGCTCTTCGCCGACTGCACCAATTCCATAGTCCTCTGACTTGGGCCCAGAAGCGACCGTACCCATCCCCAAGGATGATTCTCGGGAGGTGCTTCGTGCGGTGATCTTGAAGGGGTGCGAGCTGGGAGCTGGATCATCACTTATGGAGGATCGTGGTGCGTTTTGAGACACGCTGCGTTCAGAATCAGCTCACTGGCGTTGGTAGATAAGCAATTGAGTATGTTCAGGAAGGAATGTCAAAGAGGAGCCTGCGTGAACAGAGGCTCGTGCCAGCCTGTGTGGTCAATCAGCTGTCGTGGAATGTACCGACCGTGCGATCTAGCCGAGTCGGAGGAGTGGGTGGGCTCACCAGTGATGTATTTTGAACGAAGACGACACTGAACGCCGGGCGTGCAGGGGTGGAGAACGCCAGGTCGGGGCGCCGTCGTCCGTGGATCGCCCAGCTTGGCCGACGGGACTGTCGGAGTCGCGATGGCCAGCGTGTGAGGAGCGATGATACCCACGTGGGATCTGTGCTGCAGTGATATACATGAAGATGCGGCGTCACACATGTCGCGACATTTATTGCAGTGGTGTTCTCTTCTTAGGAGTGGACGGTCTTCGCGTGATGTTGCAGGAAGTTGAAGTGGAAAACTGTGAAGTACAACGCCATGCAGTGTGTATACATTGACTTGTATGTCGTTCCGGTCGCCGACGATGCCTGCGCAGAGACACCCGCACTTGGTGTGGCTGAGTTGACAACAGCGACCACTGAGCATAACGGGAATTTAAGCGGTCGTAAGATGGCAAAGGCTGTCACGACGGGTGCTGGACAACCACCGGGTCAGGGCAATCCCTCACGGGCTGGTCGCCATGTCACCGCGCTGCTCAGGGGACCTTCGCCAGGGACCCTCAGTCGCGACACCGCGCTTGACTGGCGCATCCTCGGTGCTTATTGAGCGGCTAGTGACACCCGTGACGACTGCGTCCCGGAGGTCCACGGGAACTCAGACAGGTCGCCGCGGCCGCCTCGCCGACCGCCGACACATGCGCCGCTCCTGCCGCAGCCGCCGCTTGCGGTCGCATCATCTCGCCCACTCGCCTACCCCACGCCCCCCATCGCCGGTGTCTCAATCTCAGGCCACCAGTGTAGCATAATACGTAATCACCAATCGGCTTACCTAACAGGTAGGTACTCGTAATGGAAAGGGGACAAAGCCCAAAATCTGGCCCAAGATGTCAGGGATTTCGCCCGGTTGCCCAGTGGTTTGGGCGCGCCATTCCGCTTACCCCTCAGGGGCCTGGGTTCGATTCCGACTCTCCGATATATGCTTTTTCGTTATTCCACAAGCAGAACAGATTTCAGCAATCAGCTATACCAGCGCGCGCGACTGAGCCACTTTTCAATCCTCTGATCTGAGGTGTAGCTCAGGACTTTCTGGGCCTGAGACCAAGATTTGCGGCAAAACCCGCTTACAGTAGCCTCCACCAAGTTGGTGGCAACGGTGAAGGTGCCTCTCGTAACGTTGAGAACTGGAAGAAGTGCAAGCCGCACCCACGCTGTCCCTGCTGTGGGGCAAGCCCCCCACCACGAAGCAAGAGGATGGTGTGTGGGCCAACAGTTTCTTGGTTGGGACGGGGAAGCGGAGCGAAGCCCCGCCGTCCCTCCCCTTACCCCCCCAGGGTCCCTCAATATCTCGCCACTCAGAATCTCCCACCCCAGCACCTGCCCACGGGACCACACGAAAATTCAAGACGATAAAATGCAGAAAACCCTCAAGTCCAAGTTGGAATTACTCCTGGGGGGGACGGCGTGGAGGGAGGAGAGGCGGAGGAGCCGGGTGGGAGAGGGGGGGAAGAGTGGGCAAGCGCGCTGGGCGGGCGGGAAGAGGCAGACGAGCGGCAACCGGGCTACGTGTAGGGACCCTATGGGCTCTCCACGTGGGGGACCTCGTAGAGATCGCGTCGTACCCCTGTGCCCACCTTCCTAGTGAGGAGGACGGGGCCGATTTGACCACTCGGGATTTTACTGACTGCCGATTGGCCCCCTCCTATGGAGATGGGACCGGGTCGCCATTTGGTTCTGGGGCCCATATTGCGATTTTCAGTGTATGGGAACCAACTCTGACCGGAATTGGACTTTGGTCCATGCTCCGGGATGGGATGCATTTGGGGTTTGGACTGTGTGTGTGTATTTTGCGTGATTGTAAGATTGGGGAGATCTTGAGTGTTGGCACTGATGTCCGGCGGGGCTCTTCTTCCCCGTATCTTGGAGATTCCTGCCCCGCTGGCAGAGATGATCCGTAGGGGAGGGGGCCCTCCGGACATGTTGGAGGGCTTTGATTGGCCCGCACGTGGCCCGGTGTGGAGGGTTGCTGGGTGCGGGTGAGAGAGGGTAAGAGTGTGCGTGGGGGTGCGCGTTGCTTCCCCCTTCGAAAAAAGACAGGCTTGCGTGTGCTTGAACACTGTCGTCCTGGTCGCCGATCCCCGCGTGATACAGCTAGGCGGTCGGCGGTTCGGTATCTCTCCTGCCTCCCCGCGTTCTTGGTGGGTTGTTTCTCTGTGTGTTCTAGTTGCTACGCGCGTAAGGTACGTAAAAACCACTACAAAGATGTCGGTGGTGGGCGTAGTTATGCACCTAGAGTACCTGGCGCAAGGCACGGCGGCGGCCTCAATTCGAGGTTGCGGCTACCCTCGGGCTCCGCCCACTCGGCGTGTGCCTTCTCTTCCCTCCGTCCCGCCCCAGCCGCACGGGGACACTCCGATTGGTGTTGAGGTCGCGTTGTCAACGCCTGTGTCCCCCAACTTGGGGGCAGCTCTACTCATGGCATACCCCAAGTTGGTGTTGCCGACGACGCCTTTGAAGTCGGACATCCTGATCACCACGTTGGTGCGAACGATGTCATGGAAGGCCGCGTCGGCAGCAACCCGCCAAGCGTAGGAGGCTACTCAATTTGAGGAGCGCTCTCGGACAGTCATCTCGACCGCGAGCTCGCAACTTGCGAGTCCGAAGCAGAGTTCATGACGGCCGAGTTGGCTCGTATCGGGTCCATCGTACCTTTGTCGGCACCACTTGGGGGCGGCAAACGACGGGCGAGCCGGACCTTCTCACCCCCTCGTCGTCGTCGCCGCTACTCACGGCGCTCTCCCTCCGTGTGGTAGACGAGTTGTCTTAATCTGCGTCGGAGTCATCCACCCCGTCCGCGACCATGTCGTTCCAGCGTCTGCGTCACCAACTTGCGCGCAATACCAAGCAGGCTACCAAGCGCAGTCGTCGTCGTACTCGCGACTGTGTTGGTCACGACGGTTCCTACTTGGAGCCGCCGGCTCCGCTGACTAGCGGGGATTGCTATCGACGTGGGTCTGGCCAATCCCCTTCACGTGAGGATGGATAGTCTAGCATGGGTGCCTAGTTGGCAGTTGCTTTTGTTGAGAGAGTGAGAAGTTTAGGGCCGTAGTAAAAGCCACATTGCGTACCACTTCGACTTGAAGCACTTTCTTGGCACAGCCACTCGAACATCCCTCACGTTGAGGGAGGGTAGTCAGGGCCGATATCGTTCCGGGCGCAGTAAGCCCGGACCTCCTCAGCCGGGAGTTCCTCTACATACTCCCCAGTATAGTCCTTGGCACGATAGCCAAACCAACGCACCCTTAATATGAGGACGTCAGTATCCTCATCCCAGCCGTGGTCGATGAACTTATCAACCACGAACCCCTGCGGGCCATTGTTGCTCGCAGGCAGCGAAGGCAAACGCCACACTTTCAGCGCACGCGCCCAAGCCGGGTCGCCTGGAGGAGGTGGTGCAACTTTAACCACGTCCTGTCTGCTTACTGTACGGATCCCATCGTCACTTTCGATGGTGAACCGCCGCCCATCAGTACGGAGGACATGGTATGGTCCCTTCGCCTGAAACAACAGCTTACACCCAGTCGGTGTATGCGAATGCGCCAGCACCCAGTCACCCGGCTTGGGGACGTGCTCGGCGTTACGCACTTGTTAAAAGTACGCTTGTAGCGCTTCTGCGCCATGTCCACCTCAGCCCTGACTTTAGGGATGAGGGTCTCTAGCCTAGCAGCAAGCTCCACCTTACTCTCAGTAGGAGTAGGCTTCCTGCCACCGGTCTCCCCAGTTGGGAGCGGCCACCGTACAGCACTAGACCGCGCGCGGCGCGGAGCCACGAATGTAAGGGGTGCTTCCCCCGTAGCGGAGTGAACCTGCGAGTTGTAGGCCGTAGTCAAGGTAAAAATGTATTGGTCCCACGTTTTCACGTGCTCACTCACACAGTGGTGCAGCCACCTAACAATAGTTTTGTTGAAGCGCTCCACAGACCAATTAGTTTGTGGGTGGTAGGGGGTGGCATAGTTTGCCCGTACCCCCAACATATCCAGCACTCCCTGAAACAATACGGACGACTTGCGTTCCGTTCTCCGAAAACGTACTGTCAGGGATGCCATACGCGGCAACGCAGTGATCTAGGGAGCCTGACACGACCAGCAAGGCCGTGATCTCTGCCAGGGGGATCGCTCGCGTAAGTTTCGTGAAGCGATCACAGATGACCAGGAGGTTTTTGTTACCATCCTCCGTCACTGGCAGGGGCCCATGGATGTCCATCGCCAACGCGGCGAAGAGCTCCTGAGCCGGAAACAGCAACATGGCCGAAGTAGGCCGGCGTTCCATCAGGCGATTCTGCGCACGACTTGTGCAGGGCACCCAACTGTAGATGTCCACCGCCACATACGGCCAGTAGTACCAGGTCTCCAGGGTCTGGTAAAGTTTACTAGACCCCATGTGTCCACCTTTAGGAGCGTAGTGCTCCCGCTGAAGGATACCCTCCGTGAGGGATGAGGGGACTACAACTTGTTCAGTCCCCTGGATCGCCCCTCTCCTCAAGAGGAGGCTATCGTCTCCGACGAAGAATCGCATCTCCGCTAAGGCGTCCAGCGCATCCCTCTGCGACTTGCAAAAGGCATCTTCAGCCTGGGCCCTCACCACTACGTCCACCGACAGGGACAAGTACTTCTTGTTCCCCGCCGCCCCGGGGTTCAACACGTGCTTCGAGCGCGTGGCTACTCCGGCCTGTCCAAAACTCCTTGGAACATGACGGACACAAGCTGCAGTCCGGTCTCTGACAAAGTCCTGTCGGGGGTGCTACATGCAGTAAGGCAGTGCGAGACGTCTCCGCGCACCACTTGTGCATACAGCAACCCATCCACATGCGTCACTTTCATAAGGGCCAGAAGTTCCTGGTCCTCAGGATCTAGTATAGTGTACTGGACCCAAAATAAACACCCAGGGGGCGTTGCGCTCCCGTTCAAAGACGCTTTTTTCTTGAGGGTGGTGGGGATAACATCTTGTTACAACACCTATCACAGGCTAGAGCCCATCACCGATGAGTGAAGGTCCGCCGTCCTCCACCCGTCTAGTTGGTGATGGCTCTACGCCGGAATTCAATCCAACCCGAGTGGATCTCGCGGGGACAATCCTCTCACCTTGGGACGTTCCCTTTGAGTGCACCTCCCGGTGGCCGAAGTGCGAACCACCGGTCCGAGGAGAACCCTCAGGGTGAACACCCGACGTTGTCGGGGTGGCATACCGCCCGCACGGATACCCACGGCCCTGCTGGCTGGAGTTCCTCTAGCACCTCCGCGACCCCAGGAACACCTGTGTCTGGCCAGTATTCAAAGGCGCCGGAGTAAAGTCGTCACCGGAGAGTTTCCCGAACGTCGGGGGGTCCGACACGGCCGTGTTGGCTAAGGACCCTCACGGTGCGAGCCAAAGAAGGAGACGCAAGTGCGTTCTACTTCCGGGAGCCCCCGGCGGTAAAGTTTACCTCCGTCCCCTGCTGCTCAACCATATGTGGCAAAAACCGATCACAGTAGCCTCCACCAAGTTCGTGGCAACGGTGAGGGTGCCTCTCGTAACGTTGAGAACTGGAACTAAGCTAACTATCCCTAACTTGAGGAATATGGACCCAAATGTATGGGGAGAAACGGGTCAGACTAGCTGCCTGCCCTCCCTTGTATGCCACGTGCTGCCCCGTACCTGGGTTCAATGCTGCCACAAGACTGAGAGCCTCGTCGTCGCTCGGACGGCTCGTGGACTGCTGTGGCCTGCGTCAGACTGCTTGGAATGTCATGGAAAGCCCCGAGCAGCCACTCGACACGGATTACAGCACGCTGATTGGTCCTTTTGAAGAACGTTGCGTTCCCAGGTCTACTGCAGCGACCTGCGTGGGCCTGCTGTGACCTTCATAGAACGGCGCAAGCAGAGGACTCGGGCCAATATCCGTTTGACAACAGCTTACAACCACCATCTCTGGAGCTCTGTCTTCCATAACCTGTTTTTAGAGAGAAGCATACCGGCGTGCTCGCCATCGTCTCCCGAACTCAGTGGTAATCGCTGCGTTGCAAAGTGGACGCATTAGTGCAGCCGTGGCTCAGGGTTGCTCTGCACCACCACAAAGTCTCTCAAACGCCGAACGCTGGAACGTCCGGCAATCCTGGGAGAAGGTGGGCGCCTCGCACTCCCACATTTGGCTGGGCGCACATGACAGAGAGCGCCACGAAGTCCTCGCCGTCTGGCCCCAGTGTCATCAAGTCGCGTACTCCAGTCCAATTCTGGCCCATATATTTGTACAGATGCCGTAGAACTTGCTGTATCCCGTTCTCGAGTTGCACAGCCCACAATCAGTTCCCGGACAGGTCACCCGCCTCGTCTCCCCTCCCATGCACTCTCACACCCTCCCATCGCCCGCCGCCTACTTCCCCGCGTGCGATGACGAAGCCCCTTCGTTGTGGGAAACGTCTCTGTTCTTCGCAGCGTGGTTGACGGGACCGTCGGGGGTCGCAACATCGCCCCGCACTGGCGACTTTTCTGATCCGATGGACGACATCACTAGCGACCGGAACCATTACATTTCCTTGATAACGATGTGCCTTTCAGGGTCCGCCTCAAATGCATCAAATGCAGTCACTTGCACGCACTTCGGGGCCACCGAAACGGTCATATACGGCGAGTATTGCACGGAAAGTCGCACCGCCATGTAGCGCGTTGTGCACGAGAAAATGCAGTGCATCAAATGGGAATTGTAAAGTGTACCCGGCAGCCGATGGGATGACCGGCCTGTTCATCCGGCTGTGGTGTATTGTTTTTGGATTTTATTTTCCCTCTTTTTCTTTAGACGGCAATGTTGCACGCGTCGTACTTGACGACCCTTGCCAAGCACTTGCCGGACACTTGAAATCCTTTCCCCGACGTTGCCGCGGTTGACATACAATTACGCGGGCCACCGTGACCGCCTTGACAGCGCTCAGAAACCCCTTGTGCAGACAGACTCCCGCAGGACACGACGCCCAGACAAGCAGCCCCCGACAAGACAACTTCGAATACGTGCACACGCTGACACGGGAAATGGCGCAGAGATCGACACTGAGAACGTCAGACAGAGGGGGGGGTGGAGGAGAGCGGACGAGAGCTGCGGGGAGGAAGAGACCTGCGCATGGCCGACCGACCCCCGACGCTGCGGAGCGGCCAACATAGTCCGATACGTTGCAAGGGTAATAAAGTACAGGGGGACAGTGCAAGGGTAAGAAAATGAAGAGGGGTACGGTTGGGGGGAGGGGCAGGGGGGGCACCGCGAGGAGCGCTAATGCCGGTTCCATCCCCCCGCCATCGCCCACCAAGCTTTGACCACCACTAGCCCTCGCCACTCCCGCCCCTTCGACGACAGACGAACGGTACTGACCATCCCGCCGACAGACCAACGGTGCCGACCATCCTCAACGCCCTCACACGGCCCCACCAACAATCGTGGCACGACCACCACCAGCCCTCACCACTCCCGCTCCGCAGCCGACAAGCCAACGGCCGCGACCATCTTCACGGTGCTCACAGCGGAGCGGCAATCCTCACGAATCGCTGAAAGTATCGCGGCGGCCGAGAACGGGGGGGTGAGAAAATGAGTACCGACCCGGACCTACCAGAACCCTGGTACATCAAGGTGTTGTGGGTCGGTTACGACTCACCAACCTGGGAACAGGCGGACAAAATGCCACGCCAGATCCTCATGCCATACATGAGGCGACGCCGCCTACTGTAACTGCCCAACCGACATCGACTTCGGCTGTTGGGGGGTGGGGCTTAGACCTACTAAGTAGGGTGTGACAAGGATTCCGCCAGACTTAGGTTCACTAAGTCGGAGCGAGCTTAGGCAAACTAAGTGGGCTAACGAAGTGGGAGCGAGCTTAGGCAAACTAAGTGGACTACTGAGCTTAACAAGTTTGAGCTTAAAGGGAAAGGATAACTCCGATAATATCGAAGTATCCTGGGGCCTACACCAAGGTAAACCTATATCCATGGAGGCAAGTGACGGAGTAAGGGAGGATGACCTTCACGAGTATTACCCGACCAGGGTGGGTCGGAGCGCGAGAGAAACTGAGGCAAGCCACAACTAAGCCGAGCGGGGTACCGCCGGAAGGCAAGAACCAGAGTCATGCAATGCCCCATCTGGGGATGCGTTTACACTCACTACTACCCGGCCACCATAAGGGTCACCGGGTCCCTCGCTCTCATAACGACAGCCCTCAGTAGGGGGTGCCCCCACCAGCAGAAAGAGGCGACTCACGCGTCGCCCGCGTACATAATCCACCGGTCGGCAGTCTCACGACGGTCAACCGCCTGAGTAACCTTAGTGCATAGCTCCACTAGAGTGCTGCGACCAGCCTCCACTGCCTCCAGGGCTAGCTGGATGCGGTCCTACACCCCACCGAAGCAACGCGCGGTACGAACCAGGGCAGCACCTGGAGGGATATCCCCCCAGCTAACTGAGAGACCCTCCCGCAATTCTCGGGTAATAAGGGCGTTAACGCCCTCATACCATAAGCGGGAAGCCCCGTCCGGCATGACGGGAGCGGACGAGGATACCGGCGGACCCGGAGGAGCTGGCATCGGCGCGCCAGGAACCAACACAGCTACCACCGGAGCCTGTAGCGCCCGGTATGGGGCGCGGTAAGACCCGGAAAGAGGGGTAGACCCCATGGAAGCGGCCCGACCGGAAGCCCGGCGGGACTCTTCTCGTCGACGGGACGCCACACTTGCCCCACTCGTAGAGTCCCACTCACGGGAGCGACGACCAGCCCCCGTCGGAGTCGGATAACCGAACCACGGGGCCGTCATCTGAAGAGGATCATGGATGACCATGGGAATACCCAGGTCAGGGACAGCCTGGGTGGACGCCCACCCAGGGTTACTAGCCTCACCCGGGAGGGCCCGGCGGTTTCGTGGGGAATTGTGGAATAACGAAAAAGTAGTTATCGGAGAGTCGGAATCGAACCCGGGCCCTTGAGAAGTAAGCGGAATGGCGCGCTCAAACCACTAGGCAACCGGCTGAAATCCGATCGGTGATTATGTATTATGCTACAGGAATGACGGGGCAGGGGGAGAGCCCCAGCCTACGGATCCCGGTACGGAGGCAGGTTCAACACCTCCGCCCAGTTCACGGCATCTTGAACGGCCAGAAGGGCCTCCAACTCACGGGCCAGTCCCGTCTTGGCCGCAATGGGGCAACACCCAGCTCCCCGATGTGCCGACGGACACTCGTCGGAAGATGATACAGCCGACCCTGCCGACGAGCGGATAACAGAAAAGAAGAAACTTGCCCGAGGGTGACCTCCTGGGTGAAGGTACTCTGAAACGGGTGCACGGGCCGAGAGGCCAGCACACTACTGAAATACCGGAGGCACGGACCGGTGTCAAACCGGAGCGCCGGGGCGGGCTCCGACCCCTCCGGCCACCCAGACGGGTGCACCAGAGTGTACAGCGGCGAGCGACCGTAACCGGTCTGCAACGCATACGTTATGTCGGTGTGAAACGCATCCGCCATGATACCATGGTTGCGACGCCAGGTCGACGCCGACTTCAGCCAAGCCTTGAACGGGAAGGGCGCCGTCAACGTCAGATACGGGGATACCCCCGGAAAGTACTCGAAGCCGGGACACCGGTTGACACCGGGCACGGTCTGCCCAAACGCAAGGGGAGGCACAGCAGCTGCAACCCCCCGAGCACTGGCAGGGTAGTCAACGTACCGCGTCAACTCACGAGCGACCAAGTCGCATTCTTTGAAAGAGGGGTTGAGGAAGACCTCACCCCGCCCGACCCGGGCGCGCCAGAGTTGGGCATGCCGGTCGTCCGGTTGCCTCAGTACCCAATGATGCTCGACACGGACCGCATATGGCTGGGCGACCAGCCGCGCCAACTCCCGCTCCCTACACGGGTCCAGCTTGACGCGACGGGAGGAACCTCCACGGTAGCTCGGCGGGTGGGAGTCCACCTGCATCCGGCCGGCAGAGTCCATGGACTCTGGAACGGTCAAGCCACGGACCCAAGCCACCAAGTCTGCGACCGACATAGGGGGAAGCCCCATCGCAGAGGCTATGCCGCCACTCAACAGGGCAACCTGGGCCGGCCCAGGAAGAAGCGCCGGCGTCGGCGGAAGCCCAACCGGCAAAGGTACCGGCGCAGGCGCGCGGGGCCGAGGAGAGAGAAGCAGGGCGGGCACCCGCTCGGACTAACTCCCGGTGTCCATCGCCATGGGGGAAGACATTTTCTGACCGACCGACGCCCGCGGCACCGCGGGTAGCTCCCCAACCGTCGGCGTCACCTCCGCGACGGAGGAACCGCACCGAGGGGCCACGGGGGGGTTGGGCTCTTCCACCCCCTCCGTTGCCGGGGCACCGACCGGGCGGGCACCCGCGCCATCTTGACCCGCTGTACTCGGCGGGGGGGCCGCCGCCGACAAGAGGCACAACACCGGCACCCCCGGCAGCACCACCTTGAGAACGCGCCGCGCCGGGACCGGCAACCGGACCCATCAGGGCGGCAGCAGGAGGAAGCGGCGCCGCTGCACAAAGAGGACAGTCCCCCCGTCGGGCTAACCGCCGCCATGCGGGGCGGGTTCACGTTCCCCCCGTCTCCTTCCGACGAACTCGTCAAGAAGCACTCGGCCGGAGTAGGCGCGATAGCCACGTCATCCCTCATATGCTCCTCAACCAGAAGGTCTTTGACGTCCCGAGGCGCCTCAGGGTCAGCCATAGTGTAGACCAAGGCAGCAGGGGTTCCCCTCGCAATCCGGCCGCCGCTGGCGAGACACCAGTACGAGGGGGCACGCCGGGACGAGCTGGGGAAGAGCAGGCACCCGCGCGTATATATACCCCCACCCGGTATCTGGTAGCAACTGGGACGACGCGCGCCTGCGCCACGCACCGCCACCAGCGCGTCCCACCCAGGCACCTGGGTCCACGACTCACTCTCTCACGAGGTAAATCAGTGGGGTGACCCCAGCAACCGCCCCCGCGCAACGCGGGCGTTCCCCCCTTCTCTGGCCCACACGAGCAGGCCGCCCCGATCACCAGACGCCTGGTGGAGGATCCGCTTGCACCACACCCTCCCTGTGGGGTCGTGACTCGATCCCTACATCGAGAACTTCAACGGTCCGGCAAACGGAACACTTACGCGCCACACTGTAAGGATTTCCCCCCTAATCCCATGCCTAATACTTAAGGGATAATATCTGGGACCTCTCCTTACAGATCCTGCCGAATCAACTCCTGGCAACATGGATCAACTCCTTGTATTGTGGGGCATGACGCGGTGTACCTTCCAGACGCAAGATGAGTCAGCCGCTGTCTCACGGTGTCTGCCGGCCGCACGACAGCAGCCATCGACAGCCCATCATGGCCTGTCGAAAGGCGCCACCGTCAGCACCCATGACGAGCCACATCTGCCACAGCTGGCAAGTCCGTTAAAATGTCCTCGCTGCAGCATTGCAGCGATGTGACTGGCTAGCCGGCTGGCCGATTCGGCCGACTCGATCGAATCGTGCTTACACGCCACTCGGACCTTCGGGCCGACTGGCGTGTGGAGCCGGCTGGGGCGGCGCCCTAGGCGCCGCACGCCGGACCCCTTCGTTTGGGGCAAACTGGGGCTGCACTCCTTTAGTGCGCACGCCCGCCCATACTTTGTTCTGAGAGCCATGCTTTGTTTTTGGGCCGTTTTGTGCCTACCGGTGGAGCGACGGGGAAACGCATGCTTTGGGACACCTCGGGTGCCCCGACGCGAGTATATAGTGCGTGAGTGTCGGCGCCACCGGGGGAGACAGGAAGGGCAACCACAGACACAGACCAAAGACGACCTTCACCCTTTGAACCCTCTCGATCACCACCGACGTCGCGCCGTCCTCTTCCCCAGACCCACCACCGTCACCACCTCCATCCTCTTCCCCGCACCCTGTCGCTCTATTGGCTGGCACGGGTCGCTGACACCATCACGAGTACTTTGAGGGCTGCCCAAGTGTGGGTGGCTCCTCACATGTGGTAGCTTCAGATAGTTTGGCTTTTCTACCTGGCGGTGACTTGCGATTCCGTTTTTGATTTGGCTCTCCCTGCGATTGTGCAGTCGTGTTGCCCCCTACGTTCGGCTTGCCACGGGCATTGTAATACGAACGTAGCGGGTTCCACGAATCACACCGAACGAACAATTTCCTGACACAACCCTTGTGGTTTTTTTTTCACGGAATTTTTCTTTTGGTCAACCGATTGTTGAATCCCAGTGAGATCCACATCAGATTCGGAATACTCTTCCTCAGCACTGGCGGCCGGCCCGACATCCTCGGCGGCCTCGGCGCGCGATACCGGGTCCACGTCCCGTGGCACCCCCCCGGTACGCACACCCTCGACGATCCGCGCACCCCCGACGGTCCGCGCACCCCCGACGACCCGTGGCGCCTTCACGGCCCACGGTCCGTCGGCACGCGGCCCCCCGTCGGCAGGCGGCCCCCCGTCGGCACGCGGCTCCCCGCAGGCACACGCCCGCCCGAGGGCACACAACCCCCCGGCGGGCGCCCACTCGATTCCTACCCCGGCGGTCCCAGTCCGCCTCGCCTCGGCGGGCCGGGCCGCACCCAAGCCCCCCCTCTCTGGCAAGGGCAAGGGCCCTGCCACCAAGGACACGGCAGCCCGCGTCAACCGTCGCCTGTTACTGCCCCCCCAAGAATCGGGGCGCCGTTACACCGCCCCGCCGCCACCGGTGATTGGTCACATCAAGCCAAACACCGCGCGCGCGGTTGAGCAGCGTGAGCAACGCCGAATCGCCAAGAGCCACCGTGGGGCGCAACGGAAATTCCTTTGCAATCCGTGCGGTGTGCCGTGCAACAGCCTCACTGTGCTGCGTGATCACCGCGGATCCCGTCGCCACCGATACGTAATAAACCGCCCGGACACCCTTCCCCGTTGCGAACCCTGCGGTCGCGAATTTGAGTCGGTGAAACATTTCGAGCGGCACACACGTGGCAAGGATCATCACCGCACGCTGGCGCGCCGCACCGATTGACACCTGTTGACACGCCCCTGGATCTGGCCTAGGAGCCCGATTTTCCCCCATTGATCCCCCCGCTTGGAAATCCGACACGACCCGACTCGGGCCTGTGCACGGACGCTTCTGAATAATCCGTTTGTGTGATTTCAACCGAATTTCTTGTGCTTCTCGAAGTAGTGCTGTACATCATTTGGAACGTTGCAGCAACTAGCGCAGCACTTATCCAAATCGTGTACACCACTACTGCTGCAGACAAACTCCTATCCCACATCTCCGAGATCTTCCTTGGGGTCCTCCCCAAGCAAGTCTTGTGAAATCTGGGTTGTAAGTTTGTTTGCCTCGGACTTGAACCCAAGACACCATGGATGCACCAATCCCAGGGGGTGTCAACCCGGCCAATCCGGGCTTGGGCTCGAACGCACCGACCATGGAAGCCTGGACCCAGCTTACAGCGTTTGTCGCGCAAATGAGCGAACAACTCGAGGCTCATAAGAAGGAACTAGCCGACGCTAAGCAGCAACTGTCCGAAGCCAAGGCCAGGTCCACTACTAGTGGCATGAAATCCGCGAGGCCGAACAAACCCGTGGCTTTCTCCGGTAAACCTGGGACGGTTGAAGCGTGGTGCTCGCATATGGATTTCTATGTGCGACTGAGTGACCCCGACGATGCGTGCAGTATTGCTTGCACCTTCCTCGACGGCGAAGCGTTCGACTGGTGGAAGGTCTACAGTCAGACTACAGCTCTCCCGAACTGGGAATCCTTCCGTTCTGCTCTGGTTCGCCGCTTCAGTCCACTGAACAAGACACAAGCGGCACGAGACAAGCTGCACTCGTGGCGCCAAATCAAAGACGTCGGAACGTTCAACAGGACGTTTCTGAGCGTCCTCTTGGACATCCCTGACATCACGGAAGCCGAGAAGATTGACCGCTACACCCGAGGCTTGAAGCGGGACATCTGGCAGGCTCTTTGTCTCAAGACCTACTCGGATCTTGAATCTGTCATGACTGACGCTCTGCGCGTGGAGGCTGCCAAGGCTGGTGCCTCGACGCACCTCGGCGGCACATCTGCGAGGCCATCCACGACGGGTGTCATTCCCATGGAAATCTCCAGCATCAAAGTCGAGAAACTCACGCCTGAAGAGCGTCAGCGCTGCATGCGTGAAGGCCTCTGCCTCCGCTGCCGTGAGAAAGGACATATGGCCAAGGACTGCCCAAAAGGCCAGCGGAACTGAAGCAGCAACCGTCATCAAAACCGGTGCCAGACGCTTCTTCGGTTCCTGAAAACATGTCGTCACCATTTGAAGGCCCGCGTCTCGGGCTTCTGCCTTCTCCTGCCTCTGTCAATGGACATCTTGTTAAGGTGCTGTTTGACGACAGATCTCGCATTAACGTCGTATCAAAGCGCCTCGTGAATACCCTGAATGTGACCACGAAAGAAACGGACTTCGCGGCTAACATGCCCGATGGTCGCTCCCACGTCCTCGCAGAGACCATTGAACCCTTAGAGATTCACATCGGCCCATACCAAGAACGTCTTCGGTTTGCTGTATGCGACCTAAGTGCGTACGACATCATCCTCGGAAAGAAATGGCGTGACGACAAGGACGCCAAAATCAACAACAAGAAGAACAAGATCTCCTTCAACCAAAAGAACATCTCCATCACTGCCTCCCTCAAGAAACCCCATGGCCTGATTAGTAGGCAACGCCTCGCCATGGACCTTATTCAAAAAGTTCCTGTCTTCGCCATTTACCTGCAATCCGAAGATCCTTCCAGCACCTTTGACATCAATGCGATCAAAATGGGAGAAGCTGAAGACAAGAATGACGTCCAAGAGATTCTCAACGAGTACGCCGACGTCTTCCCGGAAGAGCTTCCCGATGGACTTCCTCCTGAACGCAGTCACAAGTTTAGCGTCAGGCTTACGGAGGACGCTCAACCACGTCGCAGTGGCATTTATCGCCTATCTGAATGGGAACTCGATGAACTCAAGACACAACTTGCAACCCTCATACGAAAGGGGTTCATCCAACCAAGTGCCTCACCGTGGGGCTCTTCTGTACTCTTTGCCGCAAAGAAGGACGGTGGCTGGCGAATGTGCATCGATTATCGAGCATTGAACAAAGCCACTATCAAGAACGCATATCCCTTACCAAGAATTGAAGACATCTTCGACCAACTGCCAAAGGCCAAGTACTTCACGAAGATCGACCTCCGATCAGGTTACCACCAGATCCGGCTTGACCCTGATACTATCCCACTGACGGCGTTCCGAACAAAATACGGGTTCTACGAATTTACCGTGCTACCCTTTGGGCTAACAAATGCCCCCGCGGTCTTCATGAACCTAATGAATGACGTCTTCCGACCCTATCTCTACGAGTTTATCTGCGTCTACCTCGACGACATCCTGGTCTACAGTGAAGCTTACGAAGATCATCTAAAGCACCTAAGGCAAGCCCTGGACAAGCTGCGAGAGCATAAGCTCTACGCCAAACTCAGCAAATGCCAATTTGCGCGAACAACTGTGGACTACCTCGGCCATGTCATTTCGAACGAAGGCTTCTCTATGGAGGACTACAAGGTCCAAGCCATTCGATCATGGGCAACGCCACAGAGCAAAAAAGATGTACAATCTTTCCTCAGCATGGTCAACTTCTATCGTCGATTTATTAAGGGAATGGCATCCGTGGCTGCACCCCTCACGAGGCTTACTGGGAACGTCGACTTCGAATGGAACTCTGACGCCCAGAAGGCTTTTGAGCAACTACAAACCCTGACGAGAAGTGCACCAGTACTGAGGCCATTCGACAAGAGGTACCCAATCTTCGTCTCCACAGATGCCAGTGGGTATGCTGTTGGCGCTGTCCTTGAACAAGATGACGGAAAAGGACGACGCCCAGTGGCCTACTTCTCATTGACGCTGAACATCCACGAACAGCGCTACAGTATCCGTGAGCGCGAACTGCTCGCAGTTGTACAAGCCATTCGACACTGGCGCTGCTACCTCCATGGAAGGTCGTTCGAGGTGCACACCGACCATGAGTCCCTAAGGTACTTGAAAACCCAAGAGAAGCTCAACGACCGCCAAGTCAAGTGGCTAGAGCTGTTGGAGCAATTCGATTTCAAGATCATCCTCATCAAGGGCACTTCCAACCCCGTAGCTGATGCTCTTTCAAGGCAACCACAAGACGCCCCCGATAAGCACGCTCCCAATCAAGATCTTCTTAGTCGCGTGCTCACCAAGACCATCGAAAGCCTACCCAAGAAAACTGAAATCAACAACCTCATGACCATAAGCCAAAGTGATCAAGACCTTGCCACCCTAGACCAAGAGTACAAGGCGGATCCCAAGTTTGCCGACCTAGTCAAAGACCCGGTATCTCCCTACCGGCTTCACATGAGGTTGTTGAAACGAGGTGACCGTACGTGCATCCCCGTTGGTACTCTACGCCAAAGACTACTCCATGACTACCACGACATCCCAAGCCAAGGACATATGGGAGTTAAGAAAACCACCAACGCTATTGCTTCCAAGTACTACTGGAAGACAATGCGGAAGGACATCCAAAGATACGTACAATCATGTGATTTGTGCCAGCGGAACAAAGCTGGCACCCATTCACCTCTGGGTCACCTCAAACCACTAGATCCACCGAACCAACGATGGGCAAGTGTCTCCATGGACTTTATCACCCCTCTTCCACTGACCCAAAGGGGCCACAATGGCATTTACGTCATTGTGGACAGACTGTCGAAGATGATTCGACTAGCACCAATGAAGCCCGACTGTACTGCACCAGTCGTAGCGCAACTCTACCATGATCACGTCTACTGTCATCACGGTCTACCATCCGATGTCGTCTGCGACCGAGACCGTATCTTCTTCTCCAACTTCTGGCAGTCGCTCACCGAAATTCTCAAGGTCAAGATCAAGGCATCTTCAGCCTATCATCCCCAGACGGACGGACAAACCGAGATCATGAACAAGAAGATTGAAGAAATCCTGCGAAACTTCGTGAACCATCATCAGGGTGATTGGGACCTCTTCCTTGTTGCTGCAGAAGTAGCTTACAACCGGTCACCCAATGCGGTCACGACGTACTCCCCATTCTTCCTGAACTACGGCTTTGAACCAAGGACAGTACCTGTCGACATCGTCGAGAGCAAGGAATCGAAACTACCAGCAGTCTCAGATTGGCTAAGCAGTCTGCAAAAATCTCAGGAGACTGCCATTACCGCTATCAAGAAGGCCAATGAGACGCGCTCGGCGTACGCTAACCGTCGACGCCGACCATGTACGATCGCTGTCGACGACCTCGTGCTCCTGAGCACCAAGAACCTTATGCCGGACGCCTTCCAGGGCGCTCGCAAGTTGATGCCCAAGTTTTCGGGACCATACCGAGTCACTGAAAACATCAATGATGTTACGTTCCGTCTGGATCTGCCTCAAGCAGTCCTTGATCGAAAGGTGCACAACGCCTTTCACGCCAGTCTACTCAAGCCGTACAACGCTGATCCGTATGGTCGACTTCCTCCCGCTCCAGCTCCGGTAGCATTTCCGGACGGATCGGTTGAGTACGAAGTGGACTCCATTATTCGGTCACGAAAACGCCGTGGACGACTGCAGTACCTGGTCAAGTGGAAAGGCTGCGATGTCAGTGAGAACACCTGGCTAACCACGCAAGACCTCGACAACGCACCTGAGGTTCTCGACGCCTTCCTTCGACGCACGTCCTAAGGGGGGGAGGTGTAAGGATTTCCCCCCTAATCCCATGCCTAATACTTAAGGGATAATATCTGGGACCTCTCCTTACAGATCCTGCCGAATCAACTCCTGGCAACATGGATCAACTCTTTGTATTGTGGGGCATGACGCGGTGTACCTTCCAGACGCAAGATGAGTCAGCCGCTGTCTCACGGTGTCTGCCGGCCGCACGACAGCAGCCATCGACAGCCCATCATGGCCTGTCGAAAGGCGCCACCGTCAGCACCCATGACGAGCCACATCTGCCACAGCTGGCAAGTCCGTTAAAATGTCCTCGCTGCAGCATTGCAGCGATGTGACTGGCTAGCCGGCTGGCCGATTCGGCCGACTCGATCGAATCGTGCTTACACGCCACTCGGACCTTCGGGCCGACTGGCGTCTGGAGCCGGCTGGGGCGGCGCCCTAGGCGCCGCACGCCGGACCCCTTCGTTTGGGGCAAACTGGGGCTGCACTCCTTTAGTGCGCACGCCCGCCCATGCTTTGTTCTGAGAGCCATGCTTTGTTTTTGGGCTGTTTTGTGCCTACCGGTGGAGCGACGGGGAAACGCATGCTTTGGGGCACCTCGGGTGCCCCGACGCGAGTATATAGTGCGTGAGTGTCGGCGCCACCGGGGGAGACCGGAAGGGAAACCACAGACACAGACCAAAGACGACCTTCACCCTTTGAACGCTCTCGATCACCACCGACGTCGCGCCGTCCTCTTCCCCAGACCCACCACCGTCACCACCTCCATCCTCTTCCCCGCACCCTGTCGCTCTATTGGCTGGCACGGGTCGCTGACACCATCACGAGTACGTTGAGGGCTGCCCAAGTGTGGGTGGTTCCTCACAGGAAGCAACGCGCACCCCCACGCACACTCTTACCCTCTCTCACCCGCACCCAGCAACCCTCCACACCGGGCCACGTGCGGGCCAATCAAAGCCCTCCAACATGTCCGGAGGGCCCCCTCCCCCACGGATCATCTCTGCCAGCGGGGCAGGAATCTCCAAGATACGGGGAAGAAGAGCCCCGCCGGACATCAGTGCCAACACTCAAGATCTCCCCAATCTCACAATCACGCAAAATACACAATCACAATCCAAACCCCGAACGCATCCCATCCCGGAGCATTGACCAAAGTCCAGTTCCGGTCAGAGTTGGTTCCCACACACTGGAAATCGCAATATGGGCCCCAGAACCAAATGGCGACCTGGTCCCATCTCCATAGGAGGGGGCCAATCGGCAGCCAGTAAAATCCCGAGTGGTCAAATCGGCCCCGTCCTCCTCACTAGGAAGGTGGGCACAGGGGTACGACGCGATCTCTGCGAGGTCCCCCCACGTGGAGGGCCCATAGGGTCCCTACATGGACCAAAGAATCCCTCCACCGTCAGTGCGTACATGGTCGCGGCCGCGCGGAGTTGTGCACCAGTATATGTCGCTTGGAGTACCCTAGGCATGACGAAAGCACTGGGCATTCGTTGGGCACGGCAAGGAACAGGGCATGTTGCGAGGTCACGCATAGGGCTGTGAGTGACATGCTGGCCAGACCCGCGGCACAACGGATGTGTCCGTAGCTGTCTTCTCAACACAATTCAACAAGGAACTGCACCTCCCATGCACATCGCCCGCCTCGCACTCTATTAAGCCCTCTAAAACACAGACACATACCCGGGGAAAGCGGTTGACACAGACGACCGGCCAAAGAGGATGGCCCGGGCACAGGCGGCCATCAGCGTCTAAGGCACTATGCCACACACGGTGGGACCACCTGCACATACAGCATGTAGCCACTCGACGGCCCAAGTGGTCATGTCCCGGGCAAGCCCCAAAGCAAGAACGTGAATATACGAGCGTCAAGGAAGGAAGAGAGTTACAAGAAAAAAAATTGTCAGTGACAGCACGTGGAAAGACAGACAGAACGCGAGTCCAGCTTCTGGCCCTAATTCGACGCAAGCACAGAACCGCGCGCTTCTCCGGGTAGTCGTCACTGTAACACACCAGCTGAGGAAAGGCACACCAGGCGCTAAGGTCCCCTCCCAGCTCCAGTAGGACGCAATCATGACTCGCATCATAGATGTCGTCCAGGGTGATGAACAGTGTGCGTCGCAGAAGCTCTCTGCGCGCCTCCCGAGCCCTTCCACTGCCTCCTCGACCACGTTGAGCAAGCACATGGGGAGGCGCCCCCAGTGACAGTCACCGACGTTCTTCATCGGCTGGTAAAAACTCAGCAGCAATGCGCAGAGGGTGCGCCGACGCCGCCTTGGAGTTTGGCAAGGCCGTTCCGTCCGAGAAGAGGGAGAAGGGCAGCACGAAAGCACGGTCTCCATGCATGCGCTGTACGTCTTTCTCGTACATGTCAAAGATGCCGCCGCGTGATGGACCGACCAGCTCAGCAGGCACGCCCTTCGCTGCAGTACTGAAAAGTGGCTTCACGGGGGCGTCCTGCAACGCGCCCAGTAGTAACTGAAAGCCGCTGCGGAAAAAGTAATCGTAGCGGCCGCTGGAGGAGTTGAGAAGTGTCTCCAACCATCCCGCGTTGTGGACTAAGCGCTCCTGTTCCTGCTCAATCGCACTCGAGAAGGATGAATCCGACTTGAACGACGCCAAAATGATTGCGGCACAGGACCGTTCGGGCGCCGCCCCGCCATCTGGAGAAGTGGTCAGGAGCCTCCACAAGCTTTGAGATGATGATCTTGATGAACCCGTCCAGCTTTCCAGTGTTGCGTGACGTAGAGTAGACCGCAAGAAGGGAGAGGCAAACCGGGACGACCGAAGTCCACTATCGGTGTGCATGGGTCGAGAGCCGGCAGTGTCGCCAAAGCTCTCTAAAAGTGATCGGACTCGCTAACAGATGCTCCCGGCTCCCTCTGGGACGACTCCTGTTGCAGCGCGAAAGACGGACGTATCCGCGGAAGTGAGTTCATGCCCAAGCGGGTCGATGCCGCCGTCGCCTTCCGAGAGAGAGGCGAGTGCAGGAGGTGCCGCGCTCCCGGCGGCACCCCCCTGCCGCAGCGGTTCCAGCAGAAGGCGCTGCTGCCATCGTGCGAGGATCGAACCCTTCCTCTGGGCCTTGTATCCCATGCAGCAGCTGGATGACGGGGTAAGCTAGAGGAAGCCCGAGGTGTGCATGTGCCAATTGACGTTGGCACCAGTTCAGGCTCTTGAAAGACCTGGAGCAGTGAGGGCACAGGCAGGAAGCTACACGGTCCGTCATGGTCGCGCCGGAGAGTCAAGCAGGAGATGATACTTCCCCTGTCGAGCACTGTCCGCGTCGCCCCAGTACGACCTCAACTACGCGGCTGGCAAGCGTTCTGAGTTTCACTGCGGCAGCTGCAGTAACTGCCTCACCGCCAGTGCCCGCAGCACTCCCAGCCACGACCACGCGACAGAAGAAAGAGCACCCGCAGAGATCGGTTGTCCAGGGCGACAGAATGCTCGAGACAGCGCTTCAAAACCGCGGTAGAGCCACCACCACCAGACGCCGTCGTCAGCGCAGAAACCCGCGACCAACAGGGAGCAGATGTCGCTCAATAGGTCTTGCCGGAAAGACCACTTGGTATGTGGCAGCGGCAGCCGCTGAGCAGCACACCGCAACGGTAAATGAGGGCTTACGGTCGGCAGCGACCGCAGACTCAGGGACAAGACTGAGAGGGCGGCAGGCGGCCGCCGACTCCCCGCTTCCGGGCCGACGGCGAAGCAGCCACTGAGGCGCGGCACTCAGCGGCGCCCGCCGGCCTATCCCACCTCACAGACCGCCCCTTCAGGACCGCCGTCCGCCGACACGTCTGCAGATGGATACCCACTGGATTGGCGGCGTCCGCACGGCCGATGCTCTGCACTCCGCGTACAGAGGCTGATGTCCACCCGCCGGTGCCGCTACATTCGCTACAGGGCGACGGCTTCTGCGGCGCGGCACGCCGCGGCCGCTGGCCGGAGCCGCTGACCGCAGCCGCATCACCGTCCACGCCGCAGCTGCCGCCGCGAGGACGGCGGCCTCTCGTGACAATCTGCCGCGCCTTTCGCGGCACAATCCGTCACGCGCAGGGAGTTAAATCGCTCCTCGCCTCCGCTTTGAGAGAAGCAAGTGAAAGTCTGGCGAGGCTTCGGAGCGAGGCGGAAAGCCTTTGCAAAGCAGGGTTGATATATTTTGCGAAAGCATCCATCGTCAGCAAAAATATGCGATAATTATTGAAAACGTTTCTGATAGTTATCGCCCAGGAGCCACGTGTTAGGATGACAGCAATGAATTAACCACGTCGTGCCCAACACGAGCCGCCTGACGAGCTGCGGACACGGCTTTCGGAAAGGGCGTAGAGCCTAAATTGGGCCGCGTAGTACGCAGGCGGCGGAGAACGTGCCGCGTGGGGCGGCCGCACCCGCCGAGTACAGTACGCCGAGGAGGATGTGAAGTCCTAGTCGGCGTAGGTAGCTCCTATCGCCCTCGTGGTGTGGGTCCGGATCTTGGCTGGGCACGCTGCCGTACTGTATCGCGGCTACGTACACAGTTCCGAAGACGACGACAGGGTGCGGCACTGCCGCGTGATCAGACGGGCCGGTCTGGTCTGATGGGCCTCCGAGCCGACACGTGGTGGAACACGTGGACGTCTGGTAATCATTATCGTTCCGGTTGTCCTGAACATTATTCTTTTCTGATAATTTACTCGATAATTTTGACTCAATAACTATCGCCTCTCAACCCTGCTGCAAAGCCATCTTCAAATTTGGGTGGGAACGGATGCAACAGCCAATATAGCGCTTTGGGCTTTGGGAGCCAATCCACATGCTCAGACATAACCGCTTAATGTGCGTCCCGTAAAAAGTGGACGTGCACGGGTCGTGCAGTGTGGGTTTGATTGGTCCAGTGGCCGATACTTGACATGAGCACGACACGGGGACGTCCACTTTTTACGGGACGCACTATACGATCCCGTTCCCACCCCCTTCCGTCCTGCCCACCCACACGCGCCTCTGCTGCCTTATGAAGTTCCCCTCACCGACCAAAACATTATGCTTGTGCAGTGGCGGTCGGTTGCAGAGGCCGCTACCCGGCACGCTGCAGGAGGGGCGGCCACCCTCTCCCAGAGAAGGGTGCCCCAAAGCAGCAGGCAGTCACAATGACACGGGAAAAGGTCTCGGGCGAGGGATGGGAAGACAACGTAGCGGTTTGGCGGCAGAGTAGTGGCGTGGATAGCGAGTCCAATGCCACCAGGCCCTACCCCCCCCGCCCAGGCTCCCTGCGCACGAGATACCAAACGAACAGACCCGCGCGAGGACACGTGACATACCCCACAGGGGCGCTGGCCACCACTCCGCGGCGAGGGAGGAGGGCGCCGGCGTGAGAATACAAAACGTGCGTCCAACCATTGAGCCAGGTCGGCGATGCTCATGCTCCCTCCGAGTGCATATGTACAGGGACATAACGCACAGCCGGGTTGGCCCAAGAGGCCATGGAATGCAGGGACCAGGGGTGGGAGCGGGCGGGGTCGAGGGGGGGATGGGGGTTGGGGAGAGTGGCAGGGGGGGGCAGGCATCGGAGGGAGCTGGGAAAATGGCGGTTGTTGGGTGGGGGGAGCGGTAGGTAAGACAGGCTTGCGACGGCGCAGACATGCAGCGGAACCCCACCAGGGCAGTACGGCACCCTCTACCTCCCCCCCACGCCCACGCCCACGCAACGACAACGCCAACATCCACGCCCACGACGCCGGCCTGCCACCATCGTCACCACTCGACCCCACAAGGAGCCGCCGCGCATGCCGCACCCGTCGCAGCCGCCCCCCAACGCTGCCGCCGACGTACGGCGCCGCCGCGGCGGGCCAATGACAGTGGGCAGCGGCCGTTCCTACGCCGCCGCCGTCGCGGCCGCCGCCGCCCCTAACTGCCACCATCCCCGCCGCCGCCGTTTCTCGCCGTTACTGCCGCCGCCGCCACCGCCGCCGCCGCCGCCACTGCAGCCGTAGCCGTCGCGGCGGTCACCATTCACCGGACGACGGGGGAGGCAGAGGCACTGTGCGGTTTCCTCCGCCCGGCCGGAGGACCACGCCGACACCAACGACGCCGACAAGTGCTCTCACCACGGGACGACTCTGCGCCAGCACCCAATGGAGTGCGGCGCCCTGCGCCGAGCTCTCCATGGGTGTCCCTGCACTCCAAGAAGAGCACGCGCGCGTCGCGCGTGGGGTACTACCCACCGTGCGCCTGTCTCGGCAAACCGAGTGATGCACCCGGCGGCGATAGCGGTGGCGGCGGCGGCGTCGGCGGCGGCGGTGGCACCGCGCCCCTTTCTGCGTCGGCCCACGCGCGCGGCACGCGCAGTACGTCGAGGAGAGCGGCTGCCCCTGGAGGGCCCCCCTCCTCCTCATCCTCATAGTCCCACCGCACCACCGGCGGCGCCGACACCATCACACCACGCGGACGCGCGGCCGGCGAGGAAAGGCCAACCGCCACCCCGCGGTCGGCCAGGAGGTTGAACTCGACGTAACGCCCCCGGCGGCGGAGCTGCCAACGTCGCTCGGCGGAGCCGTAGGCCACCCGCGAGCGAGCCGCCACAATCGCCCCGTAGCGCGTGGCGGCGGTAGCGAGGAGCTCCCCGAGGTAGCCTACGGTGGGGTCTGTCGCCATTGCCGCAACGGCAGCTGTGGTGGCAGTGGCGGCGTCTGCGCCAGCATCGGTGGCGACAGCAGAGGCGGCCGTGTCAGCGGCGGTAGCAGGTGTGTGGGCGGAAAGCCCGCGGCCGTCGCCTGTGAGGGCTTCCACCAGTCGCGCGTCGAGGGGAAGGCCCTCAAAAAAGACACCCCCGACCCCCCGGTGCTCCCTCCGCCACGGTAGATAAAAGTAGGCGTCGGTGGCAGCCTTGGCCGCCGAGTAGTCCACCACCCCCGCCGCGGCGGCACCGGCGCGGAGGTCCGCGTGCCACTCGCGCGCGTCATCGGGGTAGAGGAGCACGGGCGTTAAGTCTGCGCCGCCGCCGCAGATGCCACCGCCGGGAACACAAAATATGCGCACGTCGGCACGCAGTGTAGGCACGTGTGGGTGCGCGGGGTGGACGACGAGGGAGAGCGCAGCGGCGGTGTACGCCACAGCGCCGCGGTCCGTGGACGTAGTCAAGTGGGGCGCCAGCACGGGGTGGCGCGCCGCGAGCGCCGCCGCCCGTGCCGGCGGGAGCGTCGCCCCTCTTGTGACTGTCACATTGACGGCGGCCTTTTCAAAAACGCCGCCCGAGGGCGCAGACTCCAGGACGCACGACACCCCAGACCCCCACACGTCGCGATGAAATGTGCCAGCCATCGAGGCCGCAGGAGCACCCGCATCATTGTTACCCCACTCATCCCCGGCGGTGGATGGCGGCGGGAGAAAGGCGTGCGGGAGGTTGTGCATGGCCGTCAACCGCTCGACGAGCGCCGCCTGAGCGGCCAACAGGGCGGCCGCAAAGGGGCCTCCGCCAAAGGCGTGCGCCACATCGGGCGGCGGGGGGGGGGGATCCACAAACAGGCTCGCTCGAGGGCCGGGCGTCGGTGGCAACAGGGCGGCCGGCGGGGGGGCATGTGCGGGGGACGCGCCGGTAAGGCCATCGCCGTTGCCTGGGCCGGGGCGACCCGTCAAGGCAACCCAATGACCACGGCGGCACCGACGGCACGATGCAGCACCACCTTGGGTATGGGCGAAAAGGGGCAAGGAGGGAATCGGGAGAAAGCACGGGCGTTGAACCCGAGACAAAGGGGCCATAGCTGCCGAGACGAAGACATCACAGCGAACCGTCGAGGCGGTCTGGTGGTGGGTGTGCTCGTGCACAGTGCGGAGGTCGATCTCTCATGACTCACTTGAAGACATGAAAGAGTCTTACAGTACTAGGAGGATCTTTCATGAAGAGAGGTTCCCGTGCTGACAAAATTGTCAACAACCAGTAAATACCACACGAGAGAACTTACTTTCCAGGTAGAGGGTGACAGCACTCCCACTGCCACCGTGCCTGCTCCATATATGCCGTCCTCGACACCCCACCGAGCAGAGTGTGAGCGTTTCCTCCTGCGATCCCCACGCGCCAGCAAGCTGGTATTGTCTTGCCTGTCGCTGTACCCTCCATTGTTCCTTTCCCGGTTGTTGGCGGTTGTCGCTGCTCGTCGAACTCGTTGCCACTGCACCTCTCGACCTTCCGAGCTCGTTGTCACTGCACATCTCAACCTTCCCATCCGTATTGCCTGCTCCTTTCTCTCTCGCGGTGCGGTGCCCGGACCTTGACGATGGAGCAGCTGCAGCATCTTCTCCACGGCCAGGGTGGTCCGCCGCCAGACACGACGGTGATGGACACAGCTGAAACGGTGTACATTTCGTCTCTGGCGCTGCTCAAGATGCTGAAGCACGGTATGTCCATGTGAGGTTTCTGGCCGGGGGCGGGGGCGGGAGCGTGTGCTGTGGGAGTGTGTCACGGACGAGGACTTTCAGGCAAGGCTGGATCATGGGTGCGCGCATACAGTGCTCACCCGCATGGCAGCTGTTGTTTTTGATCCACCGTGGTCGAGTGCTCATGCGACCATCCAGTGTGGTATGGCTCTGCCAGGAAATCGTCCGAGAGGCTTCCTGTGGCGCAATCGGTGCACATGTGCAACGCTCGTGCTGTGTGCGGCGAATGGGGCAATTCGCCGGACAGCGTGCGTGCACTCTATCATCACTTGTGGAGACTGTGACTGACACCTTGCCTGTGGCTTCATGGGATTGCTTTCCTGAGGTGACCGCACCTTCATGCTGGGTCTCTGGCGCTGCGCTTTGTATATTCGGTTGGATGCTCTATCTGTCCTGTGCAGGCCGTGCTGGCGTTCCCATGGAGGTGATGGGCTTGATGCTGGGCGAGTTTGTGGACGACTACACCGTTAAGGTGGTGGACGTCTTTGCTATGCCGCAAAGTGGTACCGGAGTATCGGTCGAGGCGGTGGACCCCGTTTTCCAGACCAAGATGCTTGACATGCTGCGGCAGACCGGGCGCCCCGAGATGGTGGTGGGCTGGTACCACTCCCATCCTGGGTTTGGCTGCTGGCTGTCGGGCGTTGATGTCAACACACAGCAGTCCTTTGAAGCACTTAACAAGCGGGCCGTGTCCATCGTCGTGGACCCGATTCAGTCTGTCAAGGGTAAGGTCGTTATTGATGCATTCCGCACCATTGACCCTCAAGCGATGGTACTCGCGCAGGAGCCGCGACAGACGACCTCCAACGTTGGCCACCTCCACAAGCCGTCCATCCAGGCGCTCATTCACGGCCTCAACCGTCACTACTACTCTATTGCGATTGCGTATCGCAAGAACGAGCTGGAGGAGCACATGTTGTTGAACCTGCACAAGAAGCGGTGGACGGACTCGTTGGGTGTGGACGATTTTGTGGAGCACTCGGATGCCAACGCCAAGACGATCGAGTCGATGCTGCACCTGGCCAAGTCGTACCAAGCAGCGGTTGTGGAGGAGCTGAAGTTATCGCCCGAGGAGCTGGCCGTCGCACGGGTGGGTAAGCTGGATGCGAAGAAGCACTTGGAGGCTGATGTTGCGGCGCTGATGGCGCTCAACATCAACCAGTCCCTCGGGACGATGCTTGACACGGTGGTCTTCCGGGCAGAATAAACGGTCAACGGTGTTCTTGCGCTCTCGGCAATGTGCTGTGATGTACCTTGGATTCTGGAGGTATTCTATCTGTGCTGTCCGTTTTTGCCGCTTGGCCCGCACGGTCACAGATGGTGCCTGCACTTACAGATACCGCACGTGCCACGTTGAGGTGCCCCTTTCTCCCATAGGGACGGCGACCGAGCAAGTGTTGCCACCTCCTTCTGCGCTCGAAGCGTCCGCTTCTAGAGTGCAACGGCAACGGCACCGTCAGGCCGCGGAAGTCCCTCCACGGCTCCTACCAAGGAGCCCTCATACCACTCCTGCATGCGACCAGGCAGACCGGCACTGACCTGCGGAAAGGCAGCAGTCATGCAGCGCGCCCCTGACACCCCCCTGTGCGGTGACGCGCGGGAGTCCCTCGTCGCCCCATCCTCGCCCCCGTTCCTCACACATCGTCGTCACGAAACAACGACCAGTCGTTCACGCGCAGCGTGCGGACTGCGGTCTCAAACGCTCCCCCCCCCCCCCCCCCCTGACCCTCCCTCGCCCCAGCAGCGGCACTGGACGAGCCTGGCGCAATCACCAACGGGTCATTGAAAATCACCAGCAGGTCCGTCGTGACGTGGGGAAGGCGGAAGCACGCGACGGTAACCTCGACGGTATTGGCCGCGTCGGCGGCCTCGCGGAACTTGGCCACCGCATGCGTGCCAGTCGCCACGGATGCCTCCACACTGGGGGCGGGGGTGCCGATGCGGCGACGAGTGGCGGTCGCCACAGAGGCCACCATTGCCGGCATGTCGGCCGACGGAAGCGACGCTTCCCGGCGGAGGGTAGCGGCAAGTGCGTCTGCGTCAACGGCCAGCTGGCCGAAGTGGTAGGCCGCCGCCGAAGTCACAGGCGGAATCAGCGACGCGCTGTCGTCATGGTCGGGGGGGGTGTTGAGCAGCTCGACAATCAAGCATGCGTCGGTGGCGGCTGCGTCGGCGTAGACCTCCTGGTGGTCGGGCACCTCCCGTAGAGGGCTGACGTCAATGAACGAGGCAGGCACGTCCACATGCATGGCGCCACCAAAGAGCGCCACCGTCTTGGTGGAGGAGAGGGAGGGCATCGTTACGGGAGTAGCGGTGGGACAACGCCCCGCAGTCCCGCTGCCGTCGTTGGCGATGAGACGACGACGCCGACCATCATCTCGCAAGAACCCATGCTTTTCCTTCATGGACGACATCAGACAGACTTACACTCCATGGGAGGAATTGATCCCGACCGAAACGCTTCGCTTGAGCTTTGGCGCGAGAACTGCACAGCTCTACGTAGCAGCTGCCTCTGGGCGCGCTCCAGACAGGCGGTATGCCGGACGACCAAGGCTATTTAGCTATCACTGATATGTGTGCCTTCGTTCCGCTCTGGCTGTATTGCCCTCGCTCCACGAGGCCTTGTGCTGGCGCCCGGCGCCGGCCGGAACATGTCGATTTCTTTCCGCGGCATTGGCACCACACATCCGTCTTTCCTTTCTGGACCGTTGTGTTGCCGCGTGCTCCTTCCTGTCGCCGCTACCTTTGCTACCTTGTTTGGTGGTCTATTTTTTCTTGCCCCCGCCCCGAGCGGCCCACGTGGCCATGGCGGGCTCCCCCCCTCCCTTCACCCCCTTGCCGCCTGTGGTCAGTGTGGCTCTACCTCGCACCCTCCCGTCGCCTCCCTCACCTCCCAAGGTCACCACCGCTCCCCCTCCTGTACCCCCGCGCTCCATCACGGACGCCCTCATGGCGCGGCCGGCCGCGGCGTCAACGCCTACTCGCAAGCGTCGGTGGGCAGGCGCCGGGAGCCCGCCGGCCGCGTCGCCACGGCGTGGCACCACGACCGGCGCATGTCCGCTGTGTGGGGTGGTCTTCCCCACGCGGATGCTGCCCGTCCACGTCAACACCGTGTGTGCGGCAGAGGAGGGGGGAGGGCGCGCCCTGGGCGGGCCCCGCGTGCGGCCGCCGGTGACGGCTCCCAGGGCGACGGCGGCCGGCTCCCCCGTGTCGTTCCCGCAGGCACCGCCACTGTGCGAGGGGGGGGTGGGCGGCACTCTGGGTCCTGCCGCGGGGTCTGAGGCGACCACGCCCGCCGACAGCGGCACCGCCCCCGCCGCTGCTCGTCCAGACGGGCCAACCAAGCCCGCCTCCGCCCCCCTGAGGCTAGTTGTCCAGCGCGTCACCAGCGCCCACTTCCACCTGTCTTGGTCTACCGATGGGGCGGACCTGTGCGCGACGTGGACGTCGGCCGCCCCGCTGGCGGCTCCCCCCCGCCGGCCGGGGACGGCCGGGGCGGCCTCGCCACGGCCCTTTCGCGATGTGTTCACGTTGGCACTGTCGCCCACCACGTCCTTGCGCCTGGTCCTCACCGCAGACGCGGATGTGCCCGTCTCGCCCGCACCCGCGACTGGCAATGCGGCGGCGGCCGCGGCGGCCGCCGATGCCGCCGGCGTCCTACCAGGCCTGTTGGCGCGGCACGGGCGCACGCTTGGCCGCCTGCCCGCGTCGCTGCTGAAGTCGGCACTTCAAAAAGCCATCCGTCGACAGCGCCCGCGGGCGGCCGCGGTTGCCGCCCTAGGCTTGGGCGCCCGCTCGAGCGCGTCGGACCTCCTCCGCCGCCTGACGCTGATTGCGGTGGAGGACGTGGCGGTGTGGCCGGCCGGCTACCCCCCGCTGGTGTGGCTGATGATGGCGGCGGGCCGGCGGGCGGTGCTAGGTGGGCGTGTCGTCGACTGGGTGCTGTACGCTGCCGCCGTCATTGCCGCTGGGGAGGTGCGGGATGACCATGGAGATGGGCCCGACTGTGCGGACGGGGGGGTAAAGGCGGCCGGCGGGGCGGACGTGGTGGCCAAAGCTACTGGCGCGACGGACAAAGGGACCCAGGCTGCCGGCACGGCCGACGCGAGCGTCGAGATGCGGACACAAGGGCATACCAAGTCGGTCGGTGAGGCGGACGGGCATGGGGGGAAGGGCGCCTCCGCGGCTCCGGGGTTACTCGGCACAACCACCCGCTCCCGTGTTGTCCCTCCCACTGCCAACGCCGCCTGCCTCGTCGGCGCCCTTCAGGTTCGACGGGTGTATGGCGGCTCGGCCGGCGACGTGGCCATGGTTGCCGCCGCCGAAGCCGCTTGGGCTGCCCGCTTTGCCGCCGCCACCGCCGCTGGCGGCTGTGCGACCGGCCCCCCCGCCCTGGCCGCCGCTGCAGCCGCGTACGCCCGCGCCGCTGCGTCCGTCACCGCCCGCGACGTGTCGTTGCAGGCGCTGGCGGTGCCGACCGCTGCGGCGGCGCCGCTCCTTCCCCCTGGGTCGGTGCTTCTTGAGGCGGTGGACTCGCACTGTTCGGCCATGGCCGAGGAGCTTGCCGACACGCTGCCCGACGGGGTGGTGCGCCGCCTTGCAGAGTTCATTGGGGAAGACCCGGCCGCGGGGGCGCGGGTGGTGGAGCGGGCCCTGTGGCGCTGCCGGTCGGGACTCAACGGGCGCCGGCAGTGGGTGGGCGGCCCCCCATGGGGGGGCGGGGGGCCCGCGGGGGCAGCGGTGGCGGATGACCCCCGCGAGCCGGGCGGAGACCCCGCGCTAATGGCCTACTGGGAGGCCGCAGTGCGGCCCGCTGTGGACGAATGGTCGCGGTCGTTTCTGGCTACACGGGGATTGTGAGGGCCGGTGTGTGTTCATCATAGCCAATGCACCCCGGCCGCCCGGGCGCGGCGGGTCGACGCCAGCTTTCTTCTCTTTGTAGCGCGGAGACAACGGAGGAGACGAGGGCCCTCGTCCGCGAGTGGCATTTCCTCAAGTATGGATTGTTAGGATAACTATCGGTTAAACCCCTCCGGGAAACATCCGACTCATCCTGGGAAAGGTCGCCGGGAAAAGCCGGCGTCTAACCTACTAGTAAACGGCCGACAATTACCCATGATTGGCTCGTCGGCGAAAAAGGGGGCGGCTGACGCACCCCGTGGTAGGTGAGGGTCACGGGCAAGATGTGCGCTGTCTTAGCGTCTTGCAGTGTCCACCAGACCACGGGGCGCGTCTGTCGCCCCCGTCTCCGCCCGACGTACCCCGTCCTGGTACTGGTGGGGTCGGTGGCGTTGGGGCTTCCCCCTGTCCGCTTTTTGTGGCGGGGGGGGGCGCCATGGTCGCGCTACGGCCGCGGGAGGCGGCCGTTGCGCGAGGGTTGATCGCGCTTTTGGACGCGGTGACCGGGCCGCCGTCGTCGTCGGCGGCGGCCGCCCGTTGCCGCGTCCTTGACGCTGTGTATGCGTCCGTGCGGGCTAATGACATTGGCCCGCTGCTGCGCTCTCTCGGGGAGCGCCGCGGGCGTTCTCGGTCGCGGTCTCGCCCTCGTTCCCGCTCCGGTTCCCCCCCCCCCCCCCCCCCCCCCCCCCCCTCTGCCCCCCTTTCGCCCGCCCGAGCGGCTAGTCCGCCCCCTGCGGCCGCCGATGCTGGTGGCCGCCGCCCTCCGCCGCCCGCCGCTGCCGGGGCGGTGGCGCCGCTGCCCGCGTCGCCCGCCGGCGGGGGCGATGACCCTATGGACCTGAGCGACGACGATGGCGGCGGCGCCTGGAGCGCCGCGGCAGCCCGCGGTCGTCGCCGCCGTCAAGCCGCCAAGGATGCCCGCGCCCGCCGGGCCGCTGAGGCCGCAGCGGCCGTGGTGGGCGCCGCTGGCGGCCCCGGTACCCCCCCCTGTGGCCCTCGTGCTGGGGGGGCGGCCGACGAGGCTGCCGCTGGCGCCCGCGCCAACCGTCAAGACGACCGTTCGGCCGCACCAGCAGCCGATCCGGCGGAGGTGGCCGGCGAGGGCGACGGCGCCGACGACCGTCGCCGTGACGGAGGCGCCGCGCGGGATGGACCTGCTGGCCCCGCCAGTGGTGCCTCTGCGGGTGGTGCGGCCGCCACCGCCGCCCTCACCTCGACCGCCGCTGCGCGCGCCGCGGCGGCGGTAATGGCGCTGACTGGCGCGCGTGGCGGCCGCCGCGGCGCCGACCCCCCCCCACCCTTGCGACGGTCCACGTGACCGGTGTGTCGCGGGAGCCGCGGGCGCACGCGCTCCGCGGGCTGGTGGCGGATGTCACCGGCCTGCCGCGGTCGAACGTAGTGGACGTTGACCGTTTCGGCGCGGTGGCGGCCGTTACGTTGGTGGCGGACGCCGTGCCCGCGTTTTTATCCGCACTGCGCACGGGTCCGGCGGTGGGAGTGCTGGCGGTTGTGCACAACGCCGACCCGTGGAGCCCCGCCCTCTTTGGCGCCAAGCGCCGCGGGGGGCTGACCGCGGAGGCGGCGCGTACTGCGGCGGGGGACCTGTGTGCGCGTCGCCTGCGGGCCAAGCTAGCACAGCTGGCGGCGCGCCCGCAGATGCCGCCGCCGCTGCGGGACGCACTGCGCGCCCACGTGGCCGCCCAGTTGGCTGCCGCGCCGTCCCTGCGGGCGGCGGCCAAGGCCGCCCCGACGCCCCCCGTGGCCCCTGCGGCCCGGCCGCGCCCCACCGAGGCGCCAGCCACCGACGAGGCGCCGCCCGCGGCGGCTGACACCGCGGTGCCGCCGCCAGCTGCCGCCATCGACGATAGCACGGCAGACGCCCAAACGCGTCCGGCTGGACGGGCGCCGGCCGCCACGGCCGCCGCCGAGCTCTCGTCGGCTGACGCGGCCACCCCGATGGACGGGGTGGAAACTCCAGGTGGGGGGGCGGGGGAACCCGATTTAGGCGCCGCCGTGTCGGCGCCGTTTTCGCCCGCCCCCTCTCCGGCGCCCAACGACAAAAATTCGGCGCGGCCGGAATCGCCGATTTCCTCCGCTGCTGCGGGGGGGGCGACCGCGCCCGCGACGACGACGACCCCCACCGATTTAGGAGAGGATAATCGGCGGGGGGAAGGGGACGCCGATTCGGTCGCCGCGGCCGGGACGGGCACGACGACTGCGACCGCGACAACGACGGCGCCCGAAAATTCGGGGCAGCCGACTTCTGCCGATTTGGCCGCTGAGGCGGGCATAACGGCGCCGCCGCCATCGCCGACCAAGACGTCGCCCGCCGCCCCGCGCAAGACGAGCGAAATTGGGGGGGGTCGCCGGCTGTCGCCCTGGCCCCTGCGTCGGCAGACGCCACGGATGTCGTCCCCCCCGTGGGCCTGCCCGCGAACGACACGAGGGCGGCTACTGCGGCTGTGCCGCCACCTGTCGATGGGGAGAGCAGTGTGGGCGACGGGGCGGCCTCTGTGCAACCTGCGGCACAGTTCTCGCTTGCGGGGGCGGCTGGTGCGGGGCACGCCGAGGCTGCCGCGTCGCCCGCGGTGCCTGACACCCCCGACGAGTACCTCGGCGACGAGGAGGACACGGTGGGGGGGGACGTGGTGTCCACGCCGCTCGCGAGCGGCGGCGCGGGGGCTGCCGTGGACGTCGCCGTGGCGCCGCCAGCGCCCGGCGACGACCGCGGCGCGCAACCCAGCAACGTCTCCACACCGGCGGCAACGACAGCCGCAGCAGTAGCGGGAGCAACTGCGGCGGCGGCGGCGAGCATGGGCAGCACGGCGGCGGTCGAGCGGGCGGCAAGCGGGAACGCCCTCAATGGGCAGATGCCTGTTGTGGCCGGCCGGGCCGGTGGAGCCGGGGAGACCGCTGGTGGGGAGCGGGTACCGCTCCCGCCGAGCCCGACCGTCACCGTGCCCACGACGGCATGGCCGGCCGGTGAGGCTCTCTCTGTCGGGCTGCCCCCGCGGACGCCCGGCCCGAGTCCGAGCGGGGGCGACCCCGACCGTGCGCATGCGCGGGCGGCCGCCACCGCCGACCTGGCGCCCACCCCGGACTCCGACACGGGTGGTTTCAGCGCGATGCTGCCGTCAACTGCCCGGGGCCACAAGCGGCTGCGGCCGGTGGACGGCCGGGATAGCCCCCCTCCCCAGGCCCTGCCGCCGGCGCGGCGCCGGGGCGATGCTAGCAAGGCGGGCGCCCAGCCGCCTGCTGGTGCTCTGGCGGCCGCCCCTGCCCCCACGCCGATGGAGGTGGTGCCCGCCCCCGCGCCTGGCCCGCCGCCGGCAGGGACCGACCAGCGCGCGGGAACCGGCGGGGCGCTGGCTGCGCACGCCGAGCCCATGCCACCCACCGTTAGCGACGCAGGGCGCCATGAGTGACACTCATGGCGCCCTGGCTGGTGACAAAACCACCACTGGCCCCCCGTCCTCGGCTGCGGCTCCCCCCCTACCCCCGCTGCCGCCGCCCCTCGCGCCTGCAGCAGGCGCCCCACGGACGTACGCCGTCTGCCCCGTACCCTCGTGCGGCGAGGGCGTACGCCGCTTTGAGGAGGGCCCCGCCACGGTAGTGGCTCACCTGCAGGCGAAGCACCTCCTGTCGGAGGTGCCGGCCGCAGTGGTGGCCGACCTGCATCTGGCGCCGTGCCCCCACTGCGGTCGGGGGTACCGCAATGTGCGCGGCCGCCGTGGCCTGACCTCCCTGGTGGCCCACGCGGCCCAGTGCCGCCAGAACCCACGGCGCCGCCGTGCGCGAGCGGCGCGTCCATTGCCGACACCCGCACCGCGCCCCGCCGGGGCGGCCGCGCCCGCGGGCGCGGCGTTGGCTTCCGCCCCCACCGAGGGCATGGAGCGCTACCTCACTACCCCCGCCGAAAGGCTGACTGCCCGCGAGGCCTTCCTTTCCCGCGTCGCCCCTGACGAGGCATCTTGGCCCTCCCTCGTTGCTTTCGGGGCGCGGACCCTGCAGCACGTGCCCGCCGCCCTGCTACGCGCGTGGCGCCTGCTGGGGGCCGAGGCTCTCGAGTGGATCCGGACGGACCCGGCGCGGCCGCAGGCTTGGCTTTGGCTTCTGCTCTTGCCTAGCCTGCTGCTGCACGAGCCCTGCCCGCCCCACCCGGGCGCCACCCCCGCCCCACAGCCTACGCGCGCGGAGCACGCCACCCTCATGCTGGACGGCTCCTTCTCTGCCGCACTCGACGCCCGCAATGTGGGCATCTGGCGGCCGGCTGCACGCGCTCCCCCACCGCCTGCACCGCCTCCATCGGCCGCCGCACCGGCTCCCCCCCCCCCCCTCCCCCCTCCCCGTCTCGACCGGGCTGACATGCGGCGCCTGACCCGGGCGCAGAGTCGCGCGCTGCGGCAAGTGCGCAAGGGCCGCCTCAGCGCGGCGCTACGCACGCTGCAGAACGCGCCGTTGGCGCCACAGACGGCGGCCATCTGGGCCAAGGCCCTCGCCCTCCACCCGTCGGCGTCGTCGGCCAAAGCGACGACCGCGAGCGTCGAGGCGGCATTCCCCGCAGAGCTGGCCGCGGCAGCCGAGTTTGGCACGCGCGCCGCCACCCCGCAGTCGATCACGCTGGACGCCGTGACGACGGCGATCCGCCGCGCCCCGAAGGGGTCCGCGCCGGGGCCGTCGGGCCTCCGCATGGAGCACCTCCACGCGCTCGGCGACGACGGGCGGGACGCGCTGGTGTCCGTCGTGCTGATGCTGACGGGCGATGCTGCGGTGGAGCGGGTGCCCCCTGTGGCGACGCACGCCCTGGCTGGCGCCAGCCTCCTGTTGCTGACCAAGCCGGGGGGGCTGGGCGCCGACGGGCTGCCGAAGTTGCGACCCATCGGCATGCCCGAGGTCATCCGGAAGCTGGTGGCCTCGACGCTGGCCGGCACCGTGCGGGACGCGGTGGCAGAGTTTCTCGCGCCGCTGCAGCTGGGGGTGGGCGTGTCGAGCGCGTGTGAGCGGGCGCTCCACGAGCTCAACGCCTACCTAGCGCTCCACCCAGACGAGGCGGTCCTGCAGCTGGACTTTGCCAACGCGTTCAACCTGGAGTCGCAGTCGGCCATGCGTGCCATGGTCGAGCGCGCCTTCCCCCTCCTCTCCTCCTACTTCCAGTGGGTGTACGGCGGGGACGCCCCCAACGTATACGGGTGGGCGGACCCAGCTGGAGGGGACCATGTGGGGGGGTTGATGGCCCGCCTTTGCCTGCCGTCGGCTCGGGGGACGCAGCAGGGGGACCCCCTTGGCCCTCTGTTGCACGCCCTGGCTATCCACCTCGTACTGACCCGCCTGGCCACGGCGCACCCCGAGCGCCTTGTCAAGGGTGTCCACGACGATGTGGTCGTGGCCGCACCGCCGGAGGCATTGGCCGCCGTCATGCGGGACGCCTGCGCGTGGGGGGCGGCAATTGACGCCGAGCTGGCGCCAACCAAGTGTGCGGCGTGTTGCCCCACCCCCCCGCCCTGTGGCAGTATAAACCCCCAGGTAGGGGGGCAACACGTGTCATGCAAGGGGCGGCAGGCCACTAGCCTGATCCGTTCCTCCCCCTGCATTTGGGTCCATATTCCCTAAGTTTTGGGATAGTTAGCTTAGTAGTAAATCCAACTTGGATTTGAGGGTTTTCTGCATTTATCGTCTTGAATTTTCGTGTGGCCCGGTGGGCAGGTGCTGGGGTGGGAGATTCTGAGTGGCGAGATTCTGAGTGGACCCTGGGGGGATGAGGGGAGGGACAGCGGGGCTTGGCCCTGCGTCCCCGTCCCGACCAAGAAACTGTTGGACCACACACCATCCTCTTGTTTGTCCGTGGGGGGTTTGCCCCACAACAGGGACAGAGTGTGTGCGACTTGCACTTCTTCCGGTTCCCCCGACACGGGAGGCAGCCCTAGCACACCGCCCCAACTTGGGTGCCGTGTGTGCTAGTGGTTTTTGCCACATTTGGTGGAGCAGCAGGGGATAGAGGTAAACTTTACCTCCGGGTGCACCCGGGTGTAGGGGGCCCTCTGTCTCAGAGGAACGGTGGTCTTGGACCGTGTCATACGGATCGTCAGCCAACATGGCTAGCTCGGACCCCCCGTCGTCCGGGGAGTACACGGGTGACGCACCTACTTCAGTGCCTTTGAATACTGGTGAGACACAGGTGGGTTTACCTGGGGTCGCAGAGGGACTAGAGGTCCCTCAAGCCGGCAGGACTGGAAGTACGGGCGGGCAACAGGCCACCCCGACTCAGTCGGGAGTTCACTCGGGTGACACTTCTGATGTGGGTGGGCCGAAGTCTGGCCACCGTGTGGTATACTCAACGGGAACGTCCCAAGGGGTGAGGACTGTCCCCGCGGGTTCCACTCGGGTTGGAGCCAACTTTGGCTTGGAGTCGTCGCCAACTAAGCTTTCGGAGGACGGTGGACCTCCGTTGGTCGGCGATGGGCTCGCGCCCATGCCCCCGGTTGAGGCCCCTGAGGGACGTGATTACCCCTCAGGTGGACTCCCGGAGGCGGACCGAGACTCAACTGGAGTCGTCAATCCACTCCTCGCGGAAACTGTCCGTCGGGAGGCGACCAATGTGTTGCGGCAGACTTTGCCGGACCTGGTGGTCACGATGACGAATACTATTCTGAATCAGATTGTGGCGAGTTTGCCAGATGGCCTTAATGTCCAAACCGGATTGGGGCTTTCGAGCCCGCAGGCGCAGGGGGAATCCCCCCTTACGCCTATCTCTGGTCGCTCCGAACTGGGGGCGACACCTGTGACTCCCAACGAGGGAGCCACACCATACTCGGTGGGGCGTACGCCCCTCACGGGGGAGTTCCCCCCGGAAACGCCGGCGGCTACACCAAGCGCGCCGCGCCGGACTACAGGCACTGAGAGTGAACTTACCCCAGTGCCACAGCGGCTGTTCCCTCAACGTGAGGTGCCGCCCAAGATCCAGGTAGCCAACCCGGTCTACCAGAGGATCTTTGACTGTGAGACCTACGCCCTCCACAACAAGTCGGTGGCGTATGGTCCTGACCAGGCCCGAGCCATGGGCCGTGCCAAGAAGAATGCACTTCATTCTTTTGGGCACAAAGCGGAGTGGGACGGAACTCCCCCCCTCCGTGTCTTTGAGCTCCTACGTCGTTTCACAAAAGCCTGTGACGACAATGCCATAAGTGAAGGCATGGCTTTTTACATGCTACAGGAGTTTACGAAGGGCGACCTACGGACAGAACTTATGTCCGTCATGCCCAGCTCCTCAAGTGGAGGCGCTGGGGAGGTGACGTCCTATTTAGAGCTCGTCAACTGGTTGTTGAGAGCCATGGTTGATGAGGCAGCGTTGGCTTCTCAAGTCGAGGAGTTTACGCAAGCCCATCAGGAAGAGGCGGAGGACGAGTTGTCCTTTGCGGAGCGAGTCCGTAAGCTCAACAATCTTTGTGGGTTTCTTCATCCACAAGCTGTGGTGAAGAGTCGGTTTGTGGAGGGACTCCATTGGTCAGCCCGGATGGAGACCCGGGAGCATAACACTGCCCGGGCGACCCTGGCCGAGTTGGCCAGGTTCGCCTATCGCAGAGGCGAGGCCTACCGCAAGTTGCGGGAGGAACAACGCCAGGAGCGTCAGGCCGAGTTGGCCAAGGAACGGGAGGAGGCGCGCCAGGCCAGAGAGTTGAGAGAGGCACGCCGAATCCGCAAGGAGAGGGTGGTAGCTGCCGTGGGAACTTCCCAGGGTATCCCTTCGTCTTCCCCAGTTGGGAAGACCCCTCCCGGAACGGACCATCGGTGTTGGAACTGCAACTCCGATGGTCACTGGGCATATGATTGCCCAAGTTGAGTAAACGCATCCAGCAACTTGTTAGGAATGCGAGTAAAAAGTCGGCTACGAACGAAGTACGTTCACGCCGCGAGGGTGGGTCTCGACCGGTCGTTGCGGTCGCCACACCCTCGGCGGAGGAGGCGGACACGTCGTCCTCGGACTCGTCGTCTTCCTCCCCGCCCTCAGATTCGGACGCCAAGTCGGCGGGAAACGAATGACCGTTGGGGCTGGTCGTCCGAAGCTCACAACGGCAGCCTCGGCCAAGTGGGCCAGGAGGACGAACCAACCGTGCCGGATACTGCGGCGACCTAAGGGAGTCCGCCCACCTGGGGTAGGACTCCCCAAGAACGTAAACGCACGTCGGGTCATCGCGGTGCTGACGGGTGAGAACTTCCAGGTGGCTGGACGGGTGCAACTTGCCCCCGGCCGTGCATGCTGTACCCGTATCGTACTTGATACCGGGTCAGGAGCCTCCTTGATACGCAAGTCGCTATTACCAAAGGAGGTGAAGCTCCAACGCTGGAGGTCCAAAGCTGACCATATGATTGACATCAATGGGGGGGTACTTCCCATCGTTGGTGCCGTGACCCTACCAACTAGGTTGGGGACCCATGAGGTCGACGTGACCTATGGCGTAGTTGAGAATATATCGGTACCCCTGCTTCTGGGTACCCCTTATGTTGTTACACAAGTGCCTTTGATTTGTGGCCCTGAGTACTGGGTCAAGTTGATGAATGGGGAGACTATCCCCATCCTTGGTAAGGGAAAGTCTGTGGCTCCTGTGACAGTCTCACAGTCGAAGCCTGCTTGTTCGGTGAGGGAAGGGTTTACTGCTACCCTGCGTTTAGCCCGCAAAGTCACGTTGCCCCCCAACTCGGTGGCGCACGTTGATGTTGTAACTGATTTTACGGGGAACGGGTTGGTGCACCCTCACCCCCGTTTTGCTCGCAAGCACCAAGTGCATGTTGCCCTTGGCACGATGGACTCCAAAGCCGGAGTCCCGTGGAGGATCCAGGTGATGAACCTGAGCCCGACGCCCAAGTACTTCAAGTCGGGAGCCAAGTTCGGCTATATCGACCGACACGAGGGACCGGTAGTAGCGGTCACCCTCAACGCGGGCGCAAGTAGCGACACGAAGTCCGGAAAGGAGAAGCATCAAGCCAAGTCGGCCGCCTCTCCTCGACCCCATGTGAACATGGAGGGTGTCCCCCCCAGGTTGAGGGTTCAAGTTGAACGCCTCTTGGACCAATATCACAAGTTGTGGGATGGTCAATTGGGACTCATTAGAGCCACCCAACACCGGATCGAGTTGAAGCCCGGTGCACCCCCTATACGCCAACAACCGTATAGGGGAGGACCTCGTTAAAGGGCCCTCGTTAAGGAGCAAGTTGCTCGCATGGAGGCCCTCGATGTGATCGAGGCCAGCAACGCCGAGTGGGCGAGTCCGGTGGTTATCGTCCCCAAAGTTGATGGGACCCCCCGGTTTTGTATCGACTACCGTAAGCTCAACGAGAGCACGGTGAAGGACAGTTATCCCCTACTTAGGATGGATGACTGTCTGGACTCTCTGGGGGAGGCAAACGTGTTCTCTACCCTGGACTGTAACGCGGGGTACTGGCAAATTCCCATTGCCCCGGAGGACAGGCATAAAACTACCTTTACCTGTCACTGTGGTACCTACCAGTGCAAGCGCCTACCGTTTGGTCTGTGTAACGCGCCGGCAACTTTCCAGCGCGCTATGGACATGATTCTGGCCGGAGTACGGTGGCAGATCTGTCTTGTGTACCTAGACGATATCATTGTGTTCTCCCGAAGTCCGGAGGAACACATTGGCCATCTTGGCCAGGTGTTCAAGCTACTTGCTGACGCCGGTGTGTCACTGAAGGCGAGTAAGTGCCACCTCTTTACTCAAGAGGTGGAGTACTTGAGACATGTTGTCCATCCGGGGCGTCTCAGTGTTAACGAGAAGAACTTGAGGGCCATTCGTAAGGCTCAGTACCCCCGGACCCAGACCCAGATGAGGAGCTTCCTCGGGATGTGTAACGTGTACCGACGCTTCACCAAGGGCTTCGCCAAGGTGGCGAAACCGTTGAATGAGCTAGTGAGCTCAACGCTACCGAAGAACCTGCCTCCCCCAAGTCGGGTGGAGCAGGAAACCTTTGAGACTCTTCGGGACCTTCTGCTGAAGCCCCCCATCTTGGCTATTCCCAGGTTGGGAGGCCACTACATCCTGGATGTGAACGCTAGCTACGACCAACTTGGTTGTGTGTTGCTTCAGCAGCAGCCGGACAATGAGTACTTGCCGGTGGGATACTTTAGTAAGGGGCTGAACTCGGCCTAGAAGAACTACGGAGTCACCGAGTTGGAAGGACTCGCAGTGGTGTGGGCGGTGACGTCACTTCGTCACTACCTGGAGGGTGAGAAGTTCCTCATCCGCTGTGACCACCGCGCGTTGCAGTTCATCTTTAAGACGGACTGTACGAACACTCGTCTCAACCGGTGGAGGGTGCGACTGGCACCCTTCAACTTTGACATTGAATACCGACCTGGCAGGCAACATGCCCTTGCCGACGGCCTCTCTCGGGTACCTACCGAGGGGCTGGACACTAACCCAGTCGATGAGGACATCCCCATCGTGGGGGTAGTCACGCGCTCGGGTCAGGCGTTGAACCCCGAGGCGCCAGGGAACAAGAAGTACTTGCCCCTGTCCCTGGACGAGGTGGTGAAGGCCCAGGCCGAGGATCCCTTCTGCAAGTCGCAGAGGGATATACTGGATACAGTGGTAGAGACGCGTTTCTTTCTGGGAAACGATGGCCTCCTCATGAGGAGGGGGGTATTCCAGGGGACCGAACAACTTGTCGTCCCCGCATCCCTCAGGACAGTATCCTTGAGAGGGAGCACAACGCTCCCACGGGTGGACACCTGGGGTCTAGTAAACTGTACCAGACCCTGAGGACCAGGTACTACTGGCCGTCCATGGTGGTGGGCATCTACAGTTGGGTGGCTGCCTGCACAAGTTGTGCACAGAATCGTCTGATGGAACGGCGGCCTACTACGGCTATGCTATTGTTCCCGGCCAAGGAGCCCTTCGCCGCGTTGGCGATGGACATCCTTGGGCCACTGCCCGTGACCGAGAAGGGCAACCAGTACCTCCTGGTCATCTGTGACCGCTTCACGAAACTTACGCGAGCGATCCCACTGGCAGAGATCACGGCCATGTCGGTCGTGTCAGCCTTCCTAGATCACTGGGTTGCCGCGTATGGCATCCCAGATAGTACACTATCGGACAATGGACCGCAATTTGCGTCTGTACTGTTTCAGGGAGTGCTGGATATGTTGGGGGTTAAGGCAAACTATGCCACCCCCTACCACCCACAAACTACTGGGCAGGTGGAGCGCTTCAACAAAACTATTGTTAGGCAGCTGCGCCACTATGTGAGTGAGCACGTGAAAACGTGGGACCAATACATTTCTATTCGTACCACTGCCTACAATTCGCAGGTTCACTCATCTACCGGGGAAGTACCCCTCGCTTTTGTGACCCCCCGTCGCGTGCGGTCTATTGCCGTGCGGCGGTCGCTCCCAACTAGGGAGGATGGTGGCAGTACGCCTACTCCTACTGAGAGTAAGGCGGAGTTCGCCGCTAGGCTTGAACACCTCATCCCTAAAGTCAGGGCTGAGATGGACAAAGCACAAAAGCGCTACAAGCGTACCTTTGACAAAAAGGTGCGCAATGCTAAACATGTCCCCGAGCAGGGTGACTGGGTGCTGGTACACTCGCACACCCCAACTGGGGGTAAGCTGGTATTCCAGACGAAGGGACCGTACCAGGTCCTTCGTACTGATGGGCGGCGCTTCACCATCGAAAGTGACGATGGGGTCCGCACAGTGAACGGACAGGACGTGGTCAAAGTTGCACCACCGCCTGCAGGCGACCCAGCTTGGGCGCGTGCGTTGGAAGCGTGGCGCCTCCCCTCACGGCCTGCGGCCAAACAGGGCCCGCAGGAGTACGTGTTCGATAAGTTCATCGACCACAGCTGGGATGAAGACACTGACCGCCTCATGTTGAGGGTGCGTTGGTTTGGCTACAAAGCCAAGGATGATACGTGGGAGTATGTGGAGGACCTTCCCGCTGAGAAGGTCCGGGCGTACTGTGCCCGGAATGAGATAGACCCTAACAGCCCTCCCTCAATGTGAGGGAAGGCCGAGCAACAGTGCCAAGAGAGTGCTTCAAGTCGAAGTGGTACGCAGAGTGGCTTTTAACTACAGCCCTAACCCTCACACTCTCACAACAAAGGCAGCTACCAACTAGGCACGCATGCTAGACTCTCCTACTCCACGGCCCTCGCCCTCACGTGGAGGCGAGCGGCGAGACCCACGCCGATAACGGTCTCCACTTGTTGGAGGGGGCGGCGGCTCCAAGTCGGAACCGTCGCGCCCCTCACGGTCGCGCAAGTGGCGCCGACCGTGGCCACTCTTCTGCCTGGTCTTGCGCGCAGGTTTGCGACGCAGACGCTGGACAGACTCCGTCTCCGACGGGGTAGAGGACTCCGAAACGGAGTAAGACAACTCGTCTTCCGATACGGAAGGAGAGCGCCGCGAGTGTCGGCGACGACGGCGAGGAGGCGAGTATGCCCGGCTCGCGCGACGTTTGCCACGCCCAAGTGGGGCTGGCTGGGGCATAATAGCCCCAATGCGAGCCAATTCGGCTGTCATAAATTCCGCCACCGACTCGCAACTCGCGGTCGCCACTGCAGTACGAACGCGCTCCTCAAGTTGAGGAGTCTCGGAACTCTGTAGGGTTGCGGTCGACGCGGCCAACCAGGAAATGGTGCGCACCAACGTGGTGATCATCATCTCTGAGGTTAGAGGCGTGGGCGGCAACACCAACTTGGGGTATACCGTCAGGAGGGTGGCCCCCAAGTTGGGGGACACCGGGGTGGAAGACTCCACGGCCACGCTGATCGGGATGATCCCGTGAGGTTGGAAAGGAACAGGAGGAAGCGGAGGGGCCCGCCGAGGTGGCGGTACCCGGGTGTAACTGCGACCCCGACTTGGGGCCCCCGCAGTGGGTTGAGTCATATGGTCATCATAGGACGGCACGGCCATAACTATGGGCTTGTCCGGGGGTGGCGCAGTGTGGCGATCCAGCCCCGGGGCATACGGGTAGTCCCCGATGCCCAACCCCTCTCGTAGGACCACACGGCCGTCGTGAAGTTCACGAGCGACCCACACGAACTGGCGACGTGCGCCATCGTCCTTGGGCCCACGAGTGGGGCGGCGCAACTTGTGCTCAATGCTCTCCCACTTGATAAACTTATGGAGCCGGAGCATCTCCTCAAGTAGAGTGAGTTGTCCTGATGAGCACCCCTCAGCAACTAGCTGAGGGGTGAGCTGTTCCAAACCTTGGAGGAGCCGGAGGGGGAGATGCCAGAGCATCCCCCGCCGCTAAACACAGGACACCCAGGTCGACATGACCTCGAGGAGCCACTGGGTGGCCAACATGGCCCACACCGGGTGATCAGGGGCAGCCGTCAGCATGACGGAGCCGAAGTGGTCAAGCAACCGTGGCAACAACGCCGGGAACCCGTAGGGGACCTCAACTTGAGGCCACCACTCGGGCTTTTTCGGATAGTACTGCTCCTTAGTGGCAGCATACTGTTGAGGAAGCTCAAGTTGAGCCGAGGTCACCAAGTAGGGACCTCGCCAGATGTCTTTCTCCATCCGCACATCAAAGTGATGAGTGTGCGGATCGGCCTCGTGGAGGTACGGTGGGCGAGTTGCCACAGCGTCCCACGTGAAGGTCGGCAAGTCGCCGGGACCCGGGATAGTTCCCCCGCGGTCCACCATGGCCTTGGCACGCTGAACGTCCTCAACCTCCTCATCGTCCAGGAAGGCAAACTGGTCCGTCCTGAAGCCGGCAGGGAACCCGACCCTACGGGGATACTTCTCCCGTAGGCGGTCCTATACCCGGCCCATCGCTGCGCCAAGTCGGCCACAGCGAAGAACAGTCAGCCCCTCCTCATAGAGAGGCCAAGCGGGGTAAAACCACCGCCCCAAGGCCTCACGCGGGACAACTTGTCCCGCCTCCGGGGGAGACCCCGCCGTCAACCCAAAGCCGGGTGACGCAGGAGTCCCATCCCCCGGAGCGATCGCGGAGCCCCCGCCGGAAGTCCCGGCGGGTGCTGCACGGTAGGAGGTGTCCTTCATGCGCTCGTCAAGAGAGTCCGTCTCCACTCCCGGAGTCGCCATGGCTCTCCCCAAGTTGGAAAGAGACGCTCTGGCTATCGCAGCACGAGACCCGCCTCGAGTTGAGGGGGACTCGGATCGTGGGTATACGGGTGGCCTCCCCAGCGTGGGGCTGCCCAGTGGAAGGTGAAGGGGAGGTGGTGGTGATGGTGAAGTGTGAACTGAGGAGAGCAAGCTGCCGAGTGGGCAAGCTTGAGGAGAGGGGCGGTCAACGTGACCGCCTCCACATCCGTGTTACGTACTCGATGGGGGACAGCAAGTCGCGCCCCCAACGCCGAGACGTGCGTTTACGCACCCCCTCACAGGGCCGACCGGGTCGGTCGGAACTGAGGAGAGGGGAGTGTGGCAGTATTGACCTCCAGGTAGGGGGGCAACACGTGCCATGCAAGGGGCGGCAGGCCACTAGCCTGATCCGTTCCTCCCCCTGCATTTGGGTCCATATTCCCTAAGTTGGGATAGTTAGCTTAGTAGTAAATCCAACTTGGATTTGAGGGTTTTCTGCATTTATCGTCTTGAATTTTCGTGTGGCCCGGTGGGCAGGTGCTGGGGTGGGAGATTCTGAGTGGCGAGATTCTGAGTGGACCCTGGGGGGATGAGGGGAGGGACAGCGGGGCTTGGCCCTGCGTCCCCGTCCCGACCAAGAAACTGTTGGACCACACACCATCCTCTTGTTTGTCCGTGGGGGGTTTGCCCCACAACAGGGACAGAGTGTGTGCGACTTGCACTTCTTCCGGTTCCCCCGACACGGGAGGCAGCCCTAGCACACCGCCCCAACTTGGGTGCCGTGTGTGCTAGTGGTTTTTGCCACACGCCCCCTCCTGCTGGCTTCGTAGCCAACTGGTGGCCAGGCGGGGTGACCCAATTCTCGGTGCCGGTCGGCACAGCCGAGTTTGTGAGCGACTCGCTCTGTTGTGGCCGGCCGGGCCGGTGGAGCCGGGGAGACCGCTGGTGGGGAGCGGGTACCGCTCCCGCCGAGCCCGACCGTCACCGTGCCCACGACGGCATGGCCGGCCGGTGAGGCTCTCTCTGTCGGGCTGCCCCCGCGGACGCCCGGCCCGAGTCCGAGCGGGGGCGACCCCGACCGTGCGCATGCGCGGGCGGCCGCCACCGCCGACCTGGCGCCCACCCCGGACTCCGACACGGGTGGTTTCAGCGCGATGCTGCCGTCAACTGCCCGGGGCCACAAGCGGCTGCGGCCGGTGGACGGCCGGGATAGCCCCCCTCCCCAGGCCCTGCCGCCGGCGCGGCGCCGGGGCGATGCTAGCAAGGCGGGCGCCCAGCCGCCTGCTGGTGCTCTGGCGGCCGCCCCTGCCCCCACGCCGATGGAGGTGGTGCCCGCCCCCGCGCCTGGCCCGCCGCCGGCAGGGACCGACCAGCGCGCGGGAACCGGCGGGGCGCTGGCTGCGCACGCCGAGCCCATGCCACCCACCGTTAGCGACGCAGGGCGCCATGAGTGACACTCATGGCGCCCTGGCTGGTGACAAAACCACCACTGGCCCCCCGTCCTCGGCTGCGGCTCCCCCCCTACCCCCGCTGCCGCCGCCCCTCGCGCCTGCAGCAGGCGCCCCACGGACGTACGCCGTCTGCCCCGTACCCTCGTGCGGCGAGGGCGTACGCCGCTTTGAGGAGGGCCCCGCCACGGTAGTGGCTCACCTGCAGGCGAAGCACCTCCTGTCGGAGGTGCCGGCCGCAGTGGTGGCCGACCTGCATCTGGCGCCGTGCCCCCACTGCGGTCGGGGGTACCGCAATGTGCGCGGCCGCCGTGGCCTGACCTCCCTGGTGGCCCACGCGGCCCAGTGCCGCCAGAACCCACGGCGCCGCCGTGCGCGAGCGGCGCGTCCATTGCCGACACCCGCACCGCGCCCCGCCGGGGCGGCCGCGCCCGCGGGCGCGGCGTTGGCTTCCGCCCCCACCGAGGGCATGGAGCGCTACCTCACTACCCCCGCCGAAAGGCTGACTGCCCGCGAGGCCTTCCTTTCCCGCGTCGCCCCTGACGAGGCATCTTGGCCCTCCCTCGTTGCTTTCGGGGCGCGGACCCTGCAGCACGTGCCCGCCGCCCTGCTACGCGCGTGGCGCCTGCTGGGGGCCGAGGCTCTCGAGTGGATCCGGACGGACCCGGCGCGGCCGCAGGCTTGGCTTTGGCTTCTGCTCTTGCCTAGCCTGCTGCTGCACGAGCCCTGCCCGCCCCACCCGGGCGCCACTCCCGCCCCACAGCCTACGCGCGCGGAGCACGCCACCCTCATGCTGGACGGCTCCTTCTCTGCCGCACTCGACGCCCGCAATGTGGGCATCTGGCGGCCGGCTGCACGCGCTCCCCCACCGCCTGCACCGCCTCCATCGGCCGCCGCACCGGCTCCCCCCCCCCCCCTCCCCCCTCCCCGTCTCGACCGGGCTGACATGCGGCGCCTGACCCGGGCGCAGAGTCGCGCGCTGCGGCAAGTGCGCAAGGGCCGCCTCAGCGCGGCGCTACGCACGCTGCAGAACGCGCCGTTGGCGCCACAGACGGCGGCCATCTGGGCCAAGGCCCTCGCCCTCCACCCGTCGGCGTCGTCGGCCAAAGCGACGACCGCGAGCGTCGAGGCGGCATTCCCCGCAGAGCTGGCCGCGGCAGCCGAGTTTGGCACGCGCGCCGCCACCCCGCAGTCGATCACGCTGGACGCCGTGACGACGGCGATCCGCCGCGCCCCGAAGGGGTCCGCGCCGGGGCCGTCGGGCCTCCGCATGGAGCACCTCCACGCGCTCGGCGACGACGGGCGGGACGCGCTGGTGTCCGTCGTGCTGATGCTGACGGGCGATGCTGCGGTGGAGCGGGTGCCCCCTGTGGCGACGCACGCCCTGGCTGGCGCCAGCCTCCTGTTGCTGACCAAGCCGGGGGGGCTGGGCGCCGACGGGCTGCCGAAGTTGCGACCCATCGGCATGCCCGAGGTCATCCGGAAGCTGGTGGCCTCGACGCTGGCCGGCACCGTGCGGGACGCGGTGGCAGAGTTTCTCGCGCCGCTGCAGCTGGGGGTGGGCGTGTCGAGCGCGTGTGAGCGGGCGCTCCACGAGCTCAACGCCTACCTAGCGCTCCACCCAGACGAGGCGGTCCTGCAGCTGGACTTTGCCAACGCGTTCAACCTGGAGTCGCAGTCGGCCATGCGTGCCATGGTCGAGCGCGCCTTCCCCCTCCTCTCCTCCTACTTCCAGTGGGTGTACGGCGGGGACGCCCCCAACGTATACGGGTGGGCGGACCCAGCTGGAGGGGACCATGTGGGGGGGTTGATGGCCCGCCTTTGCCTGCCGTCGGCTCGGGGGACGCAGCAGGGGGACCCCCTTGGCCCTCTGTTGCACGCCCTGGCTATCCACCTCGTACTGACCCGCCTGGCCACGGCGCACCCCGAGCGCCTTGTCAAGGGTGTCCACGACGATGTGGTCGTGGCCGCACCGCCGGAGGCATTGGCCGCCGTCATGCGGGACGCCTGCGCGTGGGGGGCGGCAATTGACGCCGAGCTGGCGCCAACCAAGTGTGCGGCGTGTTGCCCCACCCCCCCGCCCTGTGGCAGTATAAACCCCCAGGTAGGGGGGCAACACGTGTCATGCAAGGGGCGGCAGGCCACTAGCCTGATCCGTTCCTCCCCCTGCATTTGGGTCCATATTCCCTAAGTTTTGGGATAGTTAGCTTAGTAGTAAATCCAACTTGGATTTGAGGGTTTTCTGCATTTATCGTCTTGAATTTTCGTGTGGCCCGGTGGGCAGGTGCTGGGGTGGGAGATTCTGAGTGGCGAGATTCTGAGTGGACCCTGGGGGGATGAGGGGAGGGACAGCGGGGCTTGGCCCTGCGTCCCCGTCCCGACCAAGAAACTGTTGGACCACACACCATCCTCTTGTTTGTCCGTGGGGGGTTTGCCCCACAACAGGGACAGAGTGTGTGCGACTTGCACTTCTTCCGGTTCCCCCGACACGGGAGGCAGCCCTAGCACACCGCCCCAACTTGGGTGCCGTGTGTGCTAGTGGTTTTTGCCACACGCCCCCTCCTGCTGGCTTCGTAGCCAACTGGTGGCCAGGCGGGGTGACCCAATTCTCGGTGCCGGTCGGCACAGCCGAGTTTGTGAGCGACTCGCTCACGGACCTGTTGGCGGAGGAGCGGCGGCTCGCACGAGCGTTTGGAGACCTGCCGCGGTCAGAGCTGCAGACGCAGCTGCTGCTGCTGCGCTACAACCTCGGCCCGCGCGCGAACTACTTTCTGCGCGCCCTCCCTCTGGTGCCAGCGGCGCAGCTGGCGGCCGCACTGTACCGGGAGGCGGTAGAGCTCGTCGAGGGGCTGCTCTGTGACTCCCGGGACAGCCCCTCGGTGCGTCAGGCGGTGCGGGAGCGCATGCCGCTCCCAGTCTCTATGGGCGGGGTTGGGATTGGCGGCCGCACCAAGGTGGTGACGGCTGTAGCCCTGGCGTCGCGGCTGGACGCCGTGCTACGCTGCCGCGCCTCGTCGCCTGCGCTTCGAGCGGTCGGTGATGCGCTCGTGGCGCGCGCCGACCGTGCCTGCAGTGGGGCGGCAGGGGAGCAACGCTCCGCCGTGGCCGTCGCGGCCCTTCGCCGCCCTCCCCCTGCCGCCCCCGCCGTGACGGCGCCCGACGCAGCCCCACCCCCTGGTGTGAGACAACTGCGGCGGGCAACCGCGGCCGAGTTGGGCCTGGGGGAGGGCGCCTCCGAAGAAGTGTCCATGAGGGACAGCCGCGCCCTTGCTGCCCGGCGGGCGGCGGCGCCGCCGGTGGTGCCGGGGCTGCCCGTGCTGCGGGCTGGGCCAACCATGCCGCCTTCCGACGACAGCCCTCTCGCGGGACTATGCCGGGAGCTCGAGGAGCTGCTGGACGCGCACACGGCGCACGTGCGGTCGCCCGCCTCTGCTGGCCTCTGGGCCACCGCGGGACGGCAGCCCGGACGCCGGGCCGGGGCCGGCCAACCCCCTTCCTTCCCCGCCCCCCTTGGCCTGTCTGGCCTCCGCCCCACCCCTCAACTGGCCTCTGGCCCATTAGGAGCAGATAGAGACACGCCACACCCCACCCACCTCACCTGGAAGGACCTCCTGTCGTTGGCGGATGCCCGGTCGCAACGGGACCTATCTCGGCCCGCCCTAGCTGCGGCGCATGCGCGGGTGTACCACACGTTGTCGATGCATCAGCGGGCGCGCATGGCGGCGTGCCAGGGGCACATGGTGGCCCTGTGGCTGTCGGCTTTGCCCACTCCAGGGCCTCATGGAACCGCCTTAACTGGCGACGCCATGCGTGTGGCCGTGCGGCTGTGGCTCGGCGCCCCGCCGCGGTCTGACCCGCCGGCGGCGCGGTGCCGTTGTGGGGCGGACGCCGACTCCGAGTGTCGCCACTTCTCGGGTGTCTGTGAGGAACTGCACGGCCGCCGCTGTGCCCTCCACCTGCGCATCGCGCACCTGTTGGCAGGCACCTTCACCCGCTCCACGTCGTGGATGGAGGTGGTGCTGGAGGCCGAGCTCCTGCCGGAGGACAAAAATGGACTCCGGCCCGACGTGCGGGCCAAGCGTGTCAGCATGGGCGCCTGCGCGTGGGCCGACGTGTCTGTCGCGTCGCCCTTTGCGGCGCGGCAGCTGTCCCGCGTTACGGAGGAGCAGCTGACGCCGGTGGCCGCCATTGCGCGAGAGGACAAGAAGGTGAAAAAGTAGGTTCCTGCCCTGCCCCGCGCCGTGCCCCCGTCTTTGTTGTCCCCGCTGGTGTGGGAGACGTTTGGGAGGGTGGGGCCCATGACGGAGGCCTTTCTCCGCGCGTCGTTCGCCGGTCCCGCTGAGCGGGCTGTGCGGGCGGCGCTGCAGCGAGACGTGTCGGCCGCCATCTGGCGAGCCAACGCGAGGCGTGTAGCCCTTGGCTACAAGAACTGTTTTTCTGTTGGTGGGCGGGCTGGTGGGTCGGCAACCGGTCGAGGGGATGTGGGGGCCCTTGTGGCCCGCATTGGTGGGTAGGGGGCGTGGCTCCCCTGGCAACTGTCAGGAGGACTTGCTTCTCTGAAGATCCAATAAAAAATCGACTAGTGAACGGCCGACAATTACCCATGATTGGCTCGTCGGCGAAAAAGGGGGCGGCTGACGCACCCCGTGGTAGGTGAGGGTCACGGGCAAGATGTGCGCTGTCTTAGCGTCTTGCAGTGTCCACCAGACCACGGGGCGCGTCTGTCGCCCCCGTCTCCGCCCGACGTACCCCGTCCATGGCACTGCCGGCCGCCGCCACCTGTTCCCCACCAGGAGCACCGTGTCGCGTCGTACAGGACGCCGCGGTCGCGTCGCCGTCGACAACCCCCCCACTGCCACCGCCACTGTCACCGCCACCACCACCGTCGACGACAGTGTCCACTGCAGCCAGTACGGGCCATACATCGACCCGCGTAGTCGCACGGTGCGACGTACAGGCGGGACGGGAGCACCACTGGGAGGACGTATGGCCGTCCAGGCCCACCTCATACCAAACGGGCGCTTGAAAGGCCACACGTTGGTACCCGTGAGACGACGAGCGGTCGCCCAAGCAATGTTGCGGGCCGCAACGTCGTCCTGATTGCGAATGTCGGGCGGGTGTGGCGCTGGATGACCGGGGCCTTGTGTGGCCGCGAGAGAGCACGTGTGGCAGCCCTTGGCCGCCCACTCGCTCAGCCGCCTCGGGTCGGCATAGACGGCGCGATCCTCGACGGCACAGGCGGCCAGCTAGGCCGCGCGCCGCGCCACAGCAGCAGCACGGGCAGTGGCTTGGACGGCTGTCCGGTAGGCGTCGGGGTCTGGCCCTCGGCGCGTCACGTGGGTAGCAGAGGGAAGGGGCCGCTTTGGCCGCCCCCGACGCGACCCAGCCGCCATCCGCACACGCCGTGTCGACGGCAGAGGGCCGGCCGGCGGCCCATTCAGCTCTCTTGGAATCTTGGGGGGGGAGTTGCCCGTCGAGTAGATGAGCACCATCTTGTCGTGACACTCGGAGCACGCCTTGCTCGTGTTGAACTCGTCCTGGTCGACAAACCAGCACAGCCGTCGGAGGACGCGGCGGAGCCAGGCGTCCCCCCCGCGCACGCGCTCGGTGCCCATGGCCACGACGACCGCGCCGCGTTGGATGGCCTTGCGAACACGCGCCGTCCGCAGGTTTCGCGTGGCTTGCACGCCAAATCGCTGGCCGTACGCGGCCGTGTCCCGACGGGAGGCCCACTCGAGCGTTGCCTGCAGGTGTTTTCCGTCGTCGCCGGTACGCGTCGTGCCGTGTGCTGCTGCCAGGTCGACGGGTGGTAGGTGGCCAGCGACGCCGCCTCCGTCACCCGCCGCCGCCACCAGTCTTGCCACCGCCGCCGCCACCGGTCCCGCCCCAGTACCGCTGCGTGCCCGCCACTGCTTCCACGCACGCGCCAAAAAGTTACCGCCGCTGGCCTCCCGAAAGTGGGCGGCACTCAGGCTGCAGCGAAGGCCGGGGACGGGTGCCAGTCGACGACACCCCTTGCGCCGGGGCAGCGCGTCCACCCGGTCCTGCAGCGGCGCGTCTGGGGTGGTGCCGCTGTCACTGTTGCCCGCCGCGGCAGTGGGGTCCACCAGCCACCGTGCCACCTTTTCCACCTCGTGACGGGGCACAGTCCACCGGGACAGGCGCGCGCGCCGCAGCACACGCCGCACCGAGGTGGCGAGCTGGGTGCGGCGGGCCCGTCGAATGGACGCCTGCGGCCCACGCCGCACGCGCCCGTGGCCACCGCCGGGGCTCGCCGTCTGGTAGGTCTTTGCCTCGGGGGGCGTCGTCGCACCCGCCACCGCCGGTGGCACCGCCGCCGCATCATCGTCGCTCCCGTCAGGTGACGACCGCCGTGCTTGTCGCTTGGAGCGGCTTCCCCCTGTCCCCGACCCTACAGCCGGGGCGCCCGCCGCCGCCCGCTTCCTAGACCCCCTGGGTGAATGGCCCTGGGGCGTCTTTGCGGCTGCCGCCACCCGGTCTTGGACGCCCGCCCTACGCAGGAGCGCCACTGCCGCCCGGTTATGCGCGTCCAAGCCCATGTGGCGGGACCACGCGGCGCGCATCGCGGCTACAGCGGGGCGGGCTGGGAGTTCTGCCGTCGCCACGCGCTCACTCGGTGCAGCCGACAGTACGGCAGACCGTCCCGGGTCT